>JABMCL010001374.1:57500-65000 GCA_018857735.1 Alviniconcha marisindica
TCCACCACACACCTCCTCTCCTTTTCTCTCCCCTCTTCTCTCTCTCTCTCTCTCTCTCTCTCTCTCTCCTCTCTCTCTCTCTCTCTCTCGGCTTATCTCTACTCTCGCTTATCTATCAATGGCGTTGTACCCCAATGTTTGTCATTGTCGTAATTTAATTTGTTGCTTCATGATTGGCGGGAATGTGTGTTGGGTGTACTTGACACAATAAAACATTTCTTTGTGCAGTTACGTTGACATTTGGCACCAAATTTGTAAGCCTATTATATATATATATATATATATATATATATATATATATATATAAGAGAGAGAGAGAGAGAGAGAGAGAGAGAGAGAGAGAGAGAGAGAGAGAGAGAGAGAGAGAGAGACAGACAGACAGACAGACAGACAGACAGACAGACAGACAGACAGACAGACAGACAGACAGACAGACAGACAGTTACGTTATACTCTTACATCGTTCCTAACTTGCTTGTTCCTGTATTCTATAAAACATTTCTTTGTGCTGTTACATTGACATTTGGCACCGAAGTTATATATATACTTTTACATCTTTCCTAACTTGCTTGTTCCCGTATTCTATAAAGTCTACTTGTCTCTAACTAATGTAGTCAATATAGTAGGGCCTAGGTGTGTTTTTTTTAACATCATCAGGACACAATCTGAAACAGAATCAGGCCCACAGCTCATGAGTAGAATCGATAAAGAAGGGAGTTCATTAGCGCCCGACTGACGTCACACAAACACCACAACAAAGACCGGAGTTGCCTGCGGTCACTCTCACCTGGCATGCGACTAAATACAGGGCACGTACACTAACGAAATACAGGGTACGTAAACTAACTAAATACTGACAGGGTACACAGCTAACTAAATACAGAGTACATTAACTAAAAACAGGGTACGTAAACTAACTAAATACAAGGTACATAACTAACTAAATGCAGGGTACGTTAACTAAAAACAGGGTACGTGCACTAAATAAATACAGGGTACATACACTAACTAAATGCAGGGTATATGACTAAAGGCAGGGTACATAACTAACTAAATGCAGGGTAGATACACTAACTAAATGCAGGGTACGTACACTAACTAAATACAGGGTACGCACACTAACCAAATACAGGGTACATAACTAACTAAATACAGGGTACGTAAACTAACTAAATACAGGGTACATACACTAACTAAATACAGGGTACATATACTAACTAAATACAGGGTACAGAAACTAACTAAATACAGGGTACAGAAACTAACTAAAATTGTAATACAGGGTGCGTAAACTAACTAAATGCAGAGTATATAACTAACTAAATACAGGGTATGGAAACTAACTAAATACAGGGTAGGTAAACCAAATACAGGGTACATACACTAACTAAATACAGTGTCCCTAAACTAACTAAATACAGGGTACAGAAACTAACTAACATTTTAATACAGGGTGCGTAAACCAACTAAATGCAGAGTATATAACTAACAAAAATACAGGGTACGTAAACTAACTAAATACAGTGTATGTAAACGAACTAAATACAGGGTACATACGCTAACTAAATACAGGGTACGTAAACTTACTAAATACAGTGTATGTAAACGAACTAAATACAGGGTACATACACTAACTAAACACAGGGTACGTAAACTAAAGAAGGTTACGTAAACGAACTAAATACAGGGTACGTAAACTAAATACAGGGTACATACACTAACCAAATAAGGGTACGTAAACTAAATACAGGGTACATACACTAACTAAATACAGTGTACGTAAACTAACTTAATACAGGGTACAGAAAGTAACTAAATACAGGGTACATACACTAACTAAATACAGGGTACGTAAACTAGCCAAATACAGGGTACAGAAAGTAACTAAATACAGGGTACATACACTAACTAAATACAGGGTACATAAACTAGCTAAATGCAGGGTACGTAGCTAACGAAATACAAGGTACGTAAACCAACCAAATGCAGGATATATAGCTAACTAAATACAGGGTACATACACTAACTAAATGCAGGGTACAGAAACTAACGTCGGCATCACAATAATCATATGTTTCGTCACGCCTGAGCTCATTCCGTCACGCCCGTGGCCAGACACGTGAAGTGTGGAAAAATAGGTGAGCGTGTTATCGACTGAAAATGTGAGCTAGGCTTTAATTGTCGCCGGTACTCTGCGTATGCGACCGCACGCACGGTTGTACACAGCGGACACACTGACAGACAAACGCTCGGCAGATTCTCTCTCTCCGTGTCTCTCTGTCTCTCTGTCTCTGTGTGTCTCTGTCTCTGTCTCAGTCTCTGTCTCTGTCTCAGTCTCTGTCTCTCTGTCTCTGTCTCTGTCTGTCTGTCTGTCTGTCTGTCTGTCTCTGTCTCTGTCTCTGTCTCTGTGTGTGTCTCTCTCTCTCTCTCCCCTCTCTTCTCTCTCTCTCTCTCTCTCTCTCTCTCTCTCTCTCTCTCTCTCTCTTCTCTCTCTCTCTCTCTCCATGTCTGCTCTCTCTCTTCTTCTCTGTCTGTCTGTCTGTCTGTCTGTCTGTCTGCTCTGTGTGTGTCTGTCTCTCTCTCTGTGTGTCTCTGTGTGTGTCTCTCTGTGTGTCTCTGTCTCTGTCTCTGTGTGTCTCTGTCTCTGTCTCTCTCTGTCTCTCTGTCTCTCTGTCTGTCTCTCTCTCTCTCTCTCTCCTCTCTCTCTCTCTCTCTCTCTCTCTCTCTCTCTCTCTCTCTCTCTCTCTCTCTCTCTCTCTCTCTCTCTCTCTCTCTCTCTGTCAATGTGGACTAGCTGTTAGGTTTTGATTGAACCTAAACTACAGTCCTGTTGCTGTTTTAAACCTTTTATCTTGTTTTAGAACGCTAGCAGTCATTCTAGTTTCAGATTTTTGGGGATAAATAGGGATAAATGAAACAAGGACTGATTGATGACGTCACACACACACACACACACACACACACACACACACACACACACACACACACACACACACACACACACACACACACACACACACACACACACAGTGTGTATGTGTGTGTGATCACGAGTGTGTGTGTGATCACGTGTGTGTGTGTGTGTGATGTCCTAAGATGTCGTGTCAACGTAATTATTAGGGGCAGAAAGTGTAACGATGTCGTGCCAACTTTGATGATCACAAAGTGTGTATGTGTGTGTGATCACGAGTGTGTGTGTGTGTGTGTGTGTGTGTGTGTGTGTGTGTGTGTGTGTGTGGTGGTGGTTGGGGGTTTTGGGGGTGGTGGTGGTGGTGTGTGCGTGGTGTGTGGTGGTGGTGGGGGGTGGGTTGGGGTGTGTTGTGTGGTTGTGTGTGTGTATGTTAATGTCCTAAGATGTCGTGTCAACGTAATTATTAGGGGCTGAAAGGGTAACAGTCCTTTCCCAATGGTCAGTAATGCTGCCGGTTACAAGAACAGCCCTTACAAAACAGAGACGTTGAGGGAGCGGAAAATGTGAACACACGATGACGGGGTTGTAACGGTTGCGTTATAACCCCTTCACTGCCCCAGCCTGTAAAATTTCTGGCCTGAAAGATGCACGAACGCGCCTACAAACATACCGCATCTGCTTTCAATCATGTGCGTTTCGATGAAAAAACTTTCACATGCCGGTGCGAAAAAGAAGACAAAGGCTTAAGGGTTTCAGATTTCACATTTTACGGGTCGTTTTCGGGTGACATCGTGGCAGTGTAGGGGTTAATGCGCTGGGTCCAGCCGGTCCTGAACTGATGTCGACCTTGATGATGTGAAGCAGAACGAGGTCCCGAGCGCTCGTGCAGAATCAACACACAAGGGAGTTAATTAGCGCTCGATAGACGTCACACAAGCACACAGCAACAAAGACCGGAGTCACCTACGGTAACTCTCACCTGGCATGCGAGTAAGCACAAGGTCCATAAATTTCACCTGAGGTACATCCTCTAGCGGAGTTTATGTACATTGCATTTACTCGTATGACAGGTGATAGTTGCCGCAGGCGATAATTTTTTTGTTGCTGTGTTTGTTGACGTTTTTACTGGGTATTAACCCCCCTTGTGTGTTGATTCTCCTCGGCCCCCTTTTCCCTTTTCCCCCCCCTTTTTTCCCTTTTTTCCCTTTTTACACACACAACACCCCCCCCTCTCCCCCCCCCCCCCCCCCCCCCACACACACACACACACTCTCTCTCTCTCTCTCTCTCTCTCTCTTTTCTCTCCTTTTCCCCCCCCCCCCCCCCTTTTTTTTTTTTTTGCTTGTTTTTCTCTCTCTCCCCAACCCTCCCTCCCCAAAAAAAAGATAACCAGAAATGACACCCGAAGCAAACAGACTGAAAAACCAAAAAAAATGACACCGAAGCAAAAAGACTAAAAGTCAGAGGCAAAACGACTGACCCCAGAAATGACACCCGAAGCAAAAAGACTGACACCAGAAATGACACCCGAGGCAAAACGACTGACACCAGAAATGACACCCGAAGCAAAAAGACTGACACCAGAAATGACACCCGAGGCAAAAAGACTCACACCAGAAATGACATACGAAGCAAAAAGACTGACACCAGAAATGACATACGAAGCAAAAAGACTCACACCAGAAGCAAAACGACTGACGCAGAAGCAAAATGGCTGACGCCAGAAATGACACTAGAAGCAAAAAGATCGACGCCAAAAGTTACAAAAGACAACAACAACAACCACAACAAAAGAGACTGACGCCAGAAGTAAAAACAGAATAACGCCTGAAGTAAAAAATAAAATAAAAAATAAATAAAAAAGACTGGCGCTAGAAGCATCAATAAACAGAACATGTATTACATGTGGAAATACGCTGTAAACATTAAACATTCAGATGCAGGTTTCCGTGGTAAGTACCTAGGTGTTTTATTGACAAACATCTGACACAAGAATGACTGCTAGAGTCCTAAGAAATAGCGTTATTTTGGAAAAACAACAACAACCTTTTATGTGTTTTATTGACAGCATCTCATCTCTCATCGTTGTCCTTCTGATAAACATATTATTATGCTTTCGTCGCACTGCTCGTTAGTTCGTTTGGGTCAACGGGTCATGTGCGTTTGTGCTTGACAATAATTATTAGACGGCTACACTTAATTTATTTCACCACGCATTAAACTGGAGAACGTGTTGTACAAGCTAAACAGACTAACACATGACTAAAAAACAGACAAACACACACGAAAACCACAACAACAACAACAAAACCACCAAAACCACACACACACACACACACACACACACACACACACACACACACACACACACACACACACACACACACACACAGACACACGAAGAAGAAGAAGAAGAAGAAGAAGAAATGAGAGTGAAGCCCTACGAATGAGAAACAGAAGAAGGAAGGAAGGAGAAAAGGAAGAAAGGAAGAATGAAGAATGACAGAACTGCTTAACGCATAGGGGGGGAATGTGCCACAGACCTAAAGTACAGCACTTGTAACAATAGAAAATATAGTGCCAAGCTACAGTACTATGGCACGAAATGTAGAAATCTGTAGTATCAAACTACAGTACTACGCTACAAACTGCAGAAACTGTAGTATTGACCAACAGTACTATGGCACAAAGTGTATAAATCTGTAGTATCAAACTACAGTACTACGCTACAAACTGCAGAAACTGTAGTATTGACCTACAGTACTATGGCACAAACTGTAGAATCTGTAGTATTAACATACAGTACTATGGCACACACTGTAGAAACTGTAGCACTGAAATCTGTAGTATCAAACTACAGTACTACGCTACAAACTGCAGAAACTGTAGTATTGACTTACAGTACTATGGCACAAACTGCAGAATCTGTAGTATTAACATACAGTACTATGGAACACACTGTAGAAACTGTAGCACTTACCTACAGTACTACGCTACAAACTGTAGAAATCTGTAGTATCAAACTACAGTACTACGCTACAAACTGCAGAAACTGTAGTATTGACTTACAGTACTATGGCACAAACTGCAGAATCTGTAGTATTAACCTACAGTACTATGTCACAAACTGTAGAAACTGTAGCACTGACCTACAGTACTACGCTACAAACTGCAGAAACTGTAGCACTGTACTACAGCACTACGCGGCTACAAATTGTAGAAACTGTAGCATTGACCTACAGTACTACGCTACAAATTGTAGAAACTGTAGCATTGACCTACAGTACTACGCTCCAAATTGTAGTAGTGACCTACAGTACTACGGTACAAACTGTAGTATTGACAACAGTACTACGCTACAAACTGTAGTATTGATCTACAGTACTGTGGTACAAACTGTAGAAACTGTAGTATTTTTACTACGCTACAAACTGTACAAACTGTCCTTAAAGGACAAGTCCAAGGTTAGGGGTGATTTTTGACACGATTTCAGTTAAAGCTCGCTGAGAACGATGATGTAGGTGAAACTGTGATCTGAGGGTTATAAATGCACGAAAAAAAAGGCATTTTCTGTCGTACCGAAAGCGTCGCCATGACGCCCAAATCACGTGACATATGCCTACTACGTCACTCTGGGGAGTCGCTGCAAAATGGCCAACTCGAGCTCCGAAGACGAAACTGATACTTTGCCCGAGAGACCCACAAGGATACAGCCGTATCAGTTTGAGCCTGTCAGGCAGGATTTTGAAAGAGTACCGGAACATCGTGTCAGCAAACCCCATGCGGTATTCCATGGAGTTTGCGAAATCCACTCACTGAAGTGCTCGCTACACAAATGGGCGTGATGCGGCGCAGCAAGAAAGTCAGCTCGTTTGAATTGTATAATTTAATCCACTTTCGCCTCACTGCGGGTCGATTGCGCGGGAGTTCGTGCATTGTTATACCTGGGGTCGTCTGCGAATTGTTACAGTTCGCGGCAACACAGTAGGCCGGCATAGTTAACTTTTTTGTCGACCACACGCACACACAGTTTACTGAAGAATCTAAGAAGGCAACCGCACTGACTCCCCAGACTGACGTCACTTCCGGGAAAGTCTACAGAAAATAAAATAGATTAAAAACCCAATTAAACTTTTTTTAAATTATCTTATTTCATTAAACCTGAAACTAGTGACTCATTTGTCAATCATTTCGATGGTCATTTTGCATACTTAAAAACCTTGGACTTTTACTTTAAGTTAACTGTGGCCCCTTTGATCTTGTTCAGAAATGCAGAGCATGCCAGGCAGGCCTTAAAAAAAGAAGAAGGTAACCGTGGCCTCTTTGATCTTGTTCAGAACCTGTTAGGCAGACCTTAAGGTAACCGTGGCCTCTTTGATCTTGTTCAGAACCTGTTAGGCATACCTTAAGGTAACCGTGGCCTCTCTGATCTTGTTCAGAACCTGTTAGGCAGACCTTAAGGTAACCGTGGCCTCTCTGATCTTGTTCAGAACCTGTTAGGCAGACCTTAAGGTAACCGTGGCCTCTCTGATCTTGTTCAGAACCTGTTAGGCAGACCTTAAGGTAACCGTGGCCTCTTTGATCTTGTT
>JABMCL010001374.1:75000-85000 GCA_018857735.1 Alviniconcha marisindica
CGTTACGGTCATCATTAATCGCGCTAGATAAGTTACAGAACCTTTGAAGGCTTATTTCTCTTTTCTCTTCTTTTTCTTATCGCCATCATCATCATCATCATCTTGTCGTTATCCTCATCATTAATCGTGCTAGCTATATTACAGAACCTTTGAAGGCTTTTCTCCTTTCTCTTCTTTTTCGTCGTCGTCGTCGTCATCATCATCATCATTATTATATTGTCGTCGTTATCGTCATCATTGTTCGTGCTAGCTATATTGCAGAACCTGCGGAGGCTCCTTTCTCCTTTCTCTTCTCTTTTTCGTCGTCGTCATCATCATAGCCATCGTCATCACCATCATCATCGTAATCATCATCACCATCAATGCTTTGTATGGGCAGGCATCATCATCGCCGTGGCTATTATGGGTCCGGCATTGGCCTTCGCTTTGGGCGCGGTCTTTTCCCGCATCTACGTCACTTTGGAAGGTAACTTCTCTTTGTCTCACGCCCCTCTCTCTTGTCTGCCTTGAGCCTCGTTTCCGGTTGTCGGAAAGGCAACCCGCATGCGCAACGCGCCCAAAAGGTCGAGGAAGTACAAAATAAGAACTGCTCCCTGCGATGCACATTTTTGCAGCCTTGTGATTAATAAGGGCTACAGAGCCTTGCCGATTAAAGGCTACCAAATTTTTCAAGCTCTGGGGTTAAAGGCTACCAAACCTTTTCCAGGCTCTGTGGTTAAGGGCTACCAAACCTTTTCCAGGCTCTGTGGTTAAGGGCTACCAAACCTTTTCCAGGCTTTGTGGTTAAGGACTGCCAAACCTTTCCGGCCTTGTCAGTAACTTGAAGGCTACCAAACCTTTCCAGTCCGTTGTAACTTGAACGCTACTAAACCTTTTCGCTTTTCTTGTGAGTAAAGGTTACCCAACCTCTCCATTCTTGTGAGTAAAGGCTACCAAACCTTTCCAGTCCGTTGTGAGTAACTTGAAGGCTACCAAACCTTTCCGCTTTTCTTGTGAGTAAAGGTTGCCAAACCTCTCCATTCTTGTGAGTAAAGGCTACCAAACCTTTCCAGTCCGTTGTAACTTGAAGGCTACCAAACCTTTCCGCTTTTCTTGTGAGTAAAGGTTACCAAACCTCTCCATTCTTGTGAGTAAAGGCTACCAAACCTTTCCAGTCCGATGTGAACAACTTCAGGCTACCAAGCCTTTCCATTCTTGTGAGCAAAGGCAGCCAAACGTTTCCATTCTTGTGAGTAAAGGCTACCAAGCCTTTCCATTCTTGTGAGTAAAGGCAGCCAAACCTTTCCATTCTTGTGAGTAAAAGCTACCAAACCTTTCCAGTCCGTTGTGAGTAACTTGAAGGCTACCAAACCTTTCCGCTTTTCTTGTGAGTAAAGGTTACCAAACCTCTCCATTCTTGTGAGTATAGGCTACAAAGCCTTTCCATTCTGACTGGGCTCAAAGCACCAGCTAACTAACCTTTCCGTTCTTAGTTGTGAATAAGGCCATAAAACTTCCAGCTTTCTAAGTGCTACAGGTTTGGCGAAGGGGCATTCTCGACCTCAGCAGGTTATGCGGTAAATCGCCACTGAAAAATAGATAACGGATTCTTAACCCTCAGTCAGCCCTGACAGTTGATTCAAAGGCGAAAGTGGCACTGATAAAAAGAGAGAGAGAGAGAGAGAGAGAGAGAGAGAGAGAGAGAGAGAGAGAGAACTTTCTTTTTGTCTTTTTTTAAGTGTATAAGACTAAATAAACTGCTACGCTGGGCTGAAAAAAAAAAAAACAAACAATAAAACACGTTACCAATATCAACCATTATCAAGCGCCTGTACTCGTTGCCCCAGAAACGGACATGCACTTCCGGCACCCCAGGTGGATCGGCGCGTGGTGGCTGGGCTACGTTACGTTCGGCTGTGCCGCCTGCGTCTTCGCCATTCCGCTCTTCTTCTTCCCGCGCCGCGTCAAGGGAGGCAAGCGCAAGAAACATCCGGCAGCTCAATCTGACAGAGTGAGCACCCCTGACAAGGCGCTGGCCCTTGTCAAAGGTATGTGGCATATCCTATCCTAGGGTTGTGTGCCGGTTTGGCCCAGTGGTGAGGCGTCAGGTTGATAAGCAGAGAGACCTCGGTTCGAATCCGCTTCGGCTCTCCTTTCTTTTCAAAAATTGCGGTCTCTGGACACTGTCTTGTGACAGTTTGTCCCTCACAATTAATGAAACATTAAAATGGCTCTCATCGCTGCCCATCTTAATGCAGGAGTCATTCTGGTGGTGGCAGTATAGCGACAGGTATAATAGTCTCCCTCTCCCCCCACCTCCATAACCCCTACCAAGCCGTACGGTTTCTGTGGACGTTAAGCACCATGTTTACTTACTTACCTATTCACAGTTCAGGAGCTGTGTGAGAGTCGAGGTGGCCGTCCTGGGCTGTCCGTCCTAACGAGCCTTCTGGTTTCCGTGGACGTAAAGATTTATTGAACCGTGCTTCGGCATTGGTCACAACTTGTCCCTAATATGTCAACTGACATTTGAGGACATTAAGCATCACTTCATCATCATCATCATCACCTATCCTGGAGGGTCTGTCGCAAACGATCAGTATATCCTAGGAGCTATCGGGAACCAGACTGACGCCAAGCTTCGCTTTCCAGCACCCTTTCTTCAAATTCTCCCGTAACTGTTTACCCTATTAACGGGGCATTTTTATTTATTTATTTTTTATTTAAAAAAACTTTTTGGTCAGCTTACTAACGTAAAATAAATAAATACCTTAGTGTGTGTGATGGTGTCATGGTGATGTTTATGTGGCAGTGACGGCGTCATGGTGATGTGTTTATGTGGCAATGACGGTGTCATGGTGATGTGTTTATGTGGCAATGACGGCGTCATGGTGATGTGTTTATGTGGCAGGGTTTTCGTTTTTCATGCCAAGACTGTGGACCAACCCTGTCTACATGTGTGTGGTGGTGTCATGGTGGAAGTGTTTGTGTGGCAGCGATGGTGTCATGGTGATGTGTTTATGTGGCAGCGATGGTGTCATGGTGACGCGTTTATGTGGCAGTGATGATATCACGATGTCCATCGCCCTGATACAACCGTACCGGTTGACTGGGCGTAAAACACTTACGATGTCTTTATGTGACAGTGACGGTGTCATGGTGATGCGTTTATGTGGCAGGGTTTATGTGTGATGATGTCATAGTGATGTGTTTATGTGGAAGGGTTTATGTTCTTCATGCCGAGACTGTGGACCAACCCTGTCTACATGTGTGTGATAGTGTCATGGTGATACGTTTGTGGCAGGGTTGTGTGTGGTGGTGTCATGGTGATGTGGTTATGTGGCAGTGATGCTGTCACGGTGATGTGTTTGTGGCAGGGTTTGTTTTCCATGCTGAGACTGTGGACCAACCCTGTCAACATGTGTGTGACGATGTCATGGTGATGTGTTTATGTGGCAGTGATGGCGTCATGGTGATGTGTTTATGTAGAAGTGATTGCGTCATGGTGATGCGTTTATGTGGCAGTGATGGTGTCATGGTGATGCGTTTATGTGGCAGGGTTTTTGTTTGCCATGCTGAGACTGTGGACCAATCCTGTCTACATGTGTGTGATGGTGTCATGGTGATGTTTATGTGGCAGGGTTTATGTGTGATGGTGATTTATGTGGCTGTGATGGTGTCATGGGATGTGTTTATATGGCAGGATTTTCGTTTTTCATGCTGAGATTGTGGACCAACCCTGTCTACATGTGTGTGGTGTCATGGTGATGTGTTTATGTGTGATGGTGTCATGGTGATGTTTGTGTGGCAGGGTTTATGTTTGCCATGCTGAGACTGTGGACCAACCCTGTCTACATGTGTGTGATGGTGTCATGGTGATGTTTATATTTATGGCAAGGTTTATGTGTGATGGTGATGCGTTTATGTGGCAGGGTTTATGTTTGCCATGCTGAGACTGTGGACCAACCCCGTCTACACGTGTGTGATGGTGTCATGGTGATGTGTTTATATGGCAGTTTATGTGTGATGGTGATGTGTTTATGTGGCAGGGTTTATGTTTGCCATGCCGAGACTGTGGACCAACCCTGTCTACATGTGTGATGGTGTCATAGTGATGTGTTTATATTTATGGCAAGGTTTATGTGTGGTGATGTGTTTATGTGGCAAGGTTTATGTGTCATGGTGATGTGATTATGTGGCAGGGTTTATGTTTGCCATGCTGAGACTGTGGACCAACCCTGTCTACATGCGTCATGGTGTCATGGTGTTGTGTTTATATTTATGGCGAGGTTTATGTGTGATGGTGATGCGTTTATGTGGCAGGGTTTATGTTTGCCATGCTGAGACTGTGGACCAACCCTGTCTACACGTGTGTGATGGTGTCATGGTGATGTGTTTATATGGCAGGTTTATGTGTGATGGTGATGTGTTTATGTGGCAGGGTTTATGTTTGCCATGCTGAGACTGTGGACCAACCCTGTCTACATGTGTGTGATGGTGTCAGTGATGTGTTTATATTTATGGCAAGGTTTATGTGTGATGGTGATGTGTTTATGTGGCAAGGTTTATGTGTGATGGTGATGTGTTTATGTGGCAGGGTTTATGTTTGCCATGCTGACTGTGGACCAACCCCGTCTACACGTGTGTGGTGGTGTCATGGTGATGTGTTTATATGGCAGTTTATGTGTGATGATGTGTTTATGTGGCAGGGTTTATGTTTGCCATGCCGAGACTGTGGACCAACCCTGTCTACATGTGTGTGATGGTGTCACGGTGATGTGTTCATATTTATGGCAAGGTTTATGTGTGATGGTGATGTGTTTATGTGGCAAGGTTTATGTGTGATGGTGATGCGTTTATGTGGCAGGGGTTATGTTCGCCATGCTGAGACTGTGGACCAACCCCGTCTACATGTGTGTGATGGTGTCATGGTGATGTGTTTATATGGCAGTTTATGTGTGATGGTGATGCGTTTATGTGGCAGGGTTTATGTTTGCCATGCTGAGACTGTGGACCAACCCTGTCTACATGTGTGTGATGGTGTCACGGTGATGTGTTCATATTTATGGCAAGGTTTATGTGTGATGGTGATGTGTTTATGTGGCAAGGTTTATGTGTGATGGTGATGCGTTTATGTGGCAGGGTTTATGTTTGCCATGCTGAGACTGTGGACCAACCCTGTCTACATGTGTGTCATGGTGTCGAACTGCGCACTACTATTCTCTGTGGCCGGCGGACAGTCCTTCGCAGCCAAGTACATCGAGAACCAATTCTCCTTCCCAACCTGGAAAGCCAACATGTCCTTGGGTAAGCCCCAGCGGATCGACTACCGAGTTCTTGTGAGCTGGAACCACTGATCGAGCCTCTTCCCATCCTCTCTAACCTGCCCTCTTTCTGTGTGTGGATCTACACCTGCTCTCTCTCTCTCTCTCTCTCTCTCTCTCTCTCTCTCTCTCTCTCTCTCTCTCTCTCTCTCTCTGTGGATCTACACCTCCCCTCTCTCTCTCTCTCTCTTTGTGGATCTACACCTCCTATCTCTCTCTCTCTCTGGATCTACACCTGCTTTCTCTCTCTGTCTCTGTCTGTCTTTGTGGATCTACACCTGCTCTCTCTCTCTCTGTGGATCTACACCTGCTTTCTCTCTGTCTCTATCTTTGTGGATCTACACCTGCTCTCTCTCTCTCTCTCTCTCTCTCTCTCTCTCTCTCTCTCTCTCTCTTTGTGGATCTACCCCTACTCTCTCTCTGTCTTTGTGGATCTACACCTGCTCTCTCTCTCTCTCTCTCTCTCTCTCTCTCTCTCTCTCTCTCTCTCTCTCTCTCTCTCTCTCTCTCCGTGTTTGAGGATCTACACCTGCTCTCTCTCTCCGTCTTTGTGGATATACACCTGCTCTGTCTCTGTCTCTATCTCTCTGTCTTTGTGGATCTACACCTGCGCTTCTCTCTCTCTCTCTCTCTGGATCTACACCTGCTCTATCCATCCTCTCCCCTCCATCCTCCCCTCTTTCTGCCCCCCCCCCTTTCTCTCCTTCGCCCTCCCCCTCTTTCTCTCCTTCCCCCCTCTCTATTTACAAATATGCACACACACACACACACACCTCTCTCTCTCTCTCTCTCTCTCTCCTCTCTCTCTCTCTCTCTCTCACACACACACACACACACACACACCACACACACACACAACACAATCCACTCTCTCTCTCTCTCTCTCTCTCTCTCTCTCTCTCTCTCTTCTCTCTCTTCTCTCTCTCACACACACACACACACACACACACACACACACACACACACACACACACACACACACACACACACACACTCATTCACTCACCCGCTCACTCACAACACACACACACACACACAACACACACACAAATCACACAAATCACACACACACACACACACACACACACAACACACACACCACACACCACAACACAACACAACACACACACACACACACACACACACACAACACACACACACACACACACACAAACAACACACACACACACAACACAACACACACACACATACATCAATCCACATCTGTACAACGCCCCATAACGATGCACAGCGCCCCATAACGATGTACAACGCCCCATGACGATGTCTCGGTGCTGTCAACATACAGCTGGCATGATGCTGGGCACGGCGTGTCTGGGCACGTTCCTGGGTGGCTACCTCAGCAAGCGCCTCAAGATGGGACCCATGCTGGGCCTCAAGTTCGTCGTCCTCATGCAGGGCTTGTCCGTCGTCTTCAACGGGCTCACGCTCCTCTTTAGCTGCCAGCAGCCTCACCTGTACAACAGTCCGGGGTAAGTCACGGTTACGCTGGTTTCTAGCTGCCGGCAGCCCCACCTGTACAACAATCCGGGGTAAGTCACGGTTACGCTGGTTTCTAGCTGCCGGCAGCCCCACCTGTACAACAATCCGGGGTAAGTCACGGTTACGCTGGTTTCTAGCTGCCGGCAGCCTCACCTGTACAACAGTCCGGGGTAAGTCACGGTTCGCTGGTTTCTAGCTGCCGGCAGCCCCACCTGTACAACAATCCGGGGTAAGTCACGGTTACGCTGGTTTCTAGCTGCCGGCAGCCCCACCTGTACAACAGTCCGGGGTAAGTCACGGTTACGCTGGTTTCTAGCTGCCGGCAGCCCACCTGTACAACAGTCCGGGGTAAGTCACGGTTCGCTGGTTTCTAGCTGCCGGCAGCCCCACCTGTACAACAGTCCGGGGTAGTCACGGTTCGCTGGTTTCTAGCTGCCGGCAGCCTCACCTGTACAACAGTCCGGGGTAAGTCACGGTTCGCTGGTTTCTAGCTGCCGGCAGCCCCACCTGTACAACAGTCCGGGGTAAGTCACGGTTACGCTGGTTTCTAGCTGCCGGCAGCCCCACCTGTACAACAGTCCGGGGTAAGTCACGGTTACGCTGGTTTCTAGCTGCCGGCAGCCTCACCTGTACAACAGTCCGGGGTAAGTCACGGTTCGCTGGTTTCTGGCTGCCAGCAGTCCCACCTGTACAACAGTCCTACCTGTGTTATAGACAGGATAAGTGTGAGTTTACGTCTTCGTCATAATTCAGGTGTGACCTACCTGTATTACAGATCGGGGTGAGTGTGAACTTACATCTTCGTCACAATTCAGGTGTGAATTACCTGTATTACAGATCAGGGTAAGCTGTGAGCTTACATCTTCATATTAATTCAGGTGTGAATTACCTGTATTACAGATCAGGGTAAGTGAGAGTTCACGTCTCTCGTGATAATTCAGGCGTGACCTACCTGCACAATAGCTCAGGGTTGACTAAGAGACATGCGTCTTCAAGAAAACATTCAGGCGTGAACTGCCCGCACAACAGCTGAGGGTAAGTGAGAGTTCCTGCGTTCATTATACCCTACCTGCGTTCATCATACCCTAACCACGATAGCACGCTTCGCCTGCTACCAGGAACATTACTATAAATTTTGCCTTCCCGGCACATTTAAGTTCATTTTTTCCAAATCCTCTTCATGCATAGCAATAGCCATAGGGGTAACTTCTATAGCGCCGTATCTCACCGACAAGGGTGAGCACACTGCGCTTTACAAGATCAACAAAAATGCATACATTAAAGCCTCAAAAATCGTAACTATGCTGTCATAATATTGTATAAGTTCCTATTATCATAGAAGGAGAAAAAGAAGAAGAAGAAGAAAGAGAAGAAGAAGAAGAAGAAGAAGAAGAAGAAGAAGAAGAAGAAACCACACACACACAACAACAACAACAACAACAACAACAACAACAACAACAACAACAACAACAACAACAACAACAACAACAAAGAAAAGAAAAAAGTTATTTACGTCACGGCTTGTCTCCCACTTGTTGTGGCCAACAGCCCCTGTGTGACGTCTGTGCCGTCCTTCTCTGTGTGTCGTCAGACCGCGTGCATCAGCGGAGACCATGCTGTCTGGTTGCCATGACGACTGCGCCTGTGACGACGACGACTATTTTCCGGTGTGCGGTGACGACGGCAGAACCTTCTTCTCCCCCTGCCACGCGGGCTGTCTGGAGTCTGTCGGCAGGGTGAGCCTCTCCCAAATTTGTATTTTTTTTTTTTATAGAAGATCTGAAGTATTGAGGAAATCGAGACACTACCCGCGGGCAAAGCCAGCCATGATCTGACAAGTAAAAAAACACAACTAAGACCACGACCCCCCCCCCCACGACCCCTACCCCCCCCCCTCCCCCCCTCCAGGTTATATCAGGGTTTGGAAGAGGTCAACCACATAGGGTTATATCAGGGTTTGGAAGAGGTCAACCACATCAGGTTATATCAGGGTTTGGAAGAGGTCAACCACATAGGGTTATACCAGGGTTTGGAAGAGGTCAACCACATAGGGTTATACCAGGGTTTGGAAGAGGTCAACCACATAGGGTTATACCAGGGTTTGGAAGAGGTCAACCACATAGGGTTATACTCAGGGTTATGGTAATTGAGAGTCAACCACACAGGGTTATATCAGGGTTTGGAAGAGGTCAACCACAGATGGTTATATCAGGGTTTGGAAGAGGTCAACCACATAGGGTTATATCAGGGTTTGGAAGATAAACTTTGCAGTCGGTGTGTGCATGTGGGTGTGTGCGCGCGTGCGTGCGTGCGTGCGTTTGTGTGTGTGCGTGTGTGCGTGCGTGCGTGCGTGTGTGCGTGCGTGCGTGCGTTTTTCCATATACTACTTTGTCAATTGTTTTGGTAGCACTGTGCTCTACGTGTGTATAGAATATCATATTTAGGTTAATATGTATCATGTGAGCCCTCAAGGCGTTGATAAGTGCATGATAAATGCACGTTATTATTATTATTATTATTATTATTATTATTACTGTACGCCTACCAGCTTTTCTAGAGACTTTCCTTGTTTCGCCCTGATATAACCAAAAATAATGGCTGACTGGGCGTATAAAACACACACCAAGTTACTTACTTACTCACTCACTCACTTACTCACTTACTTACTTACTTACTACTTACTTACTTACTTCTTTCCTTGTTGTTAAACTTGGCGAATAAAAAACCTGAAGCTGAAGCTTAATGTGAAGAGCCGGTGTTGGGCCGTTGCAGAGTTACATTAACTGCACGTGCATCGCTGGGGGCACGGCGGTGGCCGGCACGTGCGACTACAGCTGCTCCATGTTCTACCCCTACATCGTCTTCATGTGCTGCTCCGCCCTCTTCGGCACGTTCGCCATCATCCCCAAACTCATCCTCTGCATCAGGTAACCCGTCATCTTCATCACCACCATCATCATCTTCATCATCACCATCCTCCTCCTCTACATCAGATAACCCGTCATCGTCATCATCTACATCAGGGAACCCGTCATATTCATCATCATTATCATCTTCATCGTCATCCCCAAACTTATTCTCTTCATCAGGTAACCCGTCATCATCATTATCATCATCGTCATCTTCACCATCATCCCTAACTCATCCTCTACATTAGTAACCCATCATCTTCATCATCATCCCCGAACTCATTC
>JABMCL010001374.1:95000-107500 GCA_018857735.1 Alviniconcha marisindica
GGGGCTATGGGCTCCAGTTTGGAGAAATGGCACATAAAAGAGTATATTATTTATTATTATTATTCTGGCACGGTGTTCCAGAGTTAGAAAAAGCCTTGAAATCAAACAGTTTTTCCGGTCGAAAAAACACATACACAAAAACACAAGCATGACCACCTTACCTGAAGGATCAGAACAGCGTATTGACAAATATGTAGCAACAGCGTGAATTCAGTGAATTCAGTCAGCGAGGCGTGATTTTCGTGCAATAAACCGCGAGCGTGTCCCGGTTTTCACTTTTGCCTGAACAGTTCATGTAGTGTGCACTGCCTGCTCCAATGTTATCGTGGATGACAGCGAGGTGTTTGAACGCAGGGACATTTTACTAGCGGGAAAAAATAATAAGGTACCTGGCGGACATGCTTCGCAAGATTTACACATTATTTTGCGCGAGGATGCGCGTGCGCATGTATGCATGTGCAGTTCACTAATTGGTAATTATTACATGGGAGGGAACAACAACAGCAAACCTGCTCGATAAAGCTGAATAATGCAAACAGTAAGCACACACACACACACACACACACACACACACACACACACACACACACACACAAGAAACGGTCGAAAATTCCTGGACCGTTTTAAAAGTTATTTTGGGTCACAAATTTAATCACAATCATTAAATGAGGTCCATATATACCGATTACAGCCAAAATCCGCAACAAAAGGTGAGGTTTTTTCATAATTATATTTTTAGTTTTTGATTGTTTGGAGTTTGTGCATGTTGCCCTTTGACATTTGACCTAATTTCCCAGTAACAACGTGAACGCTTTCTTAGTGCCGATGTTGGCAAGGCAGTCATACTCACGACTCAACGTTCTCAGACTGCAATTTTTTCCCTACATTTTCCGTGGTTTTTAATTGCCGTAGCTTGTTTAACGAGGCCTCTTACCCAGCAGCACTTCGTCGGCTTCGCTCGCCATTTGCAATCCGTGACGCCGACTCGAAACAATCAATGACAAAAATATATGATGAAAAAAAAAAAACTCACCTTTTGTTGTGGAGTTTGACCGGTTGATATGGACCTCATTTAATGATTGTGATGATATTTCTGACCCCAAACAACTTTTAAAACGGTCCAGGAATTTCCGACCGTCTCCTTGGATTTTACCAATAACTCTTATCTTCACCTTAGCGCTGCACTAGCCCCTCTAAAGTCGCAAGCGACAGCAATTTACGGTGTGTTGAAGCTGGTCAGCTATATGGAAGAAGAACACACACACACACACGCACACACACGCACGCACGCACGCACACACGCACACACACACACCACACAAAGTCCCTGCTCCATACAATGCTGAACTGATATCCAAACAGCAAGTGCGACCGAAACTGAACAAAATTGGAAGCCGAGTCTAGTGTTAAGGCATTGCTTTCGGACATTATATATAATAGGAAATTACGCATAAAAATATACATACATTGTGCCAGATATACCTGTGAATCTTGAAAAGACTGAATGCGACAGGTGCTTGTCTGCACCGTAACACGGTTTCAACAAAATGGACGACCGTATCGAGCGTTAGGCAAAACCAGTTTGGAGTATTCACGAGAATCTCGTCTTGCACGGGGTGACTAAATTTCAGTGTTTCGGCTGAGTAAAACCAAAAGCGCAAGACACATTTACAAATGTGTTCTGCACGTACAAACTGGAAAGATGTCTGGAGCATGGAATTTTTGTGTGATTGCATGCACCTATTTAATGCGCGTCTTTTGAATACGATCTCTCGCTTCTTCTTTTTTTCCTTCTTTTTTTCTTCTTCTTTTTTCTTTTATCGACAGGCACGTCATTGTGGGGCTTTTATTCACACAGCATGCATCCGTCCATTAACAATACATTCGCTCACTGATTTATTATTATTATTATTATTATTATTATTATTATTATTCATAGCTTTTATATAGCGCTATTCTCTGCTCTCGAGCAGACTCACTGCGCGCATTGGCATGTGATTCTGAATGAGTGACTGTATCCTTTTATAGCGCGTGTTATTAATATCCACGGAAGTGGTGTACTGGTAGCGCTCTTTGGTTGTTGCATGGCTGGTGCCACGTGAAATGCTGCCGTTTCGGCGCAAGTTCTGTGTACACCATTCTACCATGCACCAGGTTACAGTGTCACTTCATTCAAAGCCACATAGGTCAGTAGGGTGTATGTGTGTTTAGCTGTAACCTGCCACCTGCACTTTTGGCAGAATGACGGGATCTTTTACGTGCTACTGCGGTAACACGGGGGTGGAACGGATACCGAAATAAGAGTCAGCACAGAAAGTTGACCCTGGAGAAGAAAATTCTCCCGCCGCTCCTGCCGGGACTCGAACCCGGGACCTTTCGATCGCGAGTCCGACGCTCTAACCACTGAGCCATCCCCGCTCCCCACCTGATTTAACATCTGCATGGCTCTGTCGCGCGATGTCCACCGCACCAGAGGGTGTGAATAGATCTCTTCAAAATCTTGACACTGAGGCGAGCCGTCTTTCTCCCTTATTCCATTTTATCCTTTATTCCATTTTATCCTTTATTCCACTCAAAGGAAAACGTGGGTCTCACACATGAATTACAAAGAAAACAAACAAACAATATCTACATGTAGAAAAGATTCACCGTTTAAGCGTGCGCAGTAGCAAAGCGTTCTTTAATCTGTTCGATGCAGTATATTTGCTTTTGTTGTTTTGTCTTATTTCTCCAAGTTTGTGGGCACCAAAATCTGAACATGCGACACCTTGATCCAGTTCATTTTTTATTTTCTTATGTCCATATTGTGGGACTTTGTACAGGTAAAATTGGGAGGATTCCTATGTTACATAACGTTTTCTGCCGCGTATACCTGGACTGATCGACAAAAACGAGTCTCACACACACACACACACACACACCACACACACACACACACACACACACACACACACACACGCGCGCGCACGCACAAACACGCACGCACGCACACGCACGCACACTCACACGCACGCACGCACGCACACACATACACACACTAAAACACACACACACACACACACACACACACACACACACACACACACACACACACACACACGCACGCACGCACCACGACATCACACATACACACACGCACGCACGCACGCACGCACGCACGCACACACACACACTCGCACGCAGACACACACACACACACACACACACACACACACACACACCACACACACACACACACACACACAACATACACACACACACACACACACACACACACACACACACACACACACACACACACACACACACACACACACGCACGCAGGTACACGAGAGAGAGAGAGAGAGAGAGAGAGAGAGAGAGAGAGAGAGAGAGAGAGAGAGAGAGAGAGAGAGAGATAAGATAAGATAAGATAAGATAATACTTTATTACACAGGGATAAAGATTTAAGCACGTGTCGGCTTTTTTACAAATCTGTCCCTGATGACAAACACAGCAACACTCAATACATCAAACAAGAATTCCATTAAATACGCTAGACTTAAAAAACAAACAAACTAATTTCTGTCTAAAACATCACATCATACGAACAGAGCAATAATAAGGCAAAGTAAGACCAATTCAAAACAATTTTTTAGGAGAGAGAAGAGAGAGAGAGATAAGAGAGAGATGAAAATTCAAACTTGTAACATAATGGAAAGCGACAGAATAGTGGCTATCTCACTATCTACGTATAAAACAAGATCACATCTAACAGGATTGGAAGCTAAGCAATGGCGCATTATACACACCTAACCAAAATCAAAGCACATCACACATACCAACAATAATATATATGCAAACATTAAATTTGAATTTAAAAAAAAAATTATGACCACGAGGAAAAGTAAAAGTAAATATTTCATGAAAATACAAACAAACAAACAAAAATCTAAAACTTTACAAGAAGAGCAAGGAAGGGAAAACAATAACAACATTCTATACATTTTGTGTCAAGCTGTCTGACAAGCGAGAAAAGAAAAGAAAAGAAAGAGAGAGAGAGAGAGAGAGAGAGAGAGAGAGAGAGAGAGAGAGAGAGAACGAATGAACCAACAAACACATGATTTATTGTGAATTTGGAAGCAACTGGGGAATTAACACATACATGCCCAGCCTTTTTTTTCTTTTTTCTTTTTTCTTTTCTTTTTTAACTGAATATCCTGATGCAAAAACACATTCCGTTCTTGCAAACGGTGGCTTCATAAAAATAAAAATATAAAAATATAAAAATAAAGAGGGGAAATAGTCAACCACCTCTTCTTTGAATAAAGGAAATCCCTCATCATAAGTACATGTCAGCAGAATGCCAAAATTACACTCAGCTGAAACAGGCCATTCCAATTACACTCAGCTGCAACAGGCAATTCCAAAATTACACTCAGCTGAAACAGGCTATTCCAAAATTACACTCAGCTAAAACAGGCTATGACAAAAATTAAGCACGCGTAACACAAAATTAAACCGACCATGCCAAAATTGCACTCGGCTAAAACAGGCTATTCCATAATTACACTCAGTTAAAACAGCATTAGCCAAAAACACACTCCGCTAAAACAGACTAACAAAACCAGTTATGGAACGGCGGTTATAAATGGGCCGTTTTAACCCATGGATACATAAAATCAATATCCATCCATGTAATAATAATGATGATGATGATGATGTAAATTTGTAAAGCGCCTACCCTGCGAGAAACAAGCATAATATAACACACGTATTGTACATCGAAATGAAACGTGTTACCAGCAATTTAACAAAATGCTAAAACATAATGTAGACACAGGGTGATTAAACGGTAAACAAACAAATACACTCGCAGGCAAACACCTGCATTAAAAAAAAAAAAAAAAAAAAGGTTTACGTATATATATACGTCAAAATGGAGGCTCAAGGCACATACAACTGCTTGCATAGGTAATAATAATAAAGAGGATTTCTAGAGCGCCCATCTGCCACACAAGGTGGGAACACAGGGCGCTTTACAATAACACTAACAACACACACACACACACACACACACTCAGCGTCGGACGAGTGGATAGGCACGGCTGTGAAAAACAGTTTAGAAATAATTATTAAACAGGTGCGTCTTGAGGGCGGATTTAAAAGATGAGACAGAATCAGAGTGGCGGAGTGTTTGAGGCAAATTGTTCCAGACAGATGGGTCAGCGTAGGAAAACGATCTTTCACCAAATGTTTTTGTGTTTACACGAGGGGTGACAAAGGTTCGTGTGTCAGATGCAGATTGTAATTGTCTTGCTGGAGTATAAGGTTGAAGGAGATCGGACAGATACTGAGGGGCTGTTCCAGAATGTGGAATTGAAGCAGATAGTTGTAATTTTGTATTGAATGCGATGTGTTACTGGTAGCCAATGCAGAGTTTCAAGAACAGGATGGATGTGGTCAGATTTCTTAGCTTTACACACAAGCCTTGCTGCTGCATTCTGAACTTTTTGAAGTTTGTCTAGTAAGTACTGAGGGCAACCTGAAAGTAAAGAGTGACAGTAGTCTAAGCGAGAGAGGACAAGAGAGCATACAAGGGTTTGGGTTGCTTGAGTGGTGAGAATGTGTCGTATGGAACCTATATGCCTCATTTGTATGTACGCGGCTTTACACGTGTTGCTTATGTGTTGAGACATGCTGAGATTCGAGTCCAGGGTTACACCGAGGTTTTTTTTTTAAAGTCAGCTATAATAAGCCTACTCCATTAAGATACCTCTATACTTTATTGCGAAAGTTTCAATTTTAATTTATAATTGTAGCATGTTGTCATTATTATTGCTTGTGTACGCGCCTTGGACTGTTAAAATAGTTTGATAGGTAGGGCGTTTACAAACTTCCATTATTACTATTTTTAAAAAGGGCAAAAGGCCCAAGCTAATGCATTCTTCCATTACTCCTCCACGCTATTTATATCATAGTTAGCTCTTTAACAGACAGTCGACTCCTCCATAATTTTTATTTTTTTATAGGTTAGATTGTATGTGTGTTTTTGTTGTTGTTGTTGTTGTTGTTGTTGTTGTTTTACTTTCTCGGGCCATAGGGAAACTCCTCTTTTGCTATCAGTTCCTCGTTTGCCTTGTGTTTTTTCTCGGAGAGCGCCACAATTTCAGCAAGCGGCAATTTTACACTATCTGCACACAGCGGCAATTTTATACTATCTGCAAACAGCGGCAATTTTATACTATCTGCAATTTCGCTTGGGTCTTCCCCCTCCCTCTCGCTCGAGTGCCCCCCCCTCCCGGTGGGCCAGCTCTCCACCTTCCTCTTGGATAGGACTGCATAAAGCGTCCGAAGAAACGGAAGGGACCAAGGCTGCATTTTCTGGGGTCAAGGTCGAGGTCAAGGTCGGCTGTGAAGACTTTCTTTCACCACCAGGATCTTCAGGATTCGTCGACCTGGAAAACAACAACAACAACAACAACAACAACAATACAACTGATCAAAAAATGATTAAGTCAGCTATAATAATTATGATGTAATGTAGGCCTAACGTAACGTCGATTTACAGAAAAAGACTAAAAACAAAAAACAAAAACAAAAACAAAAACTAGCAAATAAATCAATCATTAGGTTAGTTATAATAATTATGATGTAATGTACGCCTAAAGTAACGACGATTTACAGAAAAAGATTATAAAAAGCAACAAAATAAAACAAAACAAAACTAGCAAATAAATAAATGATTAAGTTAATTATAATAATTATGATGTAATGAGTAGGCCTAACGTAACGTCGATTTACAGAAAAAGTCTATAAAAACAAACAAACAAAAAAACTAGCAAAACATAGTTCAGGAGCTGTGTGAGAGTCGAGGTGGCCGTCCTGGGCTGTCCGTCCTAGCTATATTGAACCATGCTTCGGCATTGGTCACAGCTTGTCCCTAATATGTCAACTGACATCTGAGGACATTAAGCAACACTTCATCATCAACAACTAGCAAATAAATAAATGATTAAGTTAGCTATACTATGATGTAATGTAGGACCTCCTGCATGGGCAACAGCTTGTCTTCCAAGGTTTTATTCAAGGTTTCAAGATTTTATTGAGCTTTTTACCCCTGGGGGCTAGAAAGCGAAGTTACATTCGCACACGACATTCATTATGAACAAGTACGAGTTCCACTAATAAACAACTACCACACTTTATATATAAGAAAGAAAAAATACTCAAACACAAATCAAAGTTGTTATAAATATGTAAGGTTAAGGCGTAAAAATTAAATATTTCTTATTTCGTTGTGATTCGTTATTGGCTTCATCAAAATAACTCAAAAATACAACTAATAAATTTGGCAAACTTAACATTCTTAGATTTTGACGTCATATTCATGAGGCTACAAAATGTTGGGCACGTTGGGATGATGTGTATAATATTTATCAACATACTTAGTACGGTTTCTCTGGACATTTTCGTTGGAACAGTTAAGCAAATAGTGAAATTCATCTCCTACCGCACCACTGTCACAAACAGTACATATTCTTTCATCCCTTGGAATACCTAACGATCGTCTTTGCTTTCCATATCACTCGCTCTCCCTGGGGAGACTTAATTGTCAAGGTGCAGATCCATGGCCACGCGTGACCGATGTATGTCACAGGGTGATTAAACGGTAAACAAAAAATACACTCGCAGGCAAAAGTCTGCATGTAAGTAAGTAAACATGGTGCTTAACGTCCACAGAAACCGTACGGCTTACTAGGGACGGGGAGAAGGGCGGGGGGAAGGGGTTATGGAGGTGGGGGGGAAGAGGGAGATTATATACCTATCGCTACACTGTCACCACCAGAATGACTTCTGCATTAAGATGGGCAGCGATGAGAGCCATTTTAATGTTTCAGTAGGAAGTGATGGACAAAGTCACAAGACAGTGTCCACAAACCACAACCTTTTTGAAGAGAAAGGAGAGCCGAAGCGGTACCGAACCGAGGTCCTTCCGCTTACCAGCCTAACGCCTTACCGCTAGGCCAAACCGGCTCAAAAGTCTGCATGAAAAAAATGAATGGTTTACGTATATACGCCAAAATGGAGGCCCAAAGCACTTGCAATTGCTTGCATAGGTAAGCCTACTCACTAACATACCTCTACGCTTTACTGCAAAAGGTTTTAATTTTAATTAAAATTTTATGTTGCAGTAGATGAGTAATGTCGGTTTACAGAAAAAGACTTCTTCTTTTTTAAAGACTAGTAAATAAAGAAATGATTAAGTTAGCTGTAATATGATGTAGGCCTAACGTACTATCGATTTATAGAAAACAAGACGAGAGAGAGAGAGAGAGAGAGAGAGAGAGAGAGAGAGGAGGAGAGAGACAGAGACAGAGACAGAGAGAGAGACGAGAGAGACAGAGACAGACAGACAGACAGACAGACAGACAGACAGAGACAGAGACACAGAGAGAGACAGACAGACAGACAGACAGACAGACAGACAGACAGAAGACTAGTAAATAAAGAAATGATTAAGTTAGCTATAGTATGATGTAATGTAGGACTAACGTAATGTCGAATTACAGAGCGCGAAAGAAACGCACTATGCAGCATTCACAGATCAAGATGCTCACGGCGTTTGAAACAGACAACAGGGTGTACGAAACAAAACAAAACAAAACTGTACGATACCCATAGAAGGTCTCAAAATTAAGGGACGTATTCAGTCACACAATTAAAACTATACGATACGCACAGTCTCAAAATTAAAGTACGTATTCAGTCACACAATTAAAACCTGTTCGATACGCACAAAAGGTCTCAAAATTAAAGGACATATTCAGTCAAACAATTAAAACTACGATACGCACAAAAGGTCTCAAAATTAAGGGACGTATCCAATCACACAATTAAAACTGTACTATACGCACAAAGAGTCTCAAAATTAAGGGACGTATTCAGTCACACAACTAAAACTGTACTATACACACAGAAGGTCTCAAAATTAAGGGACGTATTCAGTCACACAATTAAAACTGTACGATACACACAAAGAGTCTCAAAATTAAAGGACGTATTCAGTCACACAATTAAAACCTGTTCGAACGCACAAAGGGTCTCAAAATTAAAGGACCGTTTCAGTCACACAATTAAAACTATGATACGCACAAAGAGTCTCAAAATTAAAGGACGTATTCAGTCACACAATTAAAACCTGTTCTATACGCACAAAGGGTCTCAAAATTAAAGGACGTATTCAGTCAAACAATTAAAGCTGTACGATAGGCACAAAGGGTCTCAAAATTAAAGGACGTATTCAATCACACAATTAAAACTGTACTATACGCACAAAGAGCCTCAAAATTAAAGGACGTATTCAGTCACAAAACTAAAACTGTACTATACACACAAAAGGTCTCAAAATTAAGGGACGTATACAATCACACAATTAAAACTGTACGATAAACACAAAAGGTCTCAAAATTAAACGACGTATTCAGTTACACGATTAAAACTACGATACGCACAAAGGGTCTCAAAATTAAGGGATGTATTCAGTCACACAATTAAAACTGTACGATACGCACAAATATCTCAAAATTAAAGGACGTATTCAGTCACACCATTAAAACTGTACGATATGCACACAGGGTCTCAAAATTAAAGGACGTATTCAGTCACACAATTAAAACTGTACTATACACACAAAAGGTCTCTAAATTAATGGACGTATTCAGTCACACAATTAAAACTGTACTATACACACAAAAGGTCTCTAAATTAATGGACGTATTCAGTCACACAATTAAAACTGTACCATACGCACACATATCTCGGAATTAAAGGACGTATTCAGTCACACCATTAAAACTGTACGATACGCACACAAGGTCTCAAAATTAATGGACGTATTCAGTCACACAATTAAAACTGTACTATACACACAAAAGGTCTCTAAATTAATGGACGTATTCAGTCACACAATTAAAACTGTACTATACGCACAAAGGGGCGGTCTCCTCTACACTCTCGTCGGCCGATTGTCTGCTTTCACTTCCATGTACACCATGCTGGCGCCTGTCGTAAAAAAAACAGACGATAAATTGGGATGACCAAACACAGAAGAGACTGCTCACGACTCCAGTGGTCACTTCCGTTGGATTATAACCTAAGCTCGAATGGTGAAGAAGCTAAAACCAGGTTCACCACCCCAAACAGGATACAAAGCGATCAGGTCCGTTCGGGTGTTTCATGAACAACCATCACTCACCCACCCACTCAATCACCCACCTACCCAGTCACCCAGTCACTCACCCACTCGCTCATCCACTGACTCACCCACTCACTGAACTACTCGCCCACCAACACACTCACTCACTCATTCACTAACTCACCCACTCACACATCCACCGACTCACTAACTCACTTATTCATTCAATCACTTACCCATTCACTCATCCATACACTTACCCATTCAGCCACTCGCCCCTCACTCATCCACCACTCATTCACTCACTGACTTACTCATTTACGAGTCACTCGCTCAGTCGCTCATTAACACACTCAGTCCATCAATAATTAAGCATTTGAGCAACAGAAACCAATCGGCCAAATACAAATTTCATGTCTTATCCAGTAGCCAATCAATCAAGCGGCTAATCAATGGGCCAATCAATGGAGTAGTCAGTAGTCGGTCCATCCATCATTAACAACAGCCCACTCACTGATTCACTAACCAACTCGCTCAATCAGTCAACAACAGAAGAAAGAAAAGAAAAAAGAAAACACACACACCAAAAAATTTTGCACGCCCCGCACCAAAAAACACCACCACCACCCCCACCACCACCACCAACACACCACCACCACCCCCCAAAACCACCACCACCCCCACCACGCCCCAACGCACGAAACCCAAAAACACGCACACGCCCCACGCGCGCGCAAACACAAATAAAACGCGGGGGTTTTCAGTCACACAATTAAAACCTGTTCGATACGCACAAAGGGTCTCAAAACACACATACACGCGCGCCCCGGGGCGCACCCCCCCACACCCACACACACACAACACACAAAAACACACACACACCCCAACACACACACACACACACACACACACAAAAACACACAAAAACAAACCAAAAACAAA
Source organism: Alviniconcha marisindica (assembly GCA_018857735.1). Classification (NCBI taxonomy): domain Eukaryota; kingdom Metazoa; phylum Mollusca; class Gastropoda; family Provannidae; genus Alviniconcha; species Alviniconcha marisindica. The sequence goes on from JABMCL010001374.1 coordinate 106,121, forward strand.
AAAGCACAAAAAAAACCACCAACCAACAAAAACGACCAACCAACCACAAATCGTAATGACATCTTATCCAGCCAGAAATGGCTCAAAAAATCAATCAATCACTTGGCTAATCAATGCTTTTAATCCACTGATCAGTGAGCCAATCAATGGATCAATCAGCTAATCCGCCAATCCGTCTCAACCATCCATCAGCCATGAAGTTGCCAAAAAAAAAAAATCAAGTAGAATTAAGTCCCCACTGCCATGGTGTAACATGCCTTGGACTGTGCCTGTATGTAATGTACCCTCGGTAATCGCCATAGAGGCGGTCGGGAATTCCTGGGACATTGAAAACGCCATTTGGGGTCACAAATATCCTCAGAATCATTCAAACAGGTTCATATCTAGCGAATGAAGCCAAAGCTGGCAACAGAAAGTGAATCTGATCAGAATAATTCAAACCGGTTCATATTTAGCGAACGAAGCAAGTGAATTTCATCAGAATAATTCGAACCGGTTCGTATTTAGCGAATGCAGCCAAAGCTGGCAACAGAAAGTACATTTGATCAGAATAATTCAAACCGGTTCATATTTAGCGAATGAAGCCAAAGTTGGCAACACAAAGTGAGTTTGATTAGTCTACAGTCTTTTTACAAGAGGTAAGTCGAGTGTCTTGCCGACATCAGCATGCCTGATGAAGCATTAACACCGTTACTCGAAACTTAGATCTAGGCCACTCGTCAAAAGAGCATGTATATACTGAAAGACATAAATATCATACATTTCATCCAGGAGCATACTGAAAGACATAGATATAAATTTCATCCAGGAGCATACTGAAAAACATAAATATCATACATTTCATCCAGGAGCATACTGAAAGACATAGATATAAATTTCATCCAGGAGCATACTGAAAAACATAAATATCATACATTTCATCCAGGAGCATACTGAAAGACATAGATATAAATTTCATCCAGGAGCATACTGAAAAACATAAATATCATAAATTCATCCAGGAGCATACTGAAAGACATAGATATAAATTTCATCCAGGAGCATACTGAAAGACATAGATATAAATTTCATCCAGGAGCATACTGAAAAACATAAATATCATAAAATTCATCCAGGAGCATACTGAAAGACATAAATATCATACAATTATCGAAGAGCAGAATGAAAAACATAAATATCATAAATTTCACCCAGAAGCATACTGACATACACAAATATCATACAATTCATCGAAGAGCAGAATGAAAAACATAAATATCATAAAATTCACCCAGGAGCATACTGAAAAGCATAAATATCATACATTTCACCCAGGAGCATACTGAAAGACATAAATATCATACATTTCATCCAGAAGCATACTGAAAGACATAGATATAA
>JABMCL010002711.1:5000-10000 GCA_018857735.1 Alviniconcha marisindica
ACGGTCTTTGGGGGGTGGGGGTGGGGGAGGGTGCAGTCTGGTCAAAGATCACTGGGGAACAATGGAAGCAATGTTGTAGGTGAGAGTGGTGGGTGGTTCTGGTGGTGAGGAGGAGGTGATTTTGGGCGAACCAGTAACTCGCTTTGATCTGCTCGGTCCTAGTCCACATTCCAAGCGTCGACTACCGGACTACCTCCATCCCCCCCCCCACCTTCCCACCAGTCCTCCCCCCCGCCCCCCCCTCAGCCCCCCCTCCGCCACCCCACCACCACCACCGCCCTCACATCTCTGCCACAGCTGGTTACATCATAGCCAGTCCCAGAGCCCCTACATGTCGTGCACTGACAGAAAACGGACCCTTTGCTGTCAGTTTTCGAGGCTGTGACGTAACCACCTGTGGCAGGGTTCGTACGGTCTTTAAAAAAATTAGATTGGGACATTTTTTTGATTTATTTTTTTGAAAACTGCGGGGCAGGTTGTTTTTGTTTTGTTTTTGTTTTTTTCAAAACAAACTGCGGTGGCTTTGACCAGGTTTTGTCCACAGCCAGGAATTTCTTCCGCGTCCGATTTTCTGCTTTCTACTTCCTTGGTTCATTCACCTTCATTGTTCTCGAAATCCTCTCCCTACTCTGTAGCTGCGTTAGATTTGGCTAACGCAGTATGCCGTGTGGGTCTGCGGAATAAGATAGTCACCGTACTCATATTCACTTAACCGATTTCAGAAGATTCCCCATGGTGAGTGCCGACGGAATATAAACAGGTACCAAGACGCGTGTTGTTTTGCGTCGATAGATACACAGATGGCTGGTTTTAGGTTTTGTAGCAGTGAATTCGGACAGATAGACAGATGGTTGTTGTTTTTTGGGCTTTGTAACAAACAGTTCGGGTAGACAGACAGATGGTTCGTTTTTGGCCTTGTTTCACTGAAATCGGACAGATGAAGATGAAGTGTTGCTTTACGTCCACAGAAACCGTAGGCTTATTAGGGACGGGAGGGAGCCCAGGACGACCGCCTCGACTTTCACACAGCTCCTGAGCTCTAGATCGGACAGATAGTAAACATGGTGCTTAACGTCCACAGAAACCGTAGGACAGATAGACAGATGGTTGGTTTTTATACTTGGCGGGAGCTGACACAAGTATAATTTTTGTCGCAACAAAAGTCCCAAACACACACCCATCCCTAGCTGCACACCTCGCTCCAAAGACTGTTCCCTCTCTCTTAATCTCGCCTTCCCCCCCCCCCCCCCTCTCCCCCCCCACCCCCCCACCCCACCCCGTCCGACCCCGACCACCACCCTGCCCCACAGGACCACTGCGTCATCGTCCGTGTCTGCACTTTGCCAGCAGGGTTTTCTGTTCAAGCTTGCTGCTGGTACCTGTTTGTTGTCTTTGGCGGAGGGAACGGAGCGGTGCTCTCTCCCCTTGTATCTCTGGGAAGGAAGGATGAGGTCGCCCCAGAGACTCCTTCCTACACTGTCTTTGGCAACAGCAGCAGCAGCAGCAGCAGCAAGAGAGAGAACTCCGAACTCCGAACTTTATTACTCAAGGATTGAGATTTTAGGCAGTAGCCTAGTCTTACAATCTGCCCTTTGCTAAGCTACACAGACAACTCATATAAAGATTATTAATGACATTTTCAAAACTCGTACAGTATTACAAAGCGGTAGCAACATCGATACTAGCAATACAATGTGACAATAGTCACAACTAGGTTACTCATGAATGTCACAGGCAATAAATTATAATCTGACGGAGACATGTTATCCACACTGATGTGTATCGAAACTACATATATACAGACGTGGTGTTATATTACATTAAAGTCATACAAATACAGGCCTAGGATAGCGCAGGGTGTAGGAACTTACGCAAATTTATTTTAAAATTGCATAGTGAACTAAATGTTTTTAATCTGGGTGGGAGTGTGTTCCAGGTTGAAGATCCAGAAAAAAAGCCAAGCTTGTCTTAAACGAGAGAGAGAGGGAGAGAGAGAGAGGGAGAGAGAGAGAGGGAGAGAGAGGGAGGCGCCGGGAGTTAGTTCTAGCTCCCTTAGTCCCTGTGTTGCTCAGTCACTCACTCACTCGTCTCGCAGCCTCCAGCTCAGTGCTGAGGTACATCAGTGAGTCCGCTGAATCGATGTGGGTCGGTGTTCTTCCTCAAAGCGAACTTGTTATGTAAACAGAGTGTTTCCTCTTTTTTTCTCTTTTTTTTTTTTCTCTCTCTCTCTCTCTCTCTCTCTCTCTCTCTCTCTCTCTCTCTCTCTCTCTCTCTCTCTCTCTCTCTCTCTCTCTCTCTCTCTCTCTCTCTCTCTCTCTCTCTCTGTGTGTGTGTGTGTGTGTGTACGCCCACCACCCGGCCGTTCTCTTCTCGCGAAGGGAGTCAGAGGTTTTCGGGGCTGTTGCCATGTGTTGAATGTTTTGTTTTGGTTTTGTTGTTGTTGGGGGTTTTTTTTGGGGTGGGCGGTATTTGTTGTTGTTGCCGCGCGCGTGTGTGTGTGTGTGTTGTGTGTGTGTGTGCGTGCGTGTGTGTGTGTGTGTGTGTGTGTGTGTGTGTGTGTTGTTTGTGTGTGTGTGTGTGTGTGTGTGTGTGTGTTGTGTGTGTTGTGTGTGTGTGTGTGTGTGTGTGTGTGTGTGTGTGTGTGTGTGGTGTGTGTGTGTGTGGTTGTTGGTTTGGTGGTGGTTGTGGTGTGTGTGTGTGTGTGTGTGTGTGTGTGTGTGTGTGTGGTGTGTGTGTGTGTGTGTGTGTGTGTGTGTGTGTTTGGTATTGGGTGGTGGTGGTTGTGTGTTGTGTGTGTGTGTGTGTGTGTGTGTGTGTGTGTGTGTGTGTGTGTGTGTGTGTGTTGTGTGTGTGAGGGGGGGGAGGTGCGTGCGTGCGCGCGTGCGCGTGTGTGTGGGTGGTGGTGGTGGTTGTGTGTGTGGGGGGGTGCATGCGTGCGTGCGTGTGAGTGTGTGTGTGTGTGTGTGTGTGTGTGTGTGTGTGTGTGTGTGTGTGTGTGTGTGTGTGTGTGTGTGTGTGTGTGTGTGTGTTCTTCTTCTGCTGCTTCTTCTTCTTCTTCCTCCTCCTCCTCCCAAAAGACTTTGTTTTTTAATAGTGGAAACTTCTGAGAGACAGGGTGGAGCACGTATTCCCCCCCGCCCCCCCCCCCCCCCCCCCCAACACCCCCCCATCGCCCCACCCCTACCCCCAGCGATTAAGCTCGAGTACAGCTGGAAACAGCTCAAAGCTGCCTGGTCTTTCAATGAAGGCTGACGTATTATTCTGTGCCATTTTCTCGTGATCAGCATCAGCACCACAATATATCCCATGCGGACGTGAAAGTTGGGGTCGGTCCTTTTGCCGAGAACCCGGAAATATCAAAGGTTCTCACTTTCAAGACTGGGGTACGTAGGTCAGAGTGCTGCCTCGAATGCTTCGCCTGCTGCCAGGAATCTGCCTTGCTAATTTAGACCTTCTCGGTTCATTCAGCACTCTCTCTCTCTCTCTCTCTCTCTCTCTCTCTCTCTCTCTCTCTCTCTCTCTCTCTCTCTCTCTCTCTCTCTCTCTCTCTCTCTCTCTCTCCTCGCCCTCTCCGATTACCGATTAGTTAGTGTAGTGTCTGAGTGTCTGACTGACCTTATAAGCGAGCCTGTGTATGATGTGATTGAGCGAGAGACTAGGTAGGTTTATTAATGCAGTTGCCGAATAAGAAATGAATCAGTAGCTGTGGAAGGAAGGAACGAAAAATGAACGGATGAGTATTATATTTTTTTGTATGTATTGCAGTTTCATTTGTTTTTGAAGCATCCTTTTCGGATGTCTCATTTTTTTTCTTCAAATGTCCCCCCCCCCCTCCCCGAAATAAACCATGGTTTATTAAAATAACCTTCTCTCCCTATCTCTCTCTCCTCTCTCTCTCTCTCTCTCTCTCTCTCTCTCTCTCTCTCTCTCTCTCTCTCTCTCTCTCTCTCTCTCTCTCTCTCTCTCTTTTTAATTTTCTCTGCATATTAGCTGGTGCAGTTTTCCAGAGTGCATACGCGGAATAAAATACGTCACCATTCTCGCCGTGACGTCTCAAGCGAATGACGCAATCCCACTGTTAGGAACCCATAATCTTCTTTCTTTCATGGTGATATTTATATACATCCATAGAAACCGTATGGCTTATCGGGGACGGCGGAAGAATGGGATAGGGAATGATAGCACAGCCCCACCTGCCTGTTCACACAGCTACTGAGGTCTGAGGTGGACGTCATCGTCTTTCATGATGCTTTACGTCCGCAGAATGGCTGCTCACATCGCTCATGAGCTCTGGGAGCTAGTCCCGTCTCTGGGAGCTAGTCCCGTCTTCGTCTTTCGTGGTACTTTACGTCCACAGAAACCATGTATAATATGGCTTATTGGGGACGGGGGAAGAATGGGACGGGGAGTGGAGAACCCAGGCCCCACCACCTCCCTGTTCACATAGCTACCGAGCTCTGGAACCCGTAAGCAGGCTTCAGCACATTTATTTGCAACTTGTGAAAGGTGTTTATAGGTGGAAATGTATACGTACTCTGTGGACGTGTTATTTTTGTATAATTTTTTTTTTTATAATGATCTTTGAAGTGCTTTTTCTCCTTCCCCCCGTCCCTCCCCCCCCCTCCCCCCTCCCCCCCCCCCCCCCCCCCCCCCCTCCACCCCGCCCCACCGACGACCACGACGATCTGTTGCTCTAAAGTCATACTGCAAGAAACTCGCACGCCAAGTTAAATGTAGTCCGCGAGTTACGTTCCCTCGTTCGCTAGCCGAAAATAACCTCCACTGACGAAATCCAAACAAGAATCGGGTCGCTGGATGTTCTCTTCATTGCCTCTGCTTACGTTCCTGTTTTTTGTCGAGGAACTCTGAAACGGATGTTTGGAGAGAAAAGATCTGGAAACGTCAACGTCGCCGGAGATTTTCAGCTTTGTTGCATGCAGCTTTGGCTTCTTCCAGCATTTGGAGCTCTTCGGAAAACGGGTTCTCGAAATCCCCCCCCC
>JABMCL010002711.1:15000-22500 GCA_018857735.1 Alviniconcha marisindica
CTAGTTCCTGTCAAATTGTCTAGTGTATTTGTTGCTCCATGAATAAATACACAGGCTAGTTCCTGTCAAACTGTCTAGTGTATTTGTTGCTCCATGAATAAATACACAGGCTAGTGCCTGTCAAATTGTCTAGTGTATTTGTTGATCCATGAATACACAAGCTAGTTCCTGTCAAATTGTCTAGTGCGTCTGCTGCTCATTGAACATACAGGCTCGTTACCGTCAAACCGTCTAGGGTATTTGCTGCTCCATGAATACACAAGCTAGTTCCTGTCAAATTGTCTAGTGCGTCTGCTGCTCATTGAACATACAGGCTCGTTACCGTCAAACCGTCTAGGGTATTTGCTGCTCCGTGAATACACAGGCTAGTTACTGTCATTCTCTCATAGTTACACTGCCAGTCGCTCTAATGTTCCCTGTGACTCCGTCCATGGCTCTACAGTTTAGTTACTGTCAGTCTCTCTAATGCTCCTTGCGACTCCATCACCGTGCAGGGATAGTGACTGTGTGTCAGTCACAAAGTCAGCGGGGTAATGGATGATTCACAGCGAAAAAAACTGATCGTGCAATTAGTGAATCATCCCTCGGTGCTGTGCGCATGCGTGCAGGCCGGCTAGCGGGGCTAATGGGTCGTGATGACTCTTCCCTCCTCTAACTTCTGTCCTTGACTGATGTCCTCGGCCGTTGGAGATGAGCGAGGAATTGGTCCCCGGGACATCCAGTTGAGACACAAGTGGCGGAAAGAATTAGGGAGAGCAGAAGAGGGTGTGTGTGTGTGTGGGGGGGGGGGGGGGGGGAGAGAGAGAGAGAGAGAGAGAGAGAGACAGACAGACAGACAGACAGACAGACAGACAGACAGACAGACACACACACACACACACACACACGCACGCACGCACGCACGCACGCACGCACGCACGCACGCACGCACGCACGCACGCACGCACGCACGCACGGAGAGAGAGACACAGACAGACAGACAGACAGACAGTTAAGCAGGCAGGCAGACAGAATTCGAAAGCTTTATTTTTGCAAGAATTGTAGTTTAGGTTCAGTCAAAATCACGTCTAGCATTGTAACAACTTGTCGTTGCTAAGCTACTAATTGAGAGAGAGAGAGAGAGAGAGAAGAGAGAGAGAGAGAGAGAGAGAGAGAGAGAGAGAGAGAGAGAGAGAGAGAGAGAAGAAATGACATGGAGTGTGTGTGTGTGTGTGTGTGTGTGTGTGGCTGGTGGGAGAAGAAAGGGCACACAGAGAGAGACTGAGAGGGGGGAGTGGAGAAGGAGAGATGTGGGAGTGAAAGAAGGACAAGAGAGCTACAAAAATGAAGGGAGGACAGAGACAGGGGTGATGGTGGGAGAGGGACGGGGTGGGGAGGAGGAGGGTGGTGGTGGACGGGACGGGGGATGGAGTAGCAGCACTCGAGAGAGCTAGAGAGCGGGGATGGGTTGGAGAGAGAGACACAGAGAGAGGGGTGCACAAAAACAAGAGAGAGAGAGACAGAGACAGAGACAGAGACAGAGACAGAAACAGAGACAGAGAGGTCTGGGCGGGAGGATGGGGCGTGGACAAAAGCAAAAAGAGAGACAGAGACAGAAAGAGACAGAGACAGACACAGAGCTTTTAATTTAACACGGGGACGTTTTCCTGTGCTTTTGCTGCAGTCTCGGTTTCAAAGCCGCAGTCCAAGCCTCCTTTGATGTTTATTACGCCAAGAGAACGCTGTGTTCCAGAATCACCACATCCAATGATACTTCCTGGCCACACAGCCCGTCGTTCCGCATCTTGTTTACTCTCTTACCACCCCCACCCCCCTCCCCCCACTACCACCTCCCCCACCTTTGTTTTGTTGTTTCTGCGTTTTATTTTATTTTATTTGTTTATCAAGTGCCGGGGACAGGCGCCTTGAACTTGAAAGATTATCTTTACGCGCTGGTATAAATTTGGACATTGATTTCGTTCACTCTGATTCATTAGGTCCACTGCAACGGGATGCTCGTGCTGCGAAATCTCTGTTGGCCGACTGCAGGTCGGATTACTTAAAGTGAAACTCTCTGATCAGGATTAAAAAAGTAAAAAAATAACGCGCGCGCACAAACACACACGCACACGCACACGCCACCACACGCACGCACACGCACTGCACGCACTCCACGCACGCACGCACACGCACGCACGCACGCACGCACGCACGCGCACGCACGCACGCACGCGCGCACACACACACACACACACACACACACACACACACACACACACACACACACACACACACACACACACACACACACACACACAACCAACCAAACAAACAAACAAACAAACAAACAAACAAAACAAAACAACAACAAAACAATAATAATTCACGGCGAAAACAATTTCCTTTAGCTCGGACCACCCACAGCTCTCGGAAAGATACAAAGAAAACGAAAACTTGATCGACAAGGCAACCGTAAGGAAGAACGAATGGTTTACATGTGTGCGGAGACAGAGGGGGTGTGAGTTGGGGGGGGGGGGTAATGGAGGCCGGGGGGGCGGGGGGGGGGGGGGGGGGGGGGGGGGGGGGGGGGGGGGGGGGGGGAACTGTTATTTCCGTGGGGTGCTACGGACGCAGAAGTTAAAGAAATGTCTACCCGAAAAAGAAAAAAACGACAGTTACGACAGGTTCTGTCCTTTTTAATTACAGAGAGAGAATTTTAGCTCAGACGCTTAACACGGTTTACTGCTGCTTTAAATTCCCCCCCCCCCCCCCCCCCACTGCTCGGTTTATTTAACTCGTTTCTGACTAACCAGCTTATCACGGCAACCTGCATCAGCAAGCGAGCGAAAAGGCTGAATCACACAGGTTCTGCTCGAGCGGGGTGGCCCGATTTACTCAAGGGGAAAAAAAACGACGAACGTGATCCCACAGGGGAAGTTGTTAGCCGTGCCTTATTTGGGTTAGCCACGTGTGCCGAAATTGAGTTTACCTCACCTACCTTGAGTTAGCCACGCTTTACTTGAGTTAACCTCAGCTTACTTGAGTTAGCCACCATAACTTCAGTTAGTTGACCACGCCTAACTTGGGTTAGCCACGCTTTACTTGAGTTAACCTCAGCTTACTTGAGTTAGCCACCATAACTTGAGTTAGTTAACCACGCCTAACTTGGGTTAGCCACGCTTTACTCGAGTTAACCTCAGCTTACTTGAGTTAACCACACCTTACTTGAGTTGACCGCGTACTGCGTCTTATTTGAGTTAACCACACCTGACTTGAGTTAACCACACGTAACTGGAGTTAGCCACACCTTTCTTGAGCTGGCCGCATCTAAGGCGAGTTAACCACACCTAACTTGAGTTAACCACACCTTACTTGAGTTAATCACAACTTTCTCTAGGTAGCCGCACCTAACCGGAGTTAGCCACACCTATGACACAGATGATAATTTACAGAGAGAGAGAAAAAAGTGACGTTGAATGATCTGGGAAGGTAGACACTAATAAGACAGAACCGCTGGCAGCAGGAGAAGTATTCAGGGCTACATTCTGACTTACTCTAAGCTTAAAAGGGATAGAAAAAAAGCCATTTATATTAATTTTCTGCATTCTCGGTGGACAGATCTGAATATCTGCGTTCGTGGTACCCCACCACCACGTGGAGATGCGTCATGAACAGTGTACAGGAATTTGACTTACAACTGTCACACCCCTCCCCCCTTCCCCTTCCACTCCACCCTCTCCTTCCACACCACCCCTTACCTCCAAACCCTCCCAGGGCCGATTTTTTTTTTTTTTTTTTTTTTGTCTCGATCTGATACCCTGCTTCACGCTTGATTAGGAAGCGAGTAATGAATGTCTTAGTTGAGAGTATGGAGATCACGGTGATACTCTGCACACCCAGTTTTCAAGATAAGCCCCCCCCCCCCCCCCCCCCCCCCCCACCACCACGGTCATACTCGGGACATCCAGCTTCAATAGCCCAGCCCCCCCCCCCCCCCCCGACAGACAACACACACACACACACACCCCTGTCCCCCCCCCACCCACCCCACCCACCACGTCTACTCTGCCATAGCTTAAGATAGCCCCCACCCACCCCCCCAGCAACAGACAGACACACACACCCCCGTCCCCCCCCCACCCCACCCCACCACGGTCATACTCGCACACCCAGCTTTCAAGAAACCCCGCCCCCTCACCTCCCCCCCCCCCACAACACACAGCCACCGCCACCCCCCCCCACCACGGTCATAGTCTGCCCTCTCATCTTTCAAGATAACCCCCGCCCCCTCACCTCACCCCCCTCCCCCCGACAACACACACACACACACACCCACACACCCCTGTCACCCCACCCCACCCCCCACGGTCATACCTGCCATCTCACTTTCAAATAACCCCCGCCCCCTCACCTCCCCCATTCCCCCCCCCACCCCCCCCCACACACACCCCTACACACTCACACACCCCTGTCCCCCCTTACGCCTCCACCCCCTCCTTCCCCGTCCAAGCCATTGATCTCAACGACAGTCCCGTTAATGAGACATGGACTGGAATTTAATGCGGGGCAAGCTGGCGTCCGCGGGGCAGCCAACCGCAACCCCAGGCCGCGAAGAGCACGGCACATTAGGGCACATTTTATGAGCTGAGTTAATTTGCCGGACACGGGGAATCAGTCTGGATCCGCGATCGCTTTGTGGTTGCCCGCCCTGGCCCCGGCTAAGATGGGCCGAGTCCTGGGCCGGTGCGGGTGGGGGTGGGGCTGAGGGTGGAGGGGGGGGGGGGGGGGGGGGGTGGGGGGGGGGAGCAAGGGAATTCACTCAGACAGAGCGTCGACGTGCTTCCAGCCTGTTCGCTGGCACCGTCGCTTCAGGGTGTTGGCCAGAGGACGTGGAAAACCGGCGCCACTTGTGCTGGCCCTTCGCCCATCGCGCGAGGCTGTGGTAGTCGCTGCTTGGAGCGTGGAGAGGGGGACACCAGGAGCAAGTAAACATGGTGCTTAACGTCCACAGAAACCTGGGAGGTGCGGGGGAGGGGGGGGGGAGGAGGAGGGCAGGGGGGTATAGAGGGAAGTAGGGGGAGGGGTCTCGGTCGGTACCCCTTGAGGGCTTATTAGGGACGGGGAGAAGGGGGGGGGGGGAAGGGTATGGAGGTGGGGGGGGGGGGGGGGGGGGGAGAGGGAGATTATACCTATCGCTACACTGTCACCACCAGAATGACTTCTGCATTAAGATGGGCAGCGATGAGAGCCATTTTAATGTTTCAGTAGGAAGTGATGGACAAAGTCACAAGACGGTGTCCACAGACCACAACCTTTCTGAAGAGAAAGGAGAGCCGAAGCGGTATCGAACCGAGGTCCTTCCGCTTACCAGCCTAACAGCCTTACCGCTAGGCCAAACCGGCTCACTGCACCAGGAGCAGCAAGTGCCTGCCCTGTTAGATAAAGGCTGGGGCTGGTCCTTGTAAGAGTGCGTCGTCTCTACCACCCCGACCTGACTTCTCGACACTTATACTGGGAGTATTGACTTTGGAGTGCCGTGCATTCCCCTGGACCCCTACCGCCACCCTTAGGATCTCCCCGATATAGCCTTATTAAGCCCGTTCTTAACTGGGCGAATGTTTGTTCGCCGAACATACTTCGGACAGTTCGACGAGCTATGATTCGTTTCTTAATTGAAAGTTTAGTTCTCCGAACATGGTTCGGACAGTTCGAAGAATTTACTTCTTCTCAACTGGCTTGTAATGAGATGCCAGCTTCGGCCCGAACTTGCGGCAGACGCGCAGCAGACAGCATCAGTGATCGAAAATGTAGGCTAAAGTCAAGTCAAGTCAATATACTGTCATCATCCCTCACAGGGTAATTCAACTAACTGCTATCTCATTCTGGTTCTCCGAGACAAGGCTGCGCCTCCCACAAGTCAAGCAAATAAACAAATTCCCTCCGAAGCGAGTGAAGAACCTAGCGACACCGTCATTCATTTTTTTTTTTTTATTTTTTCTTCATCCACAGGAGAGCTCTGCTCTCAGCCAATCAGAGGCAATGTTCGTCGAATAGGGCGAATGTTCCCAGAACATGTTGAGCGAAGCTTTTTGGACCCCGAATATAGCTTCGACTAAAACTTCCAACTGTGTTCGCGAAGAAAAGTTCGCCCAATTAAGAACCAGCTAGGTTCGCCGAATACTTCCAGCTAGGTTCGCGAAGAAACATTCGCCCAATTAAGAGCGGGCGTTACCGTAATGGTTCTCAGGGTGTAAAACACCAGGTTATTTACTTACTTACCCCCACCCTTAGGGGTATTGGCTCTCGACTACCAGTTCGACCCCTGAACCTTTACAAGGGTGCTGACACTGCCAACGCAGCCCTCTGGACCCTTGGGGTCTCCCTGATATAACTGTAATGGTTGACTGGGCGTAAAACACCAAGTTTTACTTACCCCATCCTTAGGGGTATTGGCCCTCGACTACCAGTTCGACCCCTGAACCTTTACAAGGGTGCTGACACTGCCAACGCAGCCCTCTGGACCCCATAGGGGGTATTGTCTTTTGACTGCCCCGCACTCCCCTGGACCACCCCCCTCCCCCCTCATCCCCTCCCACCCATCTCCCTCCAGCCTCGGCCCCGGGAGGGGGTATTGGCCCTTGACTACCAGTGCAACCCCTAGACACCCTACCCCCCACCCCACCCCTAAGGGTTCAACCCCTGTACTCCCCACAGATAATATGCTGACCCTTATCTGCCGCGGCTCCTTTGGACTGGTTCCCTCAAGGGGTACCGACTGAGACCCCTCCCCCTACTTCCCTCTATACTCCCCTTGCCCTCGCCCCCTCCCCCCCCCCTTCCCCCGCACCTCCCACCACCCAACGTCCCCAACTTCATTTAGAGATTCTAAAAAAGTCATCGTTCCTCCTCAGTTACCGGTCCCATGTCTGCCGCCGGGTCAGTTTGCCTGTGTCTTCGTCTTTCTACCCTGTGAGTCATCCACGCCGCGGAATTCAATGTTTGGTGTCGGCTCTTGTTTCAATTGTGAAAACTAATCACGGGTTGGAGGAACCGGCCGTGGATTTAACTTGGCAGTCTGCATTTAAATCGCACGTTCTCCGTTTTTCTTTTTGCCGCTAGTCTGGTACCTCCGCATGTGGAAATTAGGATCGCATCTGCTGAGAGTCCGGACGTAGCTATCAAACCCTCCCTCCCTTCTGTTAAGCCCGGGGCGGGAGCAGGACGTGACGTGTTTGCGTGCTTGGCCTGCTGCCAGGGATCTGTCTTTCTGATTTAGATTTTCCCGGTTCATTCGACTTCATTTCCCGCCAGCCCTGCTTAAACAGGAAGAGGCGTGTGGCGTGGATAGTGAATTACGCTGATCCAGTGATTTTCGGTTTTGCTCTGATCTGACCTTCTCGGTTGACTGGATAATTATCCGGTATCAGCCAATTGAATGACTTACAGAAGTCTTCGGTAAGAACCGTGTTCTTGTCTTTACATTCAACCCCGATGGTTCGCGGTTCTTCTTCTAATCTTTGA
>JABMCL010002711.1:50000-55000 GCA_018857735.1 Alviniconcha marisindica
CTACTCGTGTTCTTTTTTTGGTTCTTTCTTTCGCACACTCACCCCAGTCCCTCACTCGCACTATCGTGAAAAGACAGGGAGGAAGGAGGTGGGGCAGAGAGAGTGGGCGGGGGGGGGGGGTACGGGGTGTGTGTGTGTGTGTGTGTGTGTGTGTGTGGTGTGTGGGGGGGTGAGCGAGGGGGAGGGAGAAGGGGGGGGGTTGACATTAACCTACACGTGGGCTGCAGGTTACAGGTGAATGTCTGGCGCTGTTGGGTGAGTTCGCACGGCAATTTGCCGACAGAGATTTGGCGTTACTGGTTGTTAGGAGGTAGGGTGTGTTTTTTATGATGATGATCGGGGCCTGAGCGGAGACTCTAATTGATCGTAGGGAAAAGGTCCCCTTGAGGTTTATAACGGTGTTTTTTGCCCTGCTTGTGGGTTTTGTGGCGGAACTAAGGAAAAGCTCATTTCCCGGTGCTTTGTGTGTCTGTGCGTGTGTGTGTGTGTGTGTGTGTGTGTGTGTGTGTGTGTGTGTGTGTGTGTGTGTGTGTGTGTGTGTGTGTGTGTGTGTCTACGTGCGTGAGTGCGTGAGTGTGTGCGTACGTGCGTGTGTGAGAGAGAGAAGAGAGAGAGAGAGAGAGATGTGTGTGTGTGTGTGTGTGTGTGTGTGTGTGTGTGTGTGTGTGTGCGTGCTGGTGTGTGCGTGGTGTGTGTGTGTGTGGAGAGAGAGAGAGAGGAGAGTGGTGTGTGTGTGTGTGTGTGTGTGTGGGTGTGTGTGTGTGTGGGGGTGCGTGTGTGTGTGTTTTTGGGGGGAGGGGTTGTTCTCTGCTACTTCTCTAACTCAGTAAATGTAAACAGTAAGTGTTTCGTCGCCGTCTTCTCCCAGGTGAAGAGGCTGAGGTAATTGTTTTTTCTCGTATGATAATTCCGCAGGCATTTTCTTAATCTTGCCTGCTGTGTAATGCGTGGTACAATGGAGCCCGCCTTCCTGGGTTAACACCGTCCTGAAAATCAACAACAGAACAAATAAAAAACGCACTGAGGTGCTACCACAAGGTGCTGTGACGCACACTGGGTTTTTTTTTTTTAAACAAAATTTTATTCGAGACGAAATAAAGATACAAAAAAATCATTATGTGCTCATCAACACGCTATAGCTTATAGGCGATGAGCTCATACAGTTGGGGGAAATGTATGACGGACGAACAATTTCACTTCGCTATCAATAAATGAGACGTAACACAAAAATAACAACAATAAAAAAAAAAACACACACACAAGCGGAAACAAAAGAGAAACAAACAAACAAACAACAATAACAAAACACAAAAATACGAACAGTCACTAGAAAATAGTCAAAGCAAATTGTAGTTGAAAAAACAAACAATGTTAGGTAGACAGATAGATTGGCTGGTGGCCTAAATAAATACTAGCGAGAGAGAAATGGAGTGTGGGCAGAGGGGAGGACGAAGGACGCACTTCAAGGTTCCCTCTTGGCAGTTATCTCAAGATGGCTATATATATATATATATATATATATAATATGAGAGAGAGAGAGAGAGAGAGAGAGAGAGAGAGAGAGAGAGAGAGAGAGAGAGAGTATATAAAGACTATAATTATATATATAGTATGCTTCACATAATGTCAAGATCATCCCTCCCCTCTTTTTAAACGTTTGCTACACCTCGACACGTTTGGTATTTTAGCCACATAATGTCGGCGTTGTTTATGACGTGTTTCGGTATTTTAGCCACATAATGTCGGCGTTGTTTATGACGTGTTTTGGTATTTTAGCCACACAATGTCGGCGTTGTTTATGACGTGTTTTGGTATTTTAGCCACACAATGTCGGCGTTGTTTATGACGTGTTTTGGTATTTTAGCCACACAATGTCGGCGTTGTTTATGACGTGTTTGGTATTTTAGCCACACAATGTCGGCGTTGTTTATGACGTGTTTGGTATTTTAGCCACACAATGTCGGCGTTGTTTATGACGTGTTTGGTATTTTAGCCACACAATGTCGGCGTTGTTTATGACGTGTTTGGTATTTTAGCCACACAATGTCGGCGTTGTTTATGACGTGTTTGGTATTTTAGCCACACAATGTCGGCGTTGTTTATGACGTGTTTTGGTATTTTAGCCACACAATGTCGGCGTTGTTTATGACGTGTTTGGTATTTTAGCCACACAATGTCGGCGTTGTTTATGACGTGTTTGGTATTTTAGCCACACAATGTCGGCGTTGTTTATGACGTGTTTTGGTATTTTAGCCACACAATGTCGGCGTTGTTTATGACGTGTTTGGTATTTTAGCCACACAATGTCGGCGTTGTTTATGACGTGTTTTGGTATTTTAGCCACACAATGTCGGCGTTGTTTATGACGTGTTTTGGTATTTTAGCCACAAATGTCGGCGTTGTTTATGACGTGTTTTGGTATTTTAGCCACACAATGTCGGCGTTGTTTATGACGTGTTTGGTATTTTAGCCACACAATGTCGGCGTTGTTTATGACGTCACTGATACAGTCTGCTGGGCCGTGCTCATGGTCATGTTTTCGGGGCTTTCAATTTTGTTTTTTTTGTTTGTTTTGTTTTTGTCACCCTGATAATTATAACCACACTGGTTGGCTGGGCGTAAAACACCAAATTACGTACTTTTTTTCTTTTCTTCACCCCCCATTATTAATATTATATTATTATTATTAGTAGTAGTAGTAGTAGTAGTAGTAGTAGCAACCAGGAAGAGGTCGAGTACCAAAAAGAAGCTTTGATATACATATATATTGTAAAATTCCACTCCTATAGTTAGCGCAGATTTATAAAAATAAAAAAATATTTTTTTTAAAAATCCCCCCCGGTTCGGTTCCCCTTTAATCCCCTTGAAGGAAAAACGGGAGCTTTGTGTGTGTGTGTGTGTAAAATGGTGATCAACATAGACTTTCAGAAAATCAAGCGTGTCTTTTCTCCCCCCCCCCCCCCCCCCCCCCCCCCCCCCCCCCCCCTTCATTTTTTCTTTTTCTTTTTTCTTTCTCTCTCTCTCCCTTTTTTTCTTTTTTTTCTTTTTTTTTCTCAATATATTTTCCCCCCTCCCACCACCACCTTTCTTTTTCTCTCATTTCTTGCTGTGCGGGAAGGGTGTGTAGTCCCAACTGATGGATGACTTTAATCACCGCGGTGCCACGTGCCAAGGGCGTGCTGCTGATTGGTGGAACAGCGCGACGGCGGGAACAGCCGCACGTGTACACCCCCCCCCCCCTCCCTGTGTTAACGCGTTTGATCGGTGGTAGACCGCCAATAAACCGTCATCAACGAATAGCGACGTTGGCGGTTGAGGGCGAGTTCGTTGGGGGTCACTGGGTGAGGTGGTGAACTCACTGCGGGCTTTCTCTTGTGACCGCAGCATTGTCACGCGGAAAGCGTTAGTAGCGGGTCTGCGTTAGCTTTGTGTGTGTGTGGGGGGGGAGGGGGAAGAGTGTGTGTGGGGGGGGAGAGTGTGTGGGGTGTGTGTGTGTGTGTGAGGGGGGGGAGAGAGTGTGTGTGAGGTGTGTATGTGTGTGTGTGTGTGTGTGGGGGGGGGGAAGAGTGTGTGTGGGTGTGTATGTGTGTGTGTGTGTGTGTGGGAGAGGGGGAGAAGAGTGTGTGTGTGTGTGTGTGTGTGTGTGTGTGTGTGTGTGTGTGTGTGTGTGTGTGTGTGTGTGCGGGGGTGGGGGTGGAGTGAGTGTGTGTACAACTGTGTGTGTGTGTGTGTGGTGTGTAGAGAGAGAGAGAGAGAGAGAGAGAGAGAGAGAGAGAGAGAGAGAGAGTGCTGTGTGTGTGTGTGTGGTGGGGGGGGAGGAAAGGGGGGTGCGTGTGCTTGTGCATGTGTGTGTGTGTGTCTCTGTACTCGTGATTCCCCTCTCTCTCTCTCTCTCTCTCTCTCTCTCTCTCTCTCTCTCTCTCTCTCTCTCTCCCTCTCTCTCTCTCTCTCTCTCTCTCTCTCTCTCTCTTCACTCCACAATCACACGACCCTTACCCTCGCACTTTTTAATCTCATGTCACTATAACTCTTGTTCAAATGTGACTATAAAAACGCACGTTTCCAATAAAGCTGAGATCGTTTATTGTTCATATACTGATTATATTCGTCTTGGTCCCTGATAACGTGAACGTGAATGACCTTTCTTTCAACCAACGTGAATAAACTTTCTTTCAACCAACGTGAATAACGTGAATAAGCTTTCTCTCAACCAACGTGAATAAACTTTCTTTCAACCAACGTGAATAAACATTCTGTCAACCAACGTGAATAAACTTTCTTTCAACCAACGTGAATAACGTGAATAAACTTTCTCTCAACCAACGTGAATAAACTTCTTTCAACCAACGTGAATAAACTGTCTTTCAACCAACGTGAATAACCTTTCTCTCAACCAACGTGAATAAACTTTCTCTCAACCAACGTGAGTAAACTTTCCTTCAACCAACGAACTTTCTTTCAACCAAAATGAATAACGTGAGTAAACTTACTTTCAACCAATGTGAATAAACTTTCTTTCAACCAACGTGAATAAACTTTCTCTCAACCAACGTGACTAAACTTTCTTTCAACCAACGTGAATAAACTTTCTCTCA
Source organism: Alviniconcha marisindica (assembly GCA_018857735.1). Classification (NCBI taxonomy): domain Eukaryota; kingdom Metazoa; phylum Mollusca; class Gastropoda; family Provannidae; genus Alviniconcha; species Alviniconcha marisindica. The sequence goes on from JABMCL010002711.1 coordinate 54,596, forward strand.
ACCAACGTGAATAAACTTTCTTTCAACCAACGTGAATAAACTTTCTCTCAACCAACGTGAATAAACTTTCTCTCAACCAACGTGAATAAACTTTCTCTCAACCAACGTGAATAAACTTTCTCTCAACCAACGTGAGTAAACTTTCTTTCAAACCAACGTGAATAAACTTTCTCTCAACCAACGTGAGTAAACTTTCTTTCAACCAGTCATCCCTGTAACGTCACGTAAACGATGGCCAAGCCGTTGATGGCGTGCGGGTCCGGAACATTTATTTTGTGAGTCTTCTGCCATTGCGGATGAACTCGGATCAGTCGGGGATCTCGAGTCAGAGGAGAAGGCTTCCAACCGACAGTTTCACTTTGAGAGGGGCCGCAACTCTGGTGGTCCAATTAGCGACGCTGCCGA
>JABMCL010002711.1:67500-102500 GCA_018857735.1 Alviniconcha marisindica
CTCCCCGTCCCTAATAAGCCTTATGGTTTCTGTGGCCGTTAAGCACCATGTTTACTTACTGGCTTTTGAATCACAGCAGAGCTCAGGAGCTGTGTGAAAGTCGAGGTGGCCGTCAGTAATAGCTCTTAATATGGTCTCTGTGGACGTAAAGCAACGTCCGACTTGAACTGAACATCTGAATTGAACCAGCAAGCATATAGTTCAGGAGCTGTGTGAGAGTCGAGGTGGCCGTCCTGGGCTGTCCGTCCTAACGAGCCTTCTGGTTTCCGTGGACGTAAAGCTATATTGAACCATGCTTCGGCACTGGTCTCAAGCTTGTCCCTAATACGTCAACTGACATCTGAGGACATTAAGCAACACTTCATCACCATCATAACCAGCAAGCACCGTGGATCTGGGATTTGACGATCATCTTGAAATTTAAGGTAAAAATTAAAACTGATGTAGCTAAAGATAGTCACTTAGAATGGAATAAAGCAACTAATGACAAACCATTCCCTCGCTTGTTCAAATCGACCGTCTGGAGTCTGCGTACACGTTCACTTGACTGATCACTCGCTGTCTCACTCACTCGCTCCCTCACTCCCTCACTCCCTCATTCACTCACTCACTCCTTCACTCACTCACTCACTCACACACTCCTTTACTCCTGCTCACTCACTCACTCACTCACTCATTCATTCACTCACTCACTCCTTCACTCACTCACTCACTCACTCACTCACTCACTCACTCACACACTCCTTTACTCCTGCTCACTCACTCACTCATTCACTCCCTCACTCACTCACTCACTCACACACTCACTCCTCACTCACTCACTCACTCACTCACTCACTCACTCACTCACTCACTCACTCCTTCACTCACTCACTCACTCACTCACGCACTCCTTTACTCCTTCTCTCACTAATACGCTCGAACATTCTATTGCTTGGTGTGGTTGTTTTTGACATACGTGCTGTGGTTTTGTTTTTAACGGTAACGTCGTTTGTGACCTACGGGTAGGCGACGCGTAGTCATACATTTTGGGGAACAGTTGCAAACTTCTGCGATCGTGTGAACCCACTCGAACATGATGATGATGATGAAATGATGCTTAATGTCCTCAGATGTCGGTTGACATATTAGGGACAAGCTGAGACCAATGCCGAAGCACGGTTCAGTATAGGTTTACGTCCAGGAAACCCGAAGGCTCGTTAAGGACAGCCCAGGAACAACTCCAAATTAAATAACTTATCAATATCTTATCCACCGCTCTCTCCCTCCCTCCTCCGAAATCGCTCGCCGACTTTTCACTCTCCGTTGTCTCACTTTGGGCACCGCCCTTTTTTTCCCCTTTTGTTTACTCAACCCCCCCCCCCCCCCCCCACCCCCACCAAAAATAAATTTTTTAGAAAAACCCGATTGCAAATTCGAAAACGCGCGCGCCAAACACACCCCAACACACGCCCCCCCACACCACAAAAACAAAACACACACACACAACACCCCACACACACACACACACACACACTCGCCCCCCCCCCCCCCCCCCAACACACACACAAAACACTCCGCACACACACAACACGCCCCCCCAAACACACACACACAAAACACACACACACACACACACACACCCCCCCCCCCCCCCCCCCCCCCCACCCCACACACAAACAAACACGCCCGCGCGCACGAGCATGCACAAATTCGAATTCCCTTTCACAAGCTTGGGAAAAAGAAAAGGTCAGAGGATTGTATCAGTCATCTGCAGCAGGAATTTATTGTACCTTTTTTTTTTTTCTGCTTTCTTTACTCTCCTCTCCCCCCCCCCCTCTTCTTGTCTCTCCCTCTTCTCTCTTGTCTTTCTGTCTCTTCTCTGTCTTCTGTCTTCTGTTGCTGTCTGTCTGTCGTCTGTTGTCTGTCTGTCTTCTCTCTCTTTTCTCTCTCTCTCTTCTCCCCTCTCTCTCTCTCTCTCTCTCCTCTCTCCTCTCTCTCTCTCTCTCTCCCCTCTCCCCACACCACACACACCCACCACACACCACACCACCACACCACACCCACCCACTCACACACATACACCACCCCCCATTTTAGGGCCCCAAATCTTTGTTTTTCTTGAGTTGTAGCCTGATCAATTTTGTTTTGTTTGTCCCCCCCTAAGTAACCTTTTAGATGACGAAGAGACAAATACCAAATAGCAAAATAGCCACATAATCCGAAGGGTTTTTTTTCTCCCCTCTCTCCTCTTCTCTCTCTCTCTCTCTCTCCTCTCTCTCTCTCTTCTCTCTCTCTCTCTCTCTCTTGCCTCTCTTTTTCTCTGCCCCTCTCGTCTCTGTCTCTCTCTGTCTCTTCTGTTGCCCGTCTGTCTGTCTCTCCCCTGTTCTCTCTGTTTTGTCTCTGTCTGTCTGTCTGTCTGTCTTCTGCTTCTGTCTGTCGTCTTCGTCTTCGTCTCTCTGCCTGTCTTCTGTCTCTGCCTGTCTCTGTCTTGTCTATCTTCTGTCTTTCTCTCTCTCGCCTGTCTGTCTGTTTTGCCCTCTCTCTGCCTCTGTGTGTGTGTGTGTGTGTGTGTGTGTGTGTGTGTGTGTGTGTGTGTGTGTGTGTGTGGTTTTTGTGTCGTCTTCTGTTGTCTGTCTGTCTGTTGTCTGTTGTTTTTTCTGTCTGTCTCTCTCTCTTCTTCTCTTTTCTCCTCTCTCTCTCCTCTCTCTCTCTCTCTTCTCCTCTCTCTCTCTCTTCTCTCTCCCCACACACAAACACACCACACTACCACCACCACCATCTCAGGCCCAGTCTTTTTTTTGCTTGATTGTAGCTGATCAAATTTTGTTTTGTCCTCCTAACGTAACCTTTGAGACTGACGAAAGATAAATACCAAAAGCTAAGTTCCCCGTCAGAAAAGGTCTCTCTCTCTCTCTCTCTCTCTCTCTCTCTCTCTCTCTCTCTCTTTCCCCCTTTTCTCCCTTTTTCTCTCTCTCTTCTCTCTCTCTCTCTCTCTCCAGTTTTGTTTTTCTGTTTTGTTTTTTTTTTTTTGTTGTTTTTTTTTTAATGTTTTTTTTTTGCCCTGAAATTCCTTTTTGGTTTTTCTGGGCTCAGAGCATTCACTAACACCCCCTTTTTTTTTCAGTATAATTGGCAATCAGTACTGAGAAACCCGAGCGCATATTTTGAAACCCGGCAGCCCAACCCGGGCCCGTTGTTCAGTAATTAGAGGTAGGTAGGTAGGTAGTAGGTAGGTAGGTGGTGGTTAAATATCGGGGTAGTGTTTCTTAAAGTCCCAGATGTAGTTGACATTTAGGGACAAGCGAGACCAATGCCGAAGCAGGTTAGTAAGCTTTACGTCCACGGAACCAGAAGGTTCTTTAGGACGGACAGCCCAGGACGGCCACCTCGACTCTCACACAGCTCCTGAACTATCTTAATTATGAGCTTAAGACTTTTTATTTTATTTTATAGCCAGGTGGTTTCACTGAACCGTAAGTAGGTAAGTTAACATGGTGCTTAACAATAACGTCCACAGAAACCACAAGGTTTATTAGGGACGGGGAGAAGGGGGAGAGATTATATACCTATCGCTACACTGTCACCACCAAAATGACTTACGCATTAAGATGGGCAGCGATGAGAGCCATTTTAATGTTTCATAATTTGGACAAGCCACAACAAGACAGTGTCCACAGACCACAACCTTTTTTGAAGAGAGAGGAGAGCCGAAGCGGATTCGAACCCGAGGTCCCTCCGCTTACCAGCCTAGCTAGGCCAAACCGGCCGACAAACACTGAACCGCCGTTTCAACTCCGGACGACTTCGAAACGGCGCGTTGTTCGGCAGTAGAAAGTGGCGCACGTCGCATGGCCGCTGTCGACCGAGAGGCCTGCCGTACGTAGCGCCGGTGGCGGCTCGGGAAGCCCGGCCGCCCAGATAAAACTGCCGGCGGGGATTTCCGGGAATCGCATGCACCCCCGGTATTCTCCCACAGAAATTTCGGGCTTTCGGCGCAGGGTTCCGCTCTTGATAATAATGATGGGGCCCTTTTTTTGGGGGGGGGGGGGGGGGGTGGGGGGGGTTGGGGGGGCCGTGTACGTGTCAAAGCTGCTTTTTACCGCATTTTTCAAAAACCGGGCCGAACCATCAAAATTACAACAGGGGCAGGGGGCCCCATTTTTTCCCCTTTTTTTTTTTTTTTTCTTTTTTTTTACACCCCCCCCCCCCTTCCCTTTTCCTTCCCCCTCCCCTTTTTTTCCCCCCTCCCCCTTCCCCCCCCCCCCCCCCCCTCCCCCCCCCCCCCCCCCCCCCCCCCCCCGCCCCCCCCCTCCCCCTCTCCCCCCTCCTCCCCCCCAAAAAACACATTTTTCCATTTGTTTTTTTTTTCTGGTCCCCCACCCCTGGGGGCAAAATTTGCTCCCCCGGGGGCCTGTTGGATTAAAATGGGGGCATCTTGGGTTTAATCAGAGGATGGTTAGTGAAAAAAGGTTGCCCGCCCTCTTCACGCGGAAATCCATAATAGTTTAAAAGGGCAAAAAGCACTGAGTTTTTTTTTTGTTTTTTGGGGGGGGCCCCCCCCACCCCCCCCCCCCCTTCCCCCCCCCCCCCCCCCCCCCCCCCCCCCCCCCCGTTTTCCACCCCCCCACCCCTTTCCTTATTAAAAATCTTACGGGCCCGTACCCTTTTTGAGTTGGTCCCCCCCCCCCCCCGCCCCCGACCCCCCACTGGTTAATTTTTTCCGCTATTTTTTTGTGAACCTTTCCGGGGACGGGGTGGGTGGCAGGTGAGATTTCAGCCGTGGATCTCGTTTATCAAAAAGAGGTTCCTTCTTTAGGCCCGCTATTTCTAACCTGCCAAACCCCCCCCTCCCTTCCCCCCCCACCCTCCACCCTCCCCCCCCCCCCCCCCCCCCCCCCCCCCCCCCCCCCCCCCCCCCCGGCCCCCCCCCCCGCCCCCCTTCCCCACCTCGTCCCCCCTTTTTGGGGAATCGATGCGCGGAAAAAAGCGCTCCCCCAAAAAGGGCTTTCCCTTTAAAATGCTTATTCCCCGAATGGCTTTAATTCCCATGTTTGGGGGGGCAAAAGGGGTTTGCCCCCCTTTTGATGGGTTGGGCGAAATAAAGACCCGGATTTAAAAATCAAAGGCCCCCCGTTTCGATTTTTTAAAAATCCCTCCGCCCCGTGTTTTGGGTGAGATGATATGATGATGATGATGATGATGATGAGGGTGGTGTGGTGATGGTATCATTTTATCTTTAAACCCAGGCAAAACCCGGGTTTTAGAATGACGCGTTATTTTAAAAACCCTTTGTCAGATATCTGAGAAGAGAAGAAGAAAAAAAAAAATGCCCCCCAAATCAATCAATCAACTCTCTCTCCCCCTTTTCCCCCCCTCTTCTCTCTCTTCTCTCTCTCTCTCCTCCCCTTTCTCTCCCCTCTCTCTTCTCTCCCCCTCTCTCCCCCTCTCTTTTTTTGGGTTTTCAGGCCTCTCTCTCTCCCTTCTCCCTTCTCTTCTCTCTCTCTCTCTCTCTCTTCTCTCTCTCTCTCTCTCTATCTCTCTCTCTCTCTCTCTCTCTCTCGTATAAATTTTTAGAGTTCGAGTTTCCCCCCCTTTTTTTTTCCCCCTCTCTCTCTCTCTCTCTCTTCCTCTCTCTCTCTCTCTCTCTCTCTCTCTCTCTCTCTCTTCTCTCTAGTAAAAAGCGATTTCGATTTCTCTCTCTCTCTCTCTCTCTCTCTCTCTCTCTCTCTCTCTCTCCTCTCTCTCTCTCCCCTCTCTCTCTTCTCTCTCCTTTTTTTTTTCACACACACAACACCACACACAAAAACACACAAAAACCACACACACACAAAAAAAAAAAAAAAAAAAAGGTACAACAATTCCCCGGCTAAAAGATGCACGGACGCGCCTGCAGACAGTACAGTTTCCAATCCTACAGCAGTCTACTTTGAACAGTGTGCAATAACTGTGATGAAAACCCGTCAAACTGCTCAGAAGGGGAGGAAGAGAAATGACTGAAGGATTTGACAGTTTGCACTTTTATCCGCGCCATTTTCGGCGTAAACGTCGCGGGCAGAGAAGGGTTAGGGGGGGGGGGGGGGGGAATTTGGGGGTTTAGTTCCTGTAGGTCAGCTCGAGATAGCATCTGTGCGCTTCGCTAAAGCCATACGCGCTCCCCCCGTCTCTCAGGACTTTTCCCCAGCGTTGCCTTGAAAAAACGGTTTCCACGTTCGTATGACTGGGATGGCCTTCTACCGAAAAGGCTTGATATTCTAGCCTTGTGTTTTGCGGTCTGTTATTTCAGAGATAGCGTGGCAGTGATGCCGTAAAAATAAAACGCGTTTTCAAAACTCTTCTCTACATCTGTTGACTCCAGTAGAAAACGGGGCGGGGTGGGGTGGGGCCGGGTGGGGGTTTGGGGAGGGGGGAAGAAGAAAAACCTAAGAAAAAAGCGGTAATCTCTCTCCTCTCTCTCTCTTCTCTCTCTACTCTCTCTCTCTCTCTGCTCTCTCTCTCTCTCTCTCCTCTCTCTCTCTCTGTGAAATCCTTGATATAATTGTTCTGTATTGCTATATGACGCGAGTCATCCACTTGGGGCAAAAACTATACTGATCATTTTGCGTTTTAAGCTGTGTATACGTGCGTGCAGGCGTGAGTAGTGAGTGTGTGTTGCGTGTGCTGTATGTGTGGGTGTGGTATCTGTGTGTGTGTGTGTCGGTGTGGTGTGTGTGTGTGTTGTATGTGTGTGTGTGTGTGTGTGTGTGTGTACGTGTGTGAATGCGTGCGTGCGTGCGTGCTGCATGCGTGCGTGCGTGCGTGCGTGCGTGCCGTGTAATGCGAGCGAGAGTGCGATGCGTGATGCGAGCGAGCGTGCGTGCAGTGGCGTGCAGTGCGTGTGTGTGTGTGTGGGGGGGGGGCGTGCGTGCGTGCGTGCCTGCGTGTGTGTGTGGGGGGGGGGGGTGTGTGGGGGGTGGGTGGGTGTATGTTTTCCCGCTCGTCATAATTTCTTATTCCTTTTAACACTGTCGTCGGAACCTCACCACATTATAATAAACCAACCGAATGGCACACATAGGCTCACAGCCAGCTTTTACAGGTTTGTCAGAGGCCTATCTTTTGTACGAATATTTCAGTTAAATCACATTGTCCTTCACTCCCATCAGATGTACAGTGTGTGTGTGTTGATATGTAGTGTGCGTGGCGTAGTGGGCGGTGGGGGGGGGGCCCGGTGGGGGGGGGGGGGGGGACGGTTGCGTGCTCGTGTGTGTGTGTGTGCTTGTGTGTGTGTGTGTATGTGTTGCATCTTTTGCATAAATTATGCTTGAACACTTGTATATATTTATATATATATATTATATTATATATATATAGATATATATATAATATATATAATATTATATATATATATACATTATTTGTTTTTGTTTTTGGATAACATTTTCCCCCATATCGATGATACATTATGTGTGTTATGTTTGCTCAGCGCTTTGAGCCGCAGGTAGGCGCTTTACAAATTTCAATATTATTATTTTTTTTGTTAAGGATAAAAAAGAAAAGAAGAAGAGTAACTTCTATTACTAACGAAAGGAAAAAACGAAGAAAAAGAGAAGAAAAAGGAAAGAGAGGAGAAGGAGAAGAGAAGAAGGAGAAGAAGAAGAAAAAAGAAAAGAAGGAGAAGAAGAGAAGAAAAGAAGAAGAAGGAGAAAAAAGAAAAAGAGAAAAAGAAGAAAAAGGGAAAAGAAGGAAAAAAGAAAAAGAAGAAAAAGGAGAAGGAGAAGAAGAAGGGGAAGAAGGAAAGAAGGAGAAAAAGAAGAAGGGGAAGAAGAAGGAGAAGAAAAAGAAAAGAAGAAGAAAAAAAGAAGAAGAGAAGAGAAGAAGAAGAAGAAGAAGGAAGAAAAGAAGAGGAGAAGAAGAAGAAGAAAAAAGGAAGAAGGAAAAAAAAGAAGAAGGGGAAGAAAAAGAAGGAGAAAAAGAAGAGAAGAAGAGAAGAAGGAGGGAAAAAGAAGAAAAAGGAGAAAGGGGAAGAAGAAAAAAAAAAGAAGAAGGAGGAAGGGGGGGAAAAAGGAAAGAAGAAGGAGAAAAGAGAAGAAAGGGAAACAATGGGTACTTGGAGGCCTAACCCGTACAGACCCTTCAGAAGTTGTACACTTCTTAAATGTCCGGGTTTTTAAGATTAAAGTGTATAGACTCACGCACACACGCCGCAGGCACACATGCGCACACACGCACGCACGCACGCACGCCACAAACACACACACCACACACACACAGCACACACACAGGGCCCGCACCGGCCGCACCACCCCACGCACCCCTCGAAGACGGCCACCACTTCCACAACGCACGCAGCACGCACGCACGCACGCACGCACACGCACGCACGCACGCACCACACACACACACAACACACACCACCCCACACCACTACACACAAAACACAAACCACACACACACACACACACCACACCACACCACACCACACACCACCAACCCCACCATACACACACACACAACACCACCACCAACCACGCACACCACCACACCACCACACCACCAACACCACCAACCACCACAACCACCACACACACACACCCACACCCGGGGCCCCGCGTATTGGGTGCTGAGAGAGAAAAATATGACTCAAGGTCGGATCACCCCACACCCACCTCCCACCATCCTTATCTGGCTGTGACGTCCTAATCTCTGTCTTTCTCTTGTAATTCAATAATAGAAAAGTGCACCCCCTTTCATAAACCCAAAGGCCTTTTATATAATAAAACCAATTCATCCCTTTCTTTTCCCTTTTCTCCCTCTCTCTCTCTCTCTCTCTCTCTCTCTCTCTCTCTCCCCTCTCTCTCCTCTCCCTCTCCCCCCCCCCCCCCCACCCTCCCCTCTTTTCCTCCCTTTCTCTTTTCTTCTCAAATCTGGTATTTTACAAATCAGACGGATCGTCCATTATCATCCATTAGTACTTTAGCAATGTCTAGTTTTTAGATTTTGAGTGAACCAAAAACTACAATACTTGTATAAATTAAATGTTTTGGGCGCTTCTTTTCCGTCTGTCTTGTAGCTTCTGTCTGTTGCTGTCTGTCTGTCTGTCTGTCTGTCTGTCTTTCTTGTCTGTCTTCTTCTTCTTCTCTCTCTCTTTCTTTTCTCTCCCCTCTCTCTCTCTTTTCTCTCTCTCTCTCTTTTCTCTCTCTTCTCTCCCACCTTTCACCTTTAACCGCTGAACGGATCAACACAATTCCTCAGGGCATCACAGAAAAAATACCCCCACCCTCCTCACCCTAGACATTGGGACAGACAGACGTAGACCAGGAAACAGCCGTATTTTTATTTAGCTTTTCCTTCTTTGCTTGCTGGAAACCTTATAAGGGATATGTTTGATATTTCAGCCCAGCCCAAACCCTGAAGGTGAGGCCGCAAGGGTTGTTTGTCTCTACTGTCCTGTGTCTCTGTCTCTCTGTCGGGCTTTTTCTGTCCTTCTTTGTCTTCTCTCTGCTTCTCTGTTCTTCTCTCTCTCTCTCTTCTCTCTCTCTCTCTCTCCTCTCTCTCTCTGTTTTTGTCCTTGTTAGATTTTTACTGTGGACTTTCTGTGTTGTTGTTGTGTGGTGCGTTTCGATTTGTGTGGCGGTGTGTGTGTGTGTGTGTGTGTGTGTGTGTGTGTGTGTGTGTGGGGTGTGTGTGTGTGTGTGTGTGTGTGTGTGTGGGTGTGTTGGGTGTGTGGTGTGTGTGTGTGTGAAGTGTGTGTGTGTGGTGTTTGGTGTGTGTGTGTGTGTGTGTGTGTGTGTGTGTGTGTGTGTGTGTGTGTGTGTGTGTGTGTGTGTTGTGTTGTGTGTGTGTGTGTGTTGTGTGTGTGTGTGTGTTTTTGTTGTGTGTGTTGTGTGTGTGTGTGTGTGTTGTGTTGTGATGTGTTGTGTTGGGGTGTGTGGGGTGGTGTGGGGGTGGGTGGTGTGGTGTGTGTGAACATTGTTGTTGATGGTGTGTGTGTGTGTGTGTGGGGTGTGTGTGCGTGTGTGTGTGTGTGTGTGTGTGGGGTGTGGTGTGTTGTGGTTTTGTGTTTGTGTGTTGTGTGTGTTGTGTGTTTTGTTTGGGTGTTGTGTGTGTGGTGGTTGTTGTGTGTGTGTGTGTTGTGTGTGTGCTGGGTGCGTGCGTGGTGTGTTGTGTGTGTGTGTGTGTGTGTGTGTGTTTGTGTGTGTGTGTGTGTGTGTGTGTTGTGTGTGTGTGTGTGTTTCCGAAACCTGCGTGCGGTTACGAGCACTTCAGGGTTTGTACAACTGGTCGAAACGATGTCCCAAAATAACGATACCAGCGTCTTCCCTCAGCAAACTATCCAAATACAGCTTCGTAAAAACATAAGCGGCCGATACATCTCTACACAACGTTGATTGTGACATTTAAATATTTACGGAATGGATGCGAGCTGAAAGAAACCTGGCCAAAAATATTTAAAAATAAAATAAAAATCAACCAGGCAGACATTGTTCGGTAATGTGCCGATATATTATCAACCAGGTACACGCCGTTCGGGAAATGTTTATAACTATCAAATTCATGCCAAGTCTTTCAGAAAATGCACTTGAGGCTAATTCGGGAAATTGTCAATAACAGCTATTACATTTCCTGCCGGTTGTGTGGAGAACCTCCCAGAGCTTGATTTGCCCAGAGACTAACCTTTCCGAGCCCGGCTCACCTACAAACACTGACTTCCCGGTCTTTCACCAACATCTAATCAACGAACGGTGGCTTCCCCGGCCTTTTTCTCCAACGCATCGAACGCTAAACTCGCTTCGTGGTAAGGAACTGCGAAGGATGTCGAGGTCCCCGAAACGAAGGTAACGACTGTGATTTCGGTGGCACGGTGAGTGCGTGCGTGCGCGCGTGCGCGCGCGCGCGCGCCGTCGTCTCAATTACCTAATTGAGACGTCCTCGGCGCGTGCATGCCGCACACGACATTGACGCTGCTTGAAGCGCAACCGTGGATATGATAATTATTGCTCTGTCTGTTTGCTTCTTGAGCGTGGCGTGGCGGTTGAGTCAGGACTGGTTGCTTGCTTGCTTGCTTGCTTCCTTGCAAATTAGTGACGGCGGGCGTTTTAGATGTACAGGACTCACTGCGCTCGTGTGTGCGTGGTCGTGGAGTGTGTCAGGGGGACAAGACATTTTTTTCCTCGGTCGTTTTAGCCTTCAGTTAGTGTCCTTGTTTATTTGCTTGTTTGCTGTCCCGCTGCTGACCCTACAGACAGCTCGCTTACAAGGCCAGCAGGCCGCGTCGTTGGAGTTTAGGCCTATTAGCGTGAGTTTTTGTTTGTTTGTTTGTTTGTTCGTTTACATAGTTCAGGAGCTGTGTGAGAGTCGAGGTGGCCGTCCGGCTGTCCGTCCTAACGAGCCTTCTGGTTTCCGTGGACGTAAAGCTATATTGAACCGTGCTTCGGCATTGGTCTCAAGCTTGTCCCTAATACGTCAGCCGACATCCGAGGACATTAAGCATCACTTCATCATCATCTTGTTTGTTTGTTTGGTGTGGTTTGGTTGTTGTTTTTCTTTCTTTCTTGGAGTTTGAGCCTCTCAGCGTTAGTTTGTTGTTTGTTTGTTTGTTTGTTGTGTTTCTTTGTTTTCTTTCTTCTTCTTTTTTCCTTCTTTCTTTCTTCCTTTCCTTTCGTTCTTTCTGTGTTTATTGTTATTTTTTTCTTCCTTTCGTCATTTGTTTTCGTGTTTTTTTCTTGTGTTCTGTTTTGTCCTAATAAATAGGGTTATTTTGAACCCTTTAAGTGTTTGGATCTTGTTTTAGAACGCCAGCAGTCATTCTTGTTTCAGATTTTGTTTTCTGCTCTCTCTCTCTCTCTCTCTCTCTCTCTCTCTCTCTCTCTCTCTCTCTCTCTCTCTCTCTCTCTCTCTCTCTCTCTCTCTCTCTCTCTCTCTCTCTCTCACACACACACACACACACACACACACACACACACACACACACACACACAGAGGCACCTACACACACGAGCATACTGTCTGTATAGAACTTAATTTATACACAACGTTAAACGGGCAGCAAACAGATACTTAATTGAGACGAACGAAGACAGCAGCACGGACCGAAAAACGTGGTAGGTCTATATTTTTGCGAAAATGAATGGTTAAAAAGAAAAGAAAAGAAAGAGTTTTTCTTTCGAATCAGTTCCCATGCCTGATGTGTATGTATACATGCACAGCAGTGTCGTACACACGCAGCAGTATGATAGTAGACAGTGATTAATCTTCCGTCTCTGAGCCAATGAACGTGCAGCCGGACTCTGGAGTGACAGACGCGAGTAGCCAATCAGGACGAGCACTCGAGACACACCTTTTTATTTTTATTTTTTATTTTTTACCTCACCTTCGATACCCCAACAACTCATTATTTCTGCCTTCGACGAACAAATTACGTGGCTTGATAGAACATTTTGCGGAGCAGCAAAGGCGTCACATTTCTTAAATGATGCGACGAATGGTAAGCGATTGATGCACTTTGTGCTAAAGCAAACGGCTTACTGAATTGAATCAATGACACATTTTACCCGGCTTAGGAAGCGCACCAGTCTTCTTCATCAAATTGATCGCGATGTTGACTGTCACTGCAGAGGCTTTGTCATTTTTTACATTGGCTGCGATAAAGATAGCCTCCGACCCACCCCACCCCTACCTCCAATTAATATATTGAGATAACTTGAATGTGATTCCAAAGGCAGCATCTTGGTGTTTTACGCCCAGTCAACCATTACGGTTATATCAGGGCAAATCCCCAAAGGAAATTTTTTTTTATAGCATTTATTATGAATAAGTGTGCTTGTGTGTGTTGTGTGTGTGTGTGTGTGGTGTGTGTGTGGGGTGGGTGTGGGTTTTCTGTTTTCTGCTGTCTTCTGTCTCCGTCTTGATCTGTCTGTCGGCTGCTGTTGTCTGTCTGTCTGCTGTCTGCTGTCGTCTGTCTGTCTTCTTCTTCTTCTTTCTCTCTCTCTCTCTCTTTTTCCCCCTCTTCTCTCTCTCTCTCTCTCTCTCTCTCTCCCTCTCCCCCCTCTCTCTCTCTCTCTCCCCCCCCCCTTTTTTTAAATAAAATTATATTATTATATTATTATATACTTTGAGTTCCCTTGGGGCGTAATGATACTATAAACGAGTAGCAGACGACAGCGTGGGTGGGGATGCGCACAGAACCTGCAAGTGGACTTCCCCGTTAACACTGTGGCTTATCAATCACTGTACGTGGTTTTTAACTTAACGAACATAGCTGTGAAGTTTGTTTTCTGATATTGACGCTGAGGTTTTCCCCCTTGTTGAAAACGATAGCGGCGGGGCAATAAACTCCCAAAATCCGTCTCCGGGTAAATGTTTTTTTAAAAGCGTGGGGGCCGCTTTTCCTTTTCGGGCGTAAGGGTTTTTAAGATTTGTCGGAGGTACTCACTGAGTGGGCGGTCTGTTTTCTGTCGTCTCTTCTGTCTTTTCTGTCTGTCTGTCTGTCTGTCTTCTCTTCTCTTCTCTTCTTCTCTCTTTCCTGGGCGGTTGTCTGTCGTCTGTCTGTCTGTCTGTCCTGTCTGTCTCTGTCTCTTCCTTCCCCCTCTTCTCTTCTCTTCCCCTTCTCCTCCCCCTCTCCTCTCCCTCTCTCTCTTCCCTCCTCTCTCCCTCCCCCCCCCCCCCTCCTCTCCTCTCTCTTTTTCTTCTCCCTTTCCTTTCTTTTTTTCTTCTCTCTCTTCTTCTTCTTTTTTCTTCCGCCTTTCCCCTTTTTCTTCTTCTTCCCTTTTCTTCTTCTTCCTTCTTCTTCTTCTCTTCCCTCCCCCCCTTTTTTTTTTCCTTTTTCTTCTCTCTCTTCTCTCCCCCTCTCTCTCTCTCTTCTCTTTTTTCTCTCTCTCTCTCTCTCTGCGACCTTTTTTCTGCGCTTCTGAAGCGGGGGGGTGGGGAAGACAGTTCGAGAGAGAGACAGAGCGAGAGGGAGAAACAGAGAGGAACAAGAGAGAGAGAACAGAGAGAAAACAGAGAAAAGAAAGAGGAGAAAGAAAGAACAGAAAAGAGAAGCAGAACAGAAAGAGACAGAGAAGAACGGGGGAAGAAGAGGGCAAAAAAAGAAGAAAAAAGAGAAAAGAAGGCAATTGAAACTGGGGATTTTCGTTCATTACCTCCTCGTCAAACGGCTCAACAGCCCCTTTTTAAATCTTTCCTCCCATCTAGAGCCGCACTAACCGCAAAACACCATCCTCTCATCCGCCCAGCTTCCAACCAGTACTTGTGTTCGCTGCGTCCACCGTCATTTGTGCAGCGCAGTATACATATCTACACTCCGCCCTGCCGGCGTAGCATGGAGGCCTTTGCGGTGGGCGATTGATTCTGCGAGCATGCTGCAATTATTCTTTCCAAGTTTATTAGTCCCAACAGCGGTTTTACCTCTGCTCTTTTAGTCGGTAGGTTAGGCGGGTGGTTTGTGTGTCTGTGTGTCGGAGGGGGGGGGGGGGGGGGGGGGGGGGGGGGGTGGGGGTGTGTGTGTGGGTGGGGGGGTGTGTGGGGGGGGGGGTGGGGGGGGGGGGGTGGTGTGTGGTGGTGGTGGGTGGGGGGGGATGGGGGGTGTGTGCTGTGTGTGTGGTGTGGTGTGTGGTGGGGGGGGGGTGGGTGTGTGTGTGGGTGGTGGGGTTGTGTAGTGTGTGGTGTGTGTGTGTGTGTGTGTGTGTGTGTGTGTGTGTGTGTGTGTGTGTGTGTTGTGGTGTGTGTGTGTGGGGGTGTGTATTGTGTGTGTTTTTGGTGTGTGTGGTGGTGTGTGTGGTGTGGTGTGGTGGGGTTTTTTGTTTTGGGTGTGTGTGTGTGTGTGTGTGGGTGGTGTTTTGGGGTTTGTTGGTGTGGGGTTTTGTGTTTAAGGGAATTTTTCTCCCTCCCAAAAGTCAAAAAATTACTATGTCTGTCCGTCTTCTCTGTTTTGTTCTCCCCTTTTCTTTGCCTGTTGGTTGTGTGTGTGTGTTGTGTGTGTGTGTGTTTTTGTGTGTGGGGTTTGTGTGTGTGTGTGGGGTGTGTGTGTGTGTGTTTTTCTCTCTCTCTCCCCTCCCTTTCCCCCCTTTTCTCTTTTCTCTCTCTCTCTCTCTCCCCCTCTCTCTCTCTCTCTCTCTCTCTCTCTCTCTCTCTCTCATCTATTTAATTATGGACTTTAAGTAAAGAATAATCTTCTCTCTCTCTCTCTCCTCTCTCTTCTTTTCTTCTTTCTCTCTCTCTCTCCCCCCCCCTTTTCCCTCTTCTCTCCCCTCCCCCTCTCTCTCTCCCCTTCCATATTTTTTTTGAATGACTAAAAAAAAACCCTCTCTCTCTCTCTCTTTTTCTCTCCCCTCTCTTCTCCCTCTCCTCTCTCCTCTCTCTCTCTCTCTCTCTCTCTCTCTTCTCCCCTCTGTGCATAAATATTCTATTAAAAAAATTCTGTATGGTAAGTTCAAGGCTAGTAATGGAGCGTGCTTGTCCTTAAGACTTTTCGATCTTCAAGATCCTCAGGGATCTGGCCTGGGACATGATATGTGAATATAATTTCCATGCAGCAGATTGCCCAAGAAAAAGAAGAAAAAAAGGAATAGAAAAGAATGAATGAAGAAGAAGAAGAAGAAAGAAGAAGAAGAAGAAATAAAACATACACGATGTGTTTTCGCGTTCCGTCGGGCCGTGGCTTATTATTAATATTCCTTGCATGAAGATATGGTTTTAATGCTCGGCGACGATGAACTTGTCTCTGTCCGGTGAAAATACGCATGAATGCAACCGTTAACAGGGCCTTTTGCCCCCCCTTTCCCCCTCCCCCTCCTTCCCCCCCCCCCCCCCCCCCCCCCCCCCCACCCCCTTCGCCTCCTCCTCCTCCCCCCCCCCCCCCCCCCTCCTCCCCTCCTGTCCCCCCCCCTCCCCCCTCCTTCCCCCCCCCCCCCCCCCCCTCCCTCCCCTTACCCCCCCCCCCCCGCCCCCCCCCCCTTTCCTCCTCCCCACCTCCCCCCCCCCCCCCTTCCCACCTCCCCCTCCTCTTCCCCCCCCCCGCCTTCCCCTCCCCTTCCCTCCCGCCCTCCCCCCTCCTCTACCCCCCCCCCCCCTCTCCTCTTCCCACCTCCTCCTCCCCCCCCCCCCTCCCCTCCTCCCTCTCCCCCCCCCCCCCCCACCCACCTCCTCCTCTTCCCCCCTCCCCCTCCCCCCCCCCGCCCCCCCCTCCTCCTCCCCTCTTCCCCCCCACCTTCTCCTCCTCCTCTTCCCCCCCCCCCTCCTCCCCCCCCCCCACCTCCCCTCCTCCTCTGTCCCCCCCCCCCCCCCCCCCCCCCCCTTTTTCCCCCCCCCCCCCTTTTTTACCCCCCGCCCCCCCTCCTCCCCTCTCCCCCCCCGCCCCCCACCTCCTCCTCCTCCTCTCCCCCCCCCCTTTTCCTCCTCCTCTTCCCCCCCCCCACCCTCCTCCTCCTCTCACCCCCCCCCCCCACCTCCTCCTCCTCCTCTTCCCCCCCCCCTTCCCCCTCCCCCCCCCCCCCCCAACCTCCTCCCCCTCCCCCCCCCCCCCTCCTCCCTTTTCCCCCCCCCCCCCCCCCTCCTCCCTAACCCCCCCCCCCCCCCTCCTCCTTCTCACCCCCCCCCCCTCCTCCTTCTCCCCCCCCTGCCCCCCCTCCCCCCCTCCCCCCCCCCCCCCAACAACCAAAGGGAAACGGGGATTTAAAAGATAGCGTGGGTAGAGAATCGATAGCATGCCCTTTCCAGATTTTGTCTTTATCTATCAAAGTGTCGTACTCACGGGGAGACTCCCACGGGACTGGGCGGGGAAACTCTGCAGAATTAAGGACTGGGACATTATTTTACCAAACAATAATAACGGTAATGGGTACATGGAGGGCCGGACCCTCACAGTCCCGAAGCGCGTACACCATCTTTCGATGTTCTTGTTTTCAGGATTTAATGCATAGTAGGCATGCGCGCGCGCTCGCACGCACGCACGCACGCACGCACGCACGCACGCACGCACGCACACACACACACACACACACAGACGCGCGCACACACACACAGCACATAGCAGACCAAAACACGCACACACACACACACACACCACACACACACACACACACACACACACACACACACCACACACACACACACACACACACACACATGCGCGCACGGACGCACGCACGCACGCACACGCACGCACGCACGCACGCACGCACGCACACACACACACACACACACACAGACGCGCGCACACACACACACACAAACACACACACATGCGCGCACGGACGCACGCACGCACACGCACGCACACGCACGCACGCACGCACGCACGCACGCACGCACGCACGCACACACACACACACACACACACCCCACACACACACACACACACACACACACCACTCCCCAAATAAAAAATATAATGCTACGTCACAACTATATCAAAACCTGAAATTCAGCCAAACAGATTATACGTAGGGTATGATCGAATATCGGATATTAGAATACGTCGCAACATTTCTACTAAATCATGACAAACTCTAAAACACTCATATATATATATATATGAGAGAGAGTTTAAAGGTAAACATATTACATTTAAACATTGTTATATATTGTTTGTTTGTTTGTTGCTGATGTATTCCTTCTTTCTCTTTCCGGAAAAGAGGGTGGGTGCGGCGTGGTGGGAGGGGGTGGGGACCTGTTTTGCGGCGCCAAGTGCCAAACATATTCCTTATCTGGAGCTAGACGAGAGTTCCGTCTTCGAATTGACAACAAGCTGTTAACTCTCTCTCTGTTTCTCTCTGTCTGTCTGTCTGTCTGTCTGTCTGTCTGTCTGTCTGTCTGTCTTTTCTCTGCTCTCTCTCTCTCTCCTCTCTCCTCTCTCCCCCCCTCTCTCCTCCCTCTCCTCTTTCCTCTCTCTGTTTTTGTTCTTCTTCTTTTTTCTGTCTGTCTTCGCCTTTTTTGTCTTTTCCCCTTTCTTTTTCCCCCTTTCTCCCCTTTCTTTCCTCCCTCTCTTCTTCCTTCTCCTCTCTCTCTCTCTCTCTCAAAAGGTTTATTTTCTGACATTTTTTTGCTGAACCTAACACAATCCTTGTAAAAAAAAGTTTTCGGTAAAGTTCCCCAGGCACCTCCTGCCCCCCCCCCCCCCCCCCCCCCCCCCCCTCTCCCCCTCCCTCCCCCCTCCCCCCCCCCCCCCCCCTCCCCCCTCCCCCCCCCCCCCCCCCCCCCCACCGCTACTCTCCCAAAAGGAAAAGGGACGTAGTTCGCCTCTTATTTGGAGAAGAGTGTAGTGGGGAGTGGTGGAGTGGAGTGGGGGGGAGGGGGGTAGGAGGGTGAGTAAAAACAATAAACATAGCTCTAAAGGTTACGAGGAGAGAAGCAAGAGTGGGGTGGCGGGGTGGTGGTGGTGGGTGGTGGTGGTGGGGTGAGGGGGGGAGGGGGGGGATGAGGGGGGCTGGGTGGCCTGATGGGTTCGGCACCGTGCGGCCCGCGTCAGTCCTTGCCGTGTGGCAGTCACGTGACTCCGCCGAATGCCGGGGAAGCCGATCGAAGCGGCGAGCTGCAAGCGCACACCTTGTGGAGCCGAAGAGCAACAGTTTGCACGCTTCACGCGAATCAATAAGCGAGCGAGGGATGACGACGTCAGCAATAATCGGGAGACGGGCCAGGTACGTACAAACAAGGTCCTCTTCTCGTGTAGGTACAAGGCCGGCCCTCCCCAAACTCCAAGCACTGGTTTACGGCGACACCCTTCCTTCAACCTCTGCCGTATTTAGTTACGCCATAGGGTCCAGAAAACTGTCAGCTAACGGATTTTTTTTTTGTTTTTTGGTGCCAAAAAATATAATTTGTTACAAAAACTCAGAAAACAAGGCGTGTCATTTTAGCCCCACAAAGTTTACACCAGCCAAAAAACCCAATCGTTTTTTAATCGGGGCGGGAAATCTTTTTCTTACCAGGGGTGTGCGTCTCATGTTTACGTGGGTCTTGGGGGCCCGGGAGTGAATTGCTTAATGTCCCCGGGGCAACTAAATTTGGGACAGTTTTTCTTTTCCAACCGGTGCAATAAATTCTTTCCCCCAAACCAAAGGTCGTTAGGCGGAAGCCCAGGACGGCCCCCCGACTCTCCACAGCTCCTGACTTAGCGCAGTTGTTTCCACAGTCTTATTAGTATCCAAAACCCGGGGGGTGGGGGTCGGTGGGCGCTGCGCGGGGATAAGAGTGCCCCTTTTTGTGCGTAACCAAATGTGAGGGGGGCCCGGGGTGGGTTTTGGGCCCGGTAAAGGGGTTAGTCTGGTAAGCGGAAGCCTCGGTTTGTACCCCTTCGGGTCTCCTTTCTCTTCAAAAAGGTTTTGGTTTGTGGACACTGTCCTGTGAATTTGTCCATCACTTCCTACTGAAACATTAAAATGGCTCTCATCGCTGCCCATCTTAATGCAGGAATCATTCTGGTGGTGACAGTGTAGCGATAGGTATATAATCTCCCTCTCCCCCCACCTCCATACCCCCTTCCCCCCATCTCCCCGTCCCTAATAAGCCTTATGGTTTCTGTGGACGTTAAGCTCCATGTTTACTTACTTGCCCACCTCCACATAGTTCAGGAGCTGTGTGAGAGTCGAGGTGGCCGTCCTGGGCTGTCCGTCCTAACGAGCCTTCTGGTTTCCGTGGACGTAAAGCTATATTGAACCATGCTTCGGCATTGGTCTCAGCTTGTCCCTAATATGTCAGCCGACATCCGAGGACATTAAGCAACACAACTGAACTGAACTGAACCCACCTCCAAACCCCCTTCCCCCTTTCTCCCCGTCCCTAATAAGCCTTATGGGGTAAAATCCAAGGAGACTGTCGGAAATTCCTGGACCGTTTTAAAAGTTATTTTGGGTCACAAATATCATCGCAATCATTAAGTGAGGTCCATATCTACCGATTACAGCCAAAATCCGCAACAAAAGGTGGGTTGTTTCATATGTTTTTGTCTTTGATTGTCAGTTCGAGTCAGCGCATGTTGCCCTTTTGACGTTTGACCTAGTTTCCCAATAACAACGTGAACGATTCCTTAGTGCCGATTTTGGCAAGACAATCGTACTCACGACTCAACGTTCTCAGATTGCAGTTTTTACCTAGCAGCACTTCGTCTGCTTCGTTCGCCATTTGCAACCCGTGACGCCAACTCGAAACAACCAAAGACAAAAATATATTTTTAAAAATCACCTTTTGTTGCGGATTTCGGCTGTAATTGGTAGATATAGACCTCACTGAATGATTGCGATGATATTTGTGACCCAGAATAACTTTTAAAACGGTCCAGGAATTTCCGACCGTCTCCTTGGATTTTACCGCCTTATGGTTTAATAATAATAATAATAATAATAATAATAATAATACGTAATTCTTATATAGCGCCTAATCCAACTTGACTGGCTCAAAGCACTTCACAATTCAAAACAAGAATGGACATCAAAATCAATACATGAAACATGCATACACCAGACGATCCAACGTCAACAGCAAAGCGCAGGCAAACATGCACACATCCTGGAACAATCGGTGCAACCCAGACATGCAATGCAGCTATACATGGACCTTGGAAACATCTCATGATTGGAAATCAAATACAAAGAGCATCTACAAAGAGTTTCTATGGACGTTAAGCACCATGTTTACTTACTTCCCCACCCCACCCCACCCTCACCCTTGGACCTTGATCACCTTGCTGTGCCGCTACGTCTAAGGTGGCCTTTTTTTCGGGGGGGCGAGGGGGGTGGAGCCCAAACTCGACCGTCTCACTTGCCACAAGATCGCGGGACGGGGGCCGGGGAACTGGCTTCTGCCGGAACGTTTATTTGAACCGAAAGGGCAGGTAACTGGCCGGTCAGCTGACTCTGGGATTCTCGCCCCTGACAGCTGATTGCGGGCTTATCGCCCCTGAGGCGTCGTGTCGCACGCTGCGAGGTGTTTGTGTAACGGAGCGAGGGCCCTGCAGGGTGTGGATGGACATTCAGCACCTTCACAACCACTGATTGCAATCGTGCTTCTTTGCTTCCTTTTCCGTCTCCGACCCCCCACCTACCCCCCCCCCCCCCCCCCCCCCCCCCCCCCCCATCCTCACCCCGTTCACTTCTCTTTCCTCCTAGCAAAGATTTGTCCCTCTCTACTCTGTTTTTATTACGTGAAAGGATTGTCTGTAGATTTGGAGGGTGGAGGGCTCTCTCTCTCTCTCTCTCTCTCTCTCTCTCTCTCTCTCTCTCTCTCTCTCTCTCTCTCTCTCTCTCTCTCTCCTGGAAATTCAGATTTGTATTTGTCTTATTTTGCTGATTTTGTATGTTGCGAAGATTTAGACAGTAATAGTTTTGTGTGTGGGGGTGTGTGTGTGTGGGGGTGGGTGTGTGCGTTCGTTTTGTTCTTAAGATTTATTTTAGCTTGCTGCAATCAATTATTTGTATTGTTTTGACATATTGAGTGTTGCTGTGTTTGTCATCAGGGACAGTTTTGTACAAAAGCCGACTTGTGCTTAAATCTTTATCCTTGTGTAATAAAGTATTCTCTCTCTCTCTCTCTCTCTCTCTCTCTCTCTCTCTCTCTCTCTCTCTCTCTCTCTCTCTCTCTCTCTCTCAGTCAATCAATCAATATCGCCCTGATATAACCGTACGGGTTGACTGGGCGTAAAACACCAACTTACTTACTTACTTACTCTCAATCAATCAATCAATCAATCAATTCGATCAGTCAATCACTCTCTTTCTCGATTCAAATCGGACTTCTTTTCATCTCCAAAGTAAATAAAGTACACGTGTTGCTGTACGTCCACAGAGGCGAGTTGGCCTATTAGGGACGGAGGAAGGGAGGGAGAGAGACGGGGGGGGGGGGAGGAGGGGGGGGAGGAGGGGCAAAAGAGTGAAGGCTCGACCGCGCGCACCGACCCGGAAGACCGAGGAGGCCGTGGCCGGACCGCCGCCAGAACGATGGAAGTTTGTTAAGGCGGTGTCCCCTCGCCATTGCGCAGCAACTAGTGTGCTACGCAATTGCTGTTTCAACTGCTGTGCCGAGCAGAGTCACAAGGACAATGTCCGCAGCACTGCTGTTGAGCTTTTTGTCTCCCTCTCTCCCTCTCTCTGTATACTCCCCGTAAGACCGGAGTCATATTGTCTTCTTCGTCTTCGTCTTCTTCTTCTTCTTCTTCTTCTTCTTCTCTCTCTCTCTCTCTGTCTGTCTGTCTGTCTGTCTGTCTGTCTGTCTCTCTCTCTCCTCTCTCTCTCTCTCTCTCTCTCTCTCTCTCTCTCTCTCTCTCTCTCTCTCTCTGCCTGCCTGCCTGCCTGCTCTGCCTGTCTGTCTGTCTGTCTGTCTGTCTGTCTCTCTCTCTCTCTCTCTCTCTCTCGTTCTCTCTCTCTCTCTCTCTCTCTCTTCTCTCTCCTCTCTCTCCTCTCTCTCTCTCTCTCTCTCTCTCTCTCTCTCCTCTCTCGCCTGCCTGCCTGCTCCTCCTCTTCTGTCTGTCTTCTTCTGTCTGTCTCTCTCTCTCTCTCTCTCTCTCTCTCTCTCTCTCTGCCTGCTCTGCCTGCCTGCCTCTCTCTCCTGCCTGCTGCTGCCTGCTGTCTGTCTCTCTCTCTCTCTCTCTCTCTCTCTCCTCTCTCTCTCTCTCTCTCTCGATCCCTGGTTGCCTGGTGAATGACCTCGCCTCATGAATACTCCCAGGGGTAGGATCCCTCATACGCTGTGGCGAGACACCACCGAGCTCACACTCCGAGCACCGCTTTCCGGCACCTTCCTCCAAGGAAG
Organism: Alviniconcha marisindica; assembly: GCA_018857735.1. Lineage (NCBI taxonomy): Eukaryota > Metazoa > Mollusca > Gastropoda > Provannidae > Alviniconcha > Alviniconcha marisindica. Next base: position 90,205 of record JABMCL010002711.1, read on the forward strand.
GAAGGAAGGAAGGACGTCGTAAACCAGTGCTTGGAGTTTACACCCAGCCTTGTCGCCGGGACGTGGTGTTGTTCTGTTGGTGACGCCTCTGCCTCTGCCTCTGCACGCACTAATCCGTGCCCCGTGAGCCGGTTTGGCCTAGCGGTAAGGCGTTAGGCTGGTAGGCGGAAGGGGACCTCGGTTCGATACCGCTTCGGCTGTCCGTCCTTTCTCTTCAAAAAGGCTTGTGGTTTGTGGACACTGTCTTGTGACTTTGTCCATCGCTTCCTACTAGGAAACATTAAAATGGCTCTCATCGCTGCCCATCTTAATGCGGGAGTCATTCTGGTGGTGACAGTGTAGCGATCGGTATATAATCTCCCTCTCCCCCCACCTCCATACTCCCTCCTCCCCACCTTCTCCCCGTCCCTAATAAGCTGTACGGTTTCTGTGGACGTTAAGCACCATGTTTACCCAAAGCTCAGGAGCTGTGTGAAAGTCGAGGTGGACGTCCTAGGCTCCCCGTCCCTAATGGTCTCTGTGGACGCAAAGCAACACGTGAGCCGGTTTGGCCTAGCGGTAAGGCGTTAGGCTCAGTGGTACTGAAGCAGAGGGACCTGGGTTCGAATCCGCTTCGGCTCTCCTTTCGCTTCGAAAGTTGTGGTCTGTGGACGCTGTCTTGTGACCTTGTCCCTCACAATTAATGAAACATTAAAATGGCTCTCATCGCTGCCCACCTTAATGCAGGAGTCATTCTGGTGGTGACAGTGTAGCGATAGGTATATATATATATATATATATATATATATATACTCTCCCTCTTCCCACACCTCCATACCCCCTTGCCCCCCCTTCCTTCCCGTCCCTGATAAACCCTGTGGTTTCTGTGGACACTGTCTTGTGACTTTGTCCCTCACAATGAATGAAACTTTAAAATGCCCATCTTTAATGCAGGAGTCATTCTGGCGGTGACAATGTAGTGATAGATTTACTCTCTCTCTCTTCCCCCACCTCCATACCCCCTACCCCCCCTCCCCCCCCTCCCTTCTCCCCGTCCCTAATAAGCCTTATGGTTTCTGTGGACGTTAAGCACCATGTTTACTTAAGCAACACTGAACTTGTGAAGAACAACAGATCTGAGAAGCTGTGTGAACGTCGCCGAGGGGACCGTCCTGACTCCCCGTTCCTAATAGTCCGTACGGTCTCTGTGGACGTAAAGCAACATTGAACTGAACTGAAACTGAACTGAACTGAACTGAACTGAACTCCGTGTTCCCCGACACTTGTATCCCACGCACGCATTCCTAACATGTCTGCATTCCACGCATACACCAATGTTGGCACGACCTTTTATAGTACAGACTATACAGGACATCGCACAGTCTATCGCTTGGAGGAGAGAGACCAGGCGCAGAGAAAGAAAAGAAAGAAAAACGCTCGACAATCTTCCTTTAAAAAAAAAAAAAAAAAAAAAAAAGAGAGAGAGAGAGAGAGAGAGAGAGAGAGAGAGAGAGAGAGAGAGAGAGAGAGCCATCGCCAATCAGACGAACATTAGTTCGGAACTGTTTCGAAGGCAATGGTGGGGAAAACGTCTGAGAGACGTGGTGGAGCGTTTGTGGGCTTTTCCAAGCGCATGATTATTATCTATAGACGTCGTTGTGGAGTGGCGAGAGTGTGGAGTGATCGAAAGGTCGCGGGTTCGAGTCCCCGCAGGAACGGCGGGAGAATTTTCTTCTCCAGGGTCAACTTTCTGTGCTGACCTTTACTTCGGTATCCGTTCCACTCCCGTGTTACCGCAGCAGAACGTGAAAGATCCCGGTCGTTCTGCCAAAAGTGCAGGTGGCAGGTTTTTAGCTAAACACCCATGCACCCTACTTATGTGGCTTTGAATGAAATGACACTGCAGACTGGTGCATGGTTGTGTGGTGTCTCTGAACAGAACATGCGCCGAGATGGCAACAGTTTCACGTGGCACCAGCCATGCAACAACCAAGTACACCACTTCGGTGGGTATTAAAACAAAAAAAGGGCTAGTCACTCATTCAGAGTCACATGCGACATGAGCGCACTAAGTCTGCTCGAGAGCAGAGAATAGCGCTAAACAAAAAACGATCCATCATCTTGAACTGAACTAAACTGAACGGGGCTGTAGAATGCAGATATACAACTTTATTGCCAAGTGTCAGTGCAATTGCACTAGGAATGTTTCATGGTGCCAGGTTACACTCATCACACATTCATGCCAGTCATAAAACATCATCAAATTACATCAGACGTCGGAGCAACAACAACAACAAAAAAGTCGGGGTAAATGTCATTGATCAGTAAATACATGAGAAGTCCAACTGACACCAAGCTGTGAATATCACATAAAAACGGCCTCTTTACCAGGTCGACCCCGTAAAAATTACTGTCCTAATAAAAGCAATCATAAAACAATTGTCTATAAAATTAAAATTAATTAACCCGACCAACTTACTCCCGCGACCCACTATAACATAGAGACAGCGACAAGTCAACACTGACGACGAGTCAACACTGACGACAAGTCAACACTGACGACGAGTCAACACTGACGACGAGTCAACACTGACGACAAGTCAACACTGACGACAAGTCAACACTGACGACGAGTCAACACTGACGACGAGTCAACACTGACGACAAGTCAAAATACAAGGGAGTTAACTGGCGCTCGAAATACGTAACACACACGATGACTCTCACCTGGCGTGCGTCTAGATACAAGGTACATAAACTCCGCCAGAGGTACAGCATCACCTTGCTGTGAACAGACATAAAACAGAACATTTTAAAACATTGGCGACGGGTCGCTGTAAATACAGGGTACATAAACTCCACCAGAGGTTCATCATCACCTTGCTGTGAACAGACATAAAACAAAACATTTTAAAACATTGGCGACGGGCTGTCGCTGTAAATGCAAGGTACATAAACTCCACCAGAGGCTCAGCATCACCTTGGTGTGAACAGGCATAAAATAAAACATAAAACATTGGCGACGGGGTTACTTTGCTTACAGTGATAGGTGGGCAGCGGTTCATGCGAGAGACCTGAGTCGCCTACGGTAACTCTCAGCTGGCATGCGTGTAAATACAAGGTACAACTCCACCACGCACTGGTTGACTGGGCGTAAAACACGTACTTACTTACTTACTTACTTACTTACTTACTCACTACTTACTTACTTACTTACTTACTTACTTACTTACTTACTTACTTACTTACTTACTTACTTACTTACTTACTTACTTACTTACTTACTTTACAACTCCACCAGAGGTACATAACCACCTTGCTTTCAACAGACATAAAACATAAAACATTGACGACGGGGTTTGTTTGCTTGCAATGATGGGTCGCTGTAAATACAAGGTACATAAACTCCACCATAGGTACATCATCACCTTGTTGTGAACAGACATAAAACATAAAACATTGACGACGGGTTTTGTTTGCTTGCAGTGATGGGTCGCTGTAAATACAAGGTACATAAACTCCACCAGAGGTACATCATCACCTTGTTGTGTACAGGCATAAACAAAACACACACATCAAACACTGACGACGCGTTTTGTTTGCTTGCAGTGATGGGTCGCTGTAAATACAAGGTACATAAACTCCACCAGAGGTACATCATCACCTTGTTGTGTACAGGCATAAACAAAACACACACATCAAACATTGACGACGGGGTTTTGTTTGTTGCAGTGATGGGTCGCTGTAAATACAAGGTACATAAACTCCACCATAGGTACATCATCACCTTGCTGTGAACAGACATAAAACATAAAACATTGACGACGGGGTTTTGTTTGTTACAGTGATGGGTCGCTGTAAATACAAGGTACATAAACTCCACCTGAGGTACATCATCACCTTGTTGTGTACGGGCATAAACAAAACACACGCATCAAACATTGACGACGGGGTTTTGTTTGTTGCAGTGATGGGTCGCTGTAAATACAAGGTACATAAACTCCACCAGAGGTACATCATCACCTTGTTGTGTACGGGCATAAACAAAACAACACACATCAAACATTGACGACGGGGTTTTGTTTGTTGCAGTGATGGGTCGCTGTAAATGCAAGGTACATAAACTCCACCAGAGGTACATCATCACCTTGTTGTGTACAGGCATAAACAAAACACACACATCAAACATTGACGAGGGGGTTTTGTTTGTTGCAGTGATGGGTCGCTGTAAATACAAGGTACATAAACTCCACCTGAGGTACATCATCACCTTGTTGTGTACAGGCATAAACAAAACACACACATCAAACATTGACGACGGGGTTTTGTTTGCTTACAGTGAAGGGTCGCTGTAAATGCAAGGTACATAAACTCCACCATAGGTACATCATCACCTTGTTGTGTACAGGCATAAACAAAACACACACATCAAACATTGACGACGGGGTTTTGTTTGTTGCAGTGATGGGTCGCTGTAAATACAAGGTACATAAACTCCACCTAGGTACATCATCACCTTTTGTGACAGGCATAAAAAAACACCGATCAAACATTGACGACGGGGTTTTGTTTGTTGCAGTGGTGGGTCGCTGTAAATACAAGGTACATAAACTCCACCTGAGGTGCATCATCACCTTGCTGTGAACAGACATAAAACATCAAACACTGACGACGGGGTTTTGTTTGTTGCAGTGATGGGTCGGCAGCGGTTCCTCCGAGAGCCCAGCAGCATCTCGGTGACCCGCGGACGGGTGGTGGTGCTCAACTGCACCATCGCTGACCGGGTGGGGCTGGTGCAGTGGACGCAGAACGGGGTGGCACTGGGCGCTGACCGCCCGCTACCCGGCTACCCCCGCTACTCCATGATCGGGGTGGAGACGCACCGCGCCAACCAGGAGACCGTGGGTAAGTCGCGGGTAGATTGGACACTCGCCTGTGGGTAGGTCGCGGGCAGATTGGAGAGTCGCCTGTGGGTAGGTCGCGGGTAGATTGGAGAGTCGCCTGTGGGTAGGTCGCGGGTAGATTGGAGACTCGCCTGTGGGTAGGTCGCGGGTAGATTGGAGAGTCGCCTGTGGGTAGGTCCGGGTAGATTGGAGACTCGCCTGTGGGTAGGTCGCGGTAGATTGGAGACTCGCCTGTGGGTAGGTCATGGGTAGATTGGAGACTCGCCTGTGGGTAGGTCGCGGGTAGATTGGAGAGTCGCCTGTGGGTAGGTCGCGGGTAGATTGGAGACTCGCCTGTAGGCAGGTCATGGGTAGATTGGAGACTCGCCGCACCAACCAGGAGATCGTGGGTAAGTCCTGGATAGAGTGGAAACTCGCCTATGGGAAGTCACGAGTAGATTTCAGACTCACCTGCGGGTAGGTCATTGTTAGATTAGAGACTCACCTGTGGGTAGGTCCTGCGTAGATTGGTGACTCGCGTGTGGGTAAGTCCTGGGTAGATTGTAGACTCACCGCACTAACCAGGAGACCGTGGGTATGTCCTGGGTACATTGGAGACTCACCTGCGGGTAAGTCCTGGGTAGATTGGCGACTCACCTGCGGGTAGGTCATGGGTAGATAGGAGACTCGCCTGTGGGTAAGTCCTGGGTAGATTGGCGACTCACCTGCGGGTAAGTCCTGGGTAGATTGCAGACTCACCTGCGGGTAAGTCCTGGGTAGATTGGAGACTCCTCGCCTGTGGGTAAGTCATGGGTAGATTGGAAACTCACCTTCAATATCCAGGAGACCCGCCGTATTATCCAAGAGACTGTGGGCAAATTGGAAACTGACCGGTTTAACCATGAAAGAGACCTACCGCAGTGATCAGGAGACCGTCGGTAAATCGTGGGTAGATTGGGGACTCACCGCACTAACCGGGAGACTGGGGTAAGTCAAGGATACCGTTGTGAGCAGACGACTGGTAATTCATGGCTCTAACCAATGTGTGTATGTGCGTGTTTGTGTGTCTTCGTGCAGGGGATAGGGAGATATGGAGACAGAGAGAGAGACAGTGCAGGAGATAGGGAGATATGGAGACAGAGAGAGACAGTGCAGGAGATAGGGAGATATGGAGACAGAGAGAGACAGTGCAGGAGATAGGGAGATATGGAGACAGAGAGAGACAGTGCAGGAGATAGGGAGATAGGGAGACAGAGCGAGAGAGAGAGAGAGAGAGAGAGAGAGAGAGAGAGAGAGAGAGAGAGAGAGAGAGAGAGAGAGAGAGAGTGAGAGAGAGAGATTTGGTTATTAACTGATATATAACACAGATTTGTTGGTGGCTGTCTGGTTACTTTGTTCTCCGGTAGACACCCATTGCATCCTTCTTCTTCTTCTTCTTCTTTCGCCCTGATATAACCGCACTGGTTGACTGGGCGTAAAACACCTACTTACTTACTTACATCTTCTTCTTCTTCTTCTTCTTCTTCTTCGTAGCGTCACTTCCGCTGGCTGGTAGAGAGCCAAGAAGAGGTGTTAAACCTGCCCCCCCCCCCCCCCCCCCCCCCCCCCGGGCCCCCGTCCCCCTACAAACACACATTGAAAGAAAAATCCTGAAATCATCGCCATAACAACGTTACTTTAAACCGATCAGGCACTAGTCTGTATTGTACACCTCTCTACCAGACCCTTCCCTCCAACACAAGAGACGTCATCAGGGGGTGATCGTTTTTGCCAGGTGGTGGTGGTGGGTGGGGGTGGGGAAGGGGGAGGGAGGGGGAGGCGTAGGGGTCTGGGGGGTGGGGGAGGGGGGAGGGGGAGGGGAGGCGTAGGGGTCTGGGGGGGGGGAGACAGGTTTTGCAACCAAGTCACCAGATGGTTGAGCAGTTTCCTGGTGGCTGCGACGTCAGCACTAAGGGGCCGGGGCCCCTGCTCAGTCCTGAACGGAACCCGTGGCCGTTTAGGTGGTTAGTGGCCCGGAGATGAGGCGTGGTTGTTCCTGCTCTGTGACGTGCACGCCCTAGTGGCGTTGGTCGTACTGACGGTGACCCACAACTGAAGGACTTAGCTTGAGGCGTGGTTATTCCCGCTCAATGACGTCCACGCCCTAGTCGTACTGATGATGACCCACAACTGAAGGACTTGGCTTCAGGCGTGGTTGTTCCGCTCAATGACGTCCACGCCCTAGTCGTACTGACGGCGACCCGCAACTGAAGGACTTGGCTTGAGGCGTGGTTGTCCCCGCTGAATGGCGTGCACGCCCTAGTGGCGTTGGTCGTACTGACGGCGACCCACAACTGAAGGACTTGGCTTGGGGTGTGGTTGCCCCGCTCAATGGCGTGCACGCCCTAGTGGCGTTGGTCGTACTGACGGTGACCCACAACTGAAGGACTTGGCTTGAAGGACTTGGGTTGGGGTGTGGTTGTCCCGCTCAGTGACGTGCACGCCCTAGTGGCGTTGGTCGTACTGACGGTGACCCAGAACTTAGGCACTTGGCTTGAAGGACTTGGGTTGGGGTGTGGTTGTCCCGCTGAATGGCGTGCACGCCCTAGTATTGTTGGTCGTACTGACGGTGACCCAGAACTGAAGGACGTGGCTTGAAGGACTTGGATTGGGGTGTGGCAGCCCCGCTCAATGACGTGCACGCCCTAGTGGCGTTGGTCGTACTGACGGTGACCCAGAACTGAGGCACTTGGCTTGAAGCATGGACATATACACAGGTCCATGGGATGAGGTGTGGTTGCCCTAGTCAATGACGTGTACATCCTAGTAGCGTTGGTCGTACTGACGATGACCCAGCCCTGAAGGACTTGGTAAGTAAGTAAGCATGATGCTTAACGTCCACAGAAACCATAAGGCTTATCAGGGACGGGGAGAAGAGGGCGGAGGGGTATGGAGGTGCGGGGAGAGGCAGATTATATACCTATCGCTACAATGTCACCACCTGAATGATTCGTGCATTAACATAGGCAGCGATGAGAGCCATTTTAATGTTTCATTAATTGTGAGGGACAAAGTCAGAAAAGAAAGGAGAGCCAAGCGGATTCGAACCTAGGTTCCGCTGCTTACCAACCTAACGCCTTACCGCTAGGCCAAACCGGCTCACAAGGACTTGGCTTGAAGCATGGACCTGTATATACAGGTCCACGGGTTGAGGTGTGTACGAGAGCCGGTTTGGCCTAGCGGTAAGGCGGTAGGCTGGTAAGCGGAAGGACCTCGGTTCGATACCGCTTCGGCTCTCCTTTCTCTTCAAATGTTGTGGTTTGTGGACACGTCTTGTGACTTTGTCCCTCACAATGAATGAAACATTAAAATGGCTCTCATCGCTGCCCATCTTAAATGCAGGTTTTTCGGGTGGCGACAGTGTAGCGATAGGTATATACTCTCCCTCTTCCCCCACCTCCATACCCCCTTCTCCCCGTCCCTAATAAGCCTTGTGGTTTCTGTGGACGTTAAGCACCATGTTCACTTTGAGGTGTGGTTGCCCCGCTCAATGACGTGCACGCCCTAGTAGCGTCGGTCGTACTGACGGTGACCCAGAACTGAAGGACTCGGGAATAACGCTGCTTAACGTCCACGGAGGCGAGAAGGGCCTGTTAGGGACAGGGGACGAGTGGGGGAGGGGGGACAAGAAGAGTGAAACCTCGAAACAGGCGCCAACCCGGAAGACAAAGGCTGCCGTGGACCGCCGCCAGAACAGCAGGATGTTAAGGCAGTGTCCGCAGCCAAAGCTTGTATATAATACCACCTCTATAGTAACTCCACCACCAGCCAGAGCTTCCGTGTAGCTTGATGATGATGATGAAGATGATGCTTAACGTCCTCAGATGTCGGTTGACATATTAGGGACAAGCTGTGACCAATGCCGAAGCATGGTTCAGTATAGCTTTACGCCCACGGAAACCAGAAGGCTCGTTAGGACGGACAGCCCAGGACGGCCACCTCGACTCTCACACAGCTCCTGAACTATGACCGTGTAGCTTGTATATAGGTGGCAATATATACAAGCTTTGTCTAGGTGGTATACATACAAACTCGGCGGAAGTTTCGGCTCGTGGTGGAAATATATAGGTGGCATTAGATGAAGCTTTGGGTTATATATATACAAGCTACTCCAAAGCTTGATGTAATGCCACCTATATATTTCCACCACCAGCCAAAACCTCCGCAGAGCTTGTATATACCACCTATCCAAAGCTTATATATACCACCTAGACAAAGCTTAGATATACCACCTAGCCAAAGCTTGTATATATACGACCGAGTCAAAGATTGTATATACCACCTAGCCAAAGCTTGTATATAATGCCACCCGTATAATTATTTCCACCGCCAGACACAACTTCCGCTTAGCTTGTATAATACCACCTAGCCAAAGCGTGTATATACCACCTAGCCAAAGCTTGTATATACCACCTAGACAAAGCTTGTATAATACCACCTATCGAAAGCTTGTATACACCACCTAGCCAAAGCTTGTATACACCATCTAGCCAAAGTGTGTATATACCACCTAGCCAAAGCTTGTATATACCACCTAGCCAAAGCTTGTATATACCACCTAGCCAAAGCGTGTATATACCGCCAAGCCAAAGCTTGTATATACCACCTAGCCAAAGCTTGTATATAATGCCACCCGTATAATTATTTCCACCGCCAGACAAAACTTCTGCTTAGCTTGTATAATACCACCTAGCCAAAGCGTGTATATACCACCTAGCCAAAGCTTGTATATACCACCTAGCCAAAGCTTGTATATATACCACCTATCGAAAGCTTGTATACACCACCTAGCCAAAGCTTGTATATACCATCTAGCCAAAGTGTGTGTATACCACCTAGCCAAAGCTTGTATATACCACCTAGCCAAAGCTTGTATATACCGCCAAGCCAAAGCTTGTATATGCCACCTAGCCAAAGCTTGTATATAACGCCACCCGTATAATTATTTCCACCGCCAGACAAAACTTCCGCTTAGCTTGTATAATACCACCTAGCCAAAGCGTGTATAATACCTCCTAGCCAAAGCTTAATAGACATAATGCCACCTGTATAATTATCTTCACCGCCAGACAGAGCTTCCGCCGAGCTTGATGAGGTGGGTGCACGATGAAAAGGAAGCTCCGTGCTGACGTCTAGACCGTGACGCGCTGGTCTCACACCGTCATTAACACCGCCAGCGATACACGTACACCCCGAGTATCGGCCGTCTTTGAACTGCTGGCCGGGATGTAAGCCGTTCCTGATTCGGTGGGCGAACAGGCTCCCTCGCGCCGCTGATGAGGTTTTAAGTTGGCTTGATTGGGCGTCGGGGATCTGTTGCCTGCGTCCCATATTCCACCACCACCACCACCACCACCACCACGTCCTCCTCCTCCTCCTCCTCCATTCCACCCACCCCCCACCCCTACTCCCACTCCCCCCCCCCCCCACCCCTGCCACCTCCTCCTCCACTCCCCCCCCCCAAACCCTACCACCCCCTCCTCCTTAACTCCCCACCCCACCCTACCACCCCTCTCCGTAACTCCCCACCCCACACCACTCACTAACTCTCCGTACTCCACCCCACCCCTACCACCCCCTCCTCGCACTCCCCACCCCACCCCTCCACCCCTCCTCCGTAACTCCCCACCCCACCCCTACCACCCCTCCTCCTAACCCCCACCCCACCCCTACCACCCCCTCCTCCTCCACTCCCCACCCCACCCCTGCCACCTCCTCCTCTCACTCCCCACCCCCACCCCTACCACCCCCTCCTCCATATCTCCCCACTGCACCCACCACCCCCTCTTCCTCTCCCCATCCCCACCACCCTCCTCTTCCACTCCCCATCCCACCCCTACCCACCCCTCCTCTTCCACTCCCCATCCCACCTACCTCCTCCTCCTCCTCCACTCCCCCCCCCACCCCTACCACCTCCTCCTCCTCCACTCCCTCCCCCCCCCCCCCCTCCACCCCCCCCCACCCCCCAACCCCCTACCACCTCCTCCTCCGTAACTCCCCACCCCCACCCCTACCTCCTCCTCCTCCATTCCCCACCCCCACCCTACCACCTCCTCCTCCGAACTCCCCACCCCCACCCCTACCACCTCCTCCTCCTAATCCCCACCCCCCACCCCTACCACCTCTCCCCGTAACTTCCCCCCCCCACCCCTACCTCCTCCTCTCCATTCCCACCCCACCCCTACCACCCTCCTCCTTAACTCCCCACCCTAAATTCTACGACCTCCCCTCCACACCACCCCTACCCCCCCCCCACCACACCTCCTCTTTAACCCCCCACCCGCACCCCAAACCCCTACCACATCGTTCTTCCCGTGGAAACAGACTGGGGCTTCTTTTCTCTTTTTCTTTCTCTTTTCTTTCTTTCTTTTTCTCTCTGTGGTGGAATCGGCTTCGTTGAGCCATTGTGGCGAAAGCGGGAGGCGCGCCATCCGCACGTTGTATCGCTGCAGCAGCCAGCGATGGGGATGGAGGTCTTTATCTGGGCTGGCTGGCTGGTTGGCTGGTTGGCTGGTTCTTTAGGTATCTACAGAGTAGCAGCTGCGGCGGTGGGGTGGTGGTGGATGGGGTGGTGGTGATGGTGGTGATGGCGGCGGTGGTGGTGGTGGTGGTGGTGAGTGGTTGTGGTGGTGGTGGTGGTAATTGGTGGTATAGTGGTGGTGGTGGTGGTGGTGAGGGTTAATGGTGGTGGTGGTGGATGTAGTGGTGGTGGTGATGGTGGTAGTGATGGTGGTAGTGGTGGTGATGGTGGGGGTGGTGGTGGTGATGGTGGTGGTGGTGGATGGGGAGGTTTGGTGCAAGATGAGGATTTGAGTTGGGAGGGAGAGAGGTCTGATTCAAGAGGATGAGGCGTTGATCGGGGATGTAAGGGGGGGGGGGGATGTAGATGGAGTATTTGAGTGTGTGTGTGTGGGGGGGGGGAGAGAGAGAGGTCTGATTCAAGAGGATGAGGCGTTGATCGGTGATGGGGGGTGGGTGGGGGGTGGGGGGTGGATGCAAGAGAATGGTGTTGGGGGGTGGGGGGGGGGGAGATAGTGATGACATGAAGATGAGAATATGTGTGTGTGTTGGGGGGGGGGGGGATTCAGAGGAGGTGAGGCTGATTCAAGAGGATGAGGCGTTGATCGGTGATGGGGGTGGGGGGGGGGGTGGGGGGGATGCAAGAGGAGTAGTTGAGCTTGGATGGGGGGGGGGGGGGAGATAGATTTGATGCATAGAGGAGTTGAGAATATGTGTGTGTTGGGGGGGGGGGGATCAGGGGGGGCTGAGTGTGAGTGGGGGTTGAGGGGTGGGGGGGGGAAGAGAGAGAAGATTTGATCCAAGAGGAGGAATTCATCAGCAGGGGAGGAGGTGGCGAGGTGGTGTGTGTGTGGGGGGGGGGGGGGGGTAAAGAGA
>JABMCL010002711.1:110000-115188 GCA_018857735.1 Alviniconcha marisindica
GTGTTTTTGACTGTGCAAGGCGGTGACGGTGAATTTGCGAAGTTTACAGTGCCAGCTTTAAAAGGCCTTTTTGAAGGCCCGAAGTCAGAGTGTGTCTGGCAACAAGCAAGAACTCGCTGCTCGTGCTGTAGAATCGCGCCCCCCCCCCCCCTCCCCCCGCCCTCTCCCAAAACACACACACACACACACACATCACACACACATCACACACACACACACACCCCACACACTCACACCCCACCACACACACACACACACACACACACACACACACACACACACACACACACACACACACATCACACGCTCACACACACACACACACACACACACACACACACACACACACACACACACACACACACACACACACACACACACACACACAGAGGAAAGAAAAGGAAAAAAACAGCAGGACTGCGGAACATGCTCTGGGGTTCGTGACTGACTGTCAATATGGAATGGAGTAAGAAGAATACTCACAGCAGTCTCTTTTCAGAAACCCTCTCCTCAGTCCCATTGCCCTGAGAGAGAGAGAAGAGAGAGAGAGAGAGAGAGAGAGAGAGAGAGAGAGAGAGAGAGAGAGAGAGAGAGAGAGAGAGAGAGAGAGACACACACACACACACACACACACACACAGAGTGTGTGAGTGTTTGTGTGTGTATGCGTGTGCGTGCGTGCATGTGTGCGTGCGTACGTGTATGTGCGTGCGTGCGTGCGTGCGTGCGTGTGTGTGTGTGTGCTTGCGTGCGTGCGTGCGTGCGTGCGTGCGTGCGTGCGTGCGTGCGTGCGTGCGTGCGTGCGTGCGTGCGCGTGCGTGCGTGCGTGCGTGCGTGCGTGTGTGTGTGTGTGTGTTCGTATTGGTGAGCACATTTCCCTAGATCTGTTCGTATTGGTGAGCACATTTCCCTAGATCTGTTCTCCTTTCCACGAACGAAGCAATCGGTCGTGTTGCAGAACACACCGGTCGCAGCCGTGTTCACTTTGTTCTGTATACTATGTTTTTTTCTCTGCTGTTGTCCAGCCACCCACGGCCCGAGGAGAAGTTCGTGGACACGGTGGGCATGGTGACCCTCAACATGTCCAAGTCGGACTCCGGCCGGCGGATCGAGTGTCGCGCCATCAACCAGTTCATGGAGCGCCCCTTCACCACCTTCGCTACGCTGGACGTCCAGTGTGAGTGACAGGAAACAGCCTTGTAGGGGTGTGGTCAGTGTGACTGGAAACACAGCATTGTAGGGCTGTGGTCAGTGTCAGTGACAGGAACACAGCCTTGTGCTGTTGTCAGAGTGACAGGAAACACAGCATTGTAGGGGTGTTGTCAGTGTGACAGGAAACACAGCCTTGTAGGGCTGTGGTCAGTGTCAGTGACAGGAACACAGCTTGTAGGGGTGTTGTCAGTGTGACAGGAAACACAGCATTGTAGGGGTGTGGTCAGTGTGACAGGAAACACAGCATTGTAGGGGTGTGGGCAGTGTGACAGGAAACACAGCATTGTAGGGTGTGGTCAGTGTGACAGGAAACACAGCATTGTAGGGGTGTGGTCAGTGTGAGTGACAGGAAACACAGCATTGTAGGGGTATGGTCAGTGTGACAGGAAACACAGCATTGTAGGGGTGTGGTCAGTGTGACAGGAAACACAGCATTGTAGAGGTGTGGTCAGTGTGACAGGAAACACAGCCTTGTAGGGGTGTGGTCAGTGTGACAGGAAACACAGCCTTGTAGGGGTGTGGTCAGTGTGACAGGAAAAACAGCATTGTAGGGGTGTGGTCAGTGTGACAGGAAACACAGCATTGTAGAGGTGTGGTCAGTGTGACAGGAAACACAGCATTGTAGGGGTGTGGTCAGTGTGACAGGAAACACAGCATTGTAGGGGTGTGGTCAGTGTGACAGGAAACACAGCATTGTAAAAAAGGGGGGTGGTCAGTGTGACAGGAAACACAGCATTGTAGAGGTGTGGTCAGTGTGACAGGAAACACAGCTTGTAGGGGGGTGGTCAGTGTGACAGGAAACACAGCCTTGTAGGGGTGTGGTCAGTGTGACAGGAAAAACAGCATTGTAGAGGTGTGGTCAGTGTGACAGGAAACACAGCATTGTAGAGGTGTGGTCAGTGTGACAGGAAACACAGCATTGTAGGGGTGTTGTCAGTGTGACAGGAAACACAGCATTGTAGAGGTGTTGTCAGCGTGACAGGAACACAGCATTGTAGAGGTGTTGTCAGTGTGACAGGAAACACAGCATTGTAGGGGTGTGGTCAGTGTGACAGGAAACACAGCATTGTAGGGCTGTGGTCAGTGTCAGTGACAGGAACACAGACTTGTAGGGGTGTTGTCAGTGTGACAGGAAACACAGCATTGTAGGGGTGTTGTCTGTGTGACAGGAAACACAGCATTGTAGGGGTGTTGTCAGTGTGACAGGAAACACAGCCTTGTAGGGCTGTGGTCAGTGTGACAGGAAACACAGCATTGTAGAGGTGTGTTCAGTGTGACAGGAAACACAGCATTGAGGGGTGTTGTCAGTGTGACAGGAAACACAGCCTTGTAGGGCTGTGGTCAGTGTGAGTGACAGGAACACAGACTTGTAGGGCTGTGGTCAGTGTGGGCAGGAAACACAGCATGTAGGGGTGTGTCAGGTGACGGAAACACAGCATTGTAGGGGTGTGTCAGTGTGACAGGAAACACAGCATTGTAGGGGTGTTGTCAGTGTGACAGGAAACACAGCCTTGTAGGGCTGTGGTCGTGTGAGTGACAGGAACACAGACTTGTAGGGCTGTGGTCAGTGTGACAGGAAACACAGCATTGTAGGGGGTTGTCAGTGGACAGGAACACAGCATTGTAGGGGTGTTGTCAGTGTGACAGGAAACACAGCATTGTAGGGTGTTTCATGTGACAGGAAACAAGCTTGTAGGGTGTTGTCAGTGTGACAGGAACACAGCATTGTAGGGCTGTGGTCAGTGTCAGTGACAGGAACACAGACTTGTAGGGCTGTGGGCAGTGTGACAGGAAACACAGCATTGTAGGGCTGTGGTCAGTGTGGGGTGACAGGAACACAGACTTGTAGGGCTGTTGTCAGTGTGACAGGAAACACAGCATTGTAGGGGTTTTGTCAGTGTGACAGGAACACAGCCTTGTAGGGCTGTGGTCAGTGTCAGTGACAGGAACACAGACTTGTAGGGCTGTGGTCGGTGTCAGTGACAGGAACACAGCCTTATTTGGCTGTCATTAGTGTGAATGACAGGAGCACAGACTTGTAGGGCTGTGGTCAGTGTCAGTGACCGGAACACAATGGTCAGTGTGACAGGAACACAGCCTTGGAGGGCTGTGGTCAGTGTGACAGGAAGCCTTATAGGGCTGTGGTCAGTGTCAGTGAAAGGAACACAGCATTGTAGGGCTGTGGTCAGTGTGACAGGAACACAGCTTTGTGTGGTCAGGGGTGTGGTCAATGTCACTGAGGGAACAGGTGTCATCAGTGTGTAGGGCTGTCACCAGTGTGTGTGTGTGTGTGTGTGTGTGTGTGTGTGTGTGTGTGTGTTGTCTGGGGTCTGTGTGTGTGTGTGTGTGGGGCTGTCTGTTTTGGTGTGTGTGTGTGTGTGTGTGTGTGTGTGTGTGTGTGTGTGTGTGTGTGTGTGTGTGTGTGTTTTTCTGGTGTGTGTGTGTCTGTGTGTGTTGGGGTGTCTGTGTGTGTGTCTGTCTGTGGTATGTCTGTGTGTGTGTCTGTGTCTGGTGTGTGTCTGTCTGTGTGTATGTCTGTGTGTGTGTCTGTGTGGGTGTGTGTGTGTGTGTGTGTGTGTGTGTGTATGTGTCTGTGTGTGTGTCTGTGTGTGTGTGTCTGTGTCTGCATAAATGTATGTGGCGTGTTTGCTCTCCCTGCACACCAAGTAAAGCATGATGATCGGCACGGTCCCCTGTGTTTTTAGTAGCTGTAAGCCATCACCTCTGTTTCTAGAGTGGTGGAGTGTGGGTAGGTGTGTAGGTGTGGGTGGGTGTGGGGGGGGGGGGGGGGGGGGGGGGGAGGGTTGCGGGAGGAAGGGGGGGAGGGTGTAGAGGGAGTGGGGATACCTACCCCATCTGTTTATACTTGTCTGCAGCGGCAGTTGCGGTCGCAAACCGTTTTCCAAACCGCTGTATAGTTATAGTATTAACATCAGCAGCGCATTGTTTTTTTCCGCTGCTGCTTTGTACTTGGAGCAGACGGTGTATCGCTTTCCGGCCCCGAAAGCGGTGTAAAAAAATCACAACAGTGTTGGCGGTTGTTTCGTGAACTACAACGTATAGCTCTCCTGTCGTGTTTGTTATCACCCCCCCCTCCCCTCCCGACCCCGTCCTCCCCCTACCCCCCCCCCCCCACCCCCCACTCCAAAGGTGTTTTTTTGGGGCTCCCGGGGTTGGGGGTTTTTGGGGGGTTTTTCCGGGGGGGTTTTTGTGTGGTGTGGTTCCCTTCCCGGGGTTGTGGGGTTTCTTGCCTTGTTTGTTGGGGTGCCGGTTTGGGTTGCTCCTTGTTTAATTGGTTGGGGGTGGTGTTGGTTGTGGTGTGTGTGTGTGGTTGGTTGTTGTTTGTGTGTTTTGTGGGGTTGGAGGGGTGGTTTGGGGGGGGAGTGTGTGTGTGTGTGTTGTGTGTGGTTTGGTGTTTTTGTGGGTGTGTGTGTGTTTGTGTGTGTGTGTTGTGTGGGGTGTGTGTGTGGGGGCGGGGGGGGGCTGGAGGGGGGCGGGGGGGGGTGCTGCGTGGGGGTCGTGCGTGGGGGGTGCTCGTGTGTGTGTGTGTGTGTGTGTGTGTGTGTGTGTGTGTGTGTGTGTGGGGGGGAGGGGGGGGGGGTGTTTGGTGGTTTCTGCTGCGTTGTTTTTTTTTTTTTTTTTTTTTTTTTTTTTTTTCCCCCTTGGGGTTTTGGGGGGGGGTTTTGGGTTTTTGGGGGTTTTGGGTAAAAGGGGGGGGGGGGGAAAAAAAAAAAAGGGAAAGAGGGGGGGGTTTTTTTTCCTTTTTTTTCTTCCCCCCTTTGGTTGGGTTTTTTTGGCCGGCCTCTGGGGGGGGGTTTTTTTTGCCCAACCCCGGGGGTTTTTGGTTTTGGGGGGGGGGGGGGGGTGCGGTTTGGGGTGTTTGGGGGGGGTTGGGGGGGTGGTTTTTTTGGGGGTGTTTGGGTGTGTTTTGTTGGTGTTGATTTTTGGGGTCCCGGCTCCCCGCGCCTGGGGGGGCC
>JABMCL010000472.1:0-2500 GCA_018857735.1 Alviniconcha marisindica
ATACAACAGGCACTGACATGCAGCTATATTATGGGTTGACATGATTCCACATTGACACAGTTTTCTCATCCTGGGGAATTTAGCTGGGTGCCGGGAACAACACCAAAGTTAGCAACTCTCGCACCTATCATGTTTTTTGTGTGTGTGGGGTTTTGGTCGTGCGTGCGTGCGTGCGTGCGTGCGTGTGTGCGTGCGTGCGTGGGTGCGTGCGTGCGTGCGTGCGTCGGCGTGCGTGCGGCTTTCCCTGCTGGTGTCTGTCTGTCTTCTGTCTGTCTGTTTTTCTGTCTGTGGGGGTTTTGGGGTGTGTGTGTGTGTGTTTGTGTGGGGGTGTGGGTGTGTGGTGTGTGTGTGTGGGGTGTGTGTGTGTGTGTGTGTTGTGTGTGTGTGGTGTGTGTGTGTGTGTGTGTGTGTGTGTGTGTGTCAGTGTGTGTGTGTGTGTGTGTGTGTTGTGTGTTTGTGTGTTGTAGTGTCCTTGCCACTAAGTGGTCTATCGTCTAAAAGATACAAAGGCGAAGTTAGTTTGAATTCCACCGCGTTCTTTCTGTGGTGTTGGTGTGTGTGTGTGTGTGTGTGTGTGTGTGTGGGGTGTGTGGGGTGTGTGTGTGTGTGTGGTGTGTTGTGTGTGTGTGTGTGTGTGTGTGTGGGTTTTGGGTGTGTGTGTGTGTGGGTGTGTGTGTTGTGTGTGTGTGTGTGTGTGTGTGTGTGTGATGTGTGTGTGTGTGTGTGTGGGGTGTTGTGTGTTTGTGTGTGTGTGTGTGTGTGTGGTGTGTGTGTGTGTGTGTGTGTGTGTGTGTGTGTGTGTGTGTGTGGTGTGTGTGTGGTGTGTGTGTGGGGTGTGTGTGTCTGTGTGGGGTGTGTGTGTCTGTCTGTCGTCTGTCGGGTCTGTCTGTGTGTGTGTTGTTTGTGTGTGTGTGTGTGTGTGGGTGTGTGTGTGTGTGTGGTTGGTGTGTGTGTGTGGTGTGTGTGTGTGTGTGTGTGGGGTGTGTCAGGTGTGTGTGTGTGTGTGGGTGGGGTGTGTGTGTGTGGGGTGTGTGTGTTTTGTGTGTGGTGTGTGTGTGTGTGTGTGGGGTGTGTCAGTGTGTGTGTGTGTCAGTGTGTGTGTGTGTGTGTGTGTGTGTGTGTGTGTGTGTGTTGTAGTGTCTCTGCCACTAAGTGGTCTATCGTCTAAAAGATACAAAGGCGAAGTTAGTTTGAATTCACCGCGTTCGCGGCTTCAAGGTCCGGCAACTAGTACTCATCTCACTCCCCCCCAGACTGATACACAGCTAACAAACATGCATGAAATTGCACACACTGCACACACACAGCCTAGCCACACTGGCACATACACAAATACACAGTGCAATAAATGTAAAGGTAAATCAGCTCATAAGTAGTAACTTGACACTATCACCAAGTCCGGCTTCTTTCTCTGATTTGTTGCTAACAATTGTAGGACGTCGAATTCACTACAGAAAAGAAACCCATGCCTGAAGTAGGTAAAATCTCGATTTTTTGTTTGTTGTCCTTCACATATCTTCTGAACTACTGTATCTCTTGTAAACAAACTTTGTACCTTGGTGTATTATTAGTGCGGGAGGTGTGACTTACAGATTGGCAATGTCTAAATCGCCCTTTCCAGTGATAGCGCCATCAAATAAAACCGTATACTCTGAATTGCTGAACGTTTAGCAAACCAAACATGCATACATATATATATATCGGTTTGATGCTTCGAGGTTACCAGTAAAATGTGAAGTGTTTGAGTTGGTACTTGAATGTCAAGCTTATAACTTGGTTGGGAATCTTGAAATTCCTGAGTTGTTGGCGCATAATTACCAGGGAGATAGCTATTCCAAATTCTATATTACCTCGAGGTTTATTGAAGGCCAATGGTGCAATGCACTGCTGTGCAATGCCACAAACCTTATTTCAACGAACTTCGAAAGAGCAACGATTTCAGTTTCAGTCTGTTCTATCTCTAAGTGCGTTTTCTGTCGATAATGACAATTCTTCGGGCTCAAACGTTAAATTTAATGCTTTCTTGAAATCGTAAGATGGCGCACAAAAATGTCCACGCTGTCGACAACCTCACTTTTTACAAACGACAACTAGACAGATAGTAATTAGATATTAACCTCCTGTCAGCTTCATGGGTTCACCTCAGATAAGTTACATAATTTATCCTGAAGTAACGATTCATAAAGTGTTCTTGAGTTTTAAAAGGTAAATTATCCAATCAAGAATGAAGTTTGCACAATCGTTAAATGCAGGGGCAAGACCACGCATGAACTGCTTTTTGTGAGTTTATGTGTAAAAATCTTTTTACGAATGAATAAAATATTTATGTGTTCTAATCGTTAAATTGTTCACATAGCATAATGGTAACTCAACTGAGCATAATTATTATTTCCAATTTCTGTGACTTCATCAGTTTTTTCGCTCTGACTGGAGTGCAAGTCGTTTGAGCGTTTGCTTCCTTTTCAGATGTTTCACATGTGTTACTGTCTGCTGTTGCATC
>JABMCL010000472.1:7500-20000 GCA_018857735.1 Alviniconcha marisindica
GACATGTATGCACATATTACACACACACACACACGCACGCGCGCGCACACACCCCTCCTCCACATACACACACATACATGGTAATGATGTGGCAATGAATATTCTAATAGCACTGCGATGATAACAATATACTACCGCTACTACCGCTGTATTATGAACAGAAATTGGAAAGATAAAAGAAATAAAACATTTAAATTAATATTTTGTATACTTAGCACAGAGCTGGTATACAATCAAAACAAGAAAGGTACCTCACCATCCAAGGAAAATATATCCATATATTTAAAACATAATTGCACGCACACGCCTGGGCGTGCGCACACACTTACACATAAACACATAAAATGCCAAGTGTATCAAAATTAGGAAACTAAATACTGTACGGTTCAAGACTGAAAACTTATATGTTACATTCAGTACGAAAATGTTGAAGAGCTTTAGATTTGAATGTGCTCACTGAGCATGCTATTTTAAGACTTCTAGGTAGCGCATTCCAACAAAAGGATCCAGAATAAGCAAAACTCATCTTATAAATGTCAATTCTTGTTTTGGGCAAAATAAGAATGCTGTTCCGTGAACTATGGTCGTTGCGCGCTCCATGCGGACAAGCTGTCTCAGATATTGGGGTGATTTGTTATGGATAACTTTATGCACTAAGATACATTTATTACACTGAAGATGCTCTTTTAAAGGTAATGGACCATATGAAATGTGCCCTCGTCCAGTTAGCATTGGCGAAGCAGCACAAAGAACTTTGACTGCAAGAGAGAGAGAGAGAGAGAGAGAGAGAGAGAGAGAGAGAGAGAGAGAGAGAGAGAGAGAGAGAGAGAGAGAGAGAGAGAGAGAGAGAGAAGATAATACTTTATTACACAAGGATAAAGTTTTAAGAACGATTCGGCTTTTTTGCAAATCTGTCCCTGATGACAAACACAGCAACACTCAATACATCAAACAAGAATACAATTAATTATCATAATCCCTTGCTATGGCCGATGGTAATGTGGCAATAAAAGCATGATCGCATGATCCAAGAAACTCAAAACGACCTCTCAGTCTCTGTTTTAAGTGTGTACATTTTCAGACATAATAATAATTAAAGCATTTATAAAGCACAAAATCATGTCAGTAGAGACAATTCTGAGTACACACACACACACACACACACACACACACACACACACACACACACACACACACACACACACACACACACACACACACACACACACACAAGCATTTTGAATATGCAAGCTTAATTTACGCAGCCTAAAAACGGGCAGCAACCAGAGACTTGAGATGGATGAAGACAGCAGCACGGAAAGGAAAACATGGAAGGTCTATAGTTTTGGGAACAAGCCTATGAGGATACAAAAGACATTTTTCTTGGTCAGTGACATTGAAATGTGCACAGGAATTTATCTTGGTAACTTTACATTCATACATGTGCATTCACGAAAAATCCGCAACAAATACAAGCAATGTCTAATAATAATAATGAATTTAGGTGCTTGCACTCAAAATAAATTAGATAAAAACTGCTCCTCTCTCTCTCCCTTTCACTGACATGTACACACACGTCCATTTACACGCACACACAGAGGCACGCACGCACACATCCACACATGCACGCACGCACAAACACAGACCCGCACGCGGACACACACACACACTTACAGACTAATTCTTGCTACTCAATGTAAATGCTGGGCACCGCTATCTCTGTGACAGATGCTTCTGAGACGTAAGCTGGACCTTTGTTTTATTTAGTTTTGGGTTGGATGTCAGCCGTAAACGCTTCAAGCCACTCATTGTATTGTACCTGCACAACGGTTGAATTACGTCCGTCTCGCTCTCGGGTTACCCGAAAAGCTTGAGGTTCAGCGCCCTCGGGCCAGGTAATACCATGGAAGTATTTCACGGTGATTTTCACCACACAAACATCTGGACTCTTATCTTCAGCTTCTACAGGCAGGAATGACACTTCCACTATATCTCTGTCCGAATTCTCCCTCGGAAAGAAACGCATCTTTTCCACCAGTCTACGTATTCTGTCCCTGAAATAACTCCTTTCTCCATCTTCTAGCTTAATACCATCACAAATAAACCTGCCCGTAGCAATTTCCCCCCTGGACACCGCTGACGACGATGACGTGACCGAGTTTTCTTTGTCGTCTTTGGGCTGTTGCTTCTTTTCCTCTGAGAGTCCAAGGTACACGCAGCCTCCTGATTTCATTGTAGCAAAAGCACATATGTAGTCAGCGATCTTTAACTTCTCGATAGCAAAGGTGGCAAACTTATTTGCTCTGTTATCACCTTTGGCATTGTTTATATCTTTCTCGTACACAGCTTTCATCTGCCGCTTTGCATTTTCTCCAAAGTACTCCGGTAGAAGTTGTCCTTGAACGAACTGAGGATCTTTCACATGTGTGTAAGGAAAGTCCATTGCTTCGCCTTGGGCGTTTCGTACTAATGCTTTCACGTCATCTTGAGTGGCTGGCTTCAAACCGACGTTTCTGGACAGTTTAACCTTGAAATTGAATGTTGACAGCGGACGACCTCCTCTACAAGCAGCTGCGACAGAGAAGAAGACGTGATCTTTATCTTGCCGGTCGCTGTAGGTATCATTCCAAGACGAACCCACTGGGAGCATTTCCGTCAACTTGTTTGATATCTGGTGAAGGAACTGCCCATGTAGCCTGAAACAAAGGACTAATGTTATTTGACACGCGGCTATAAAGACATATTGATTGATTGGTTAATTCTTTCAAGACACACTAAAAAGTTATTAACGCTTTTTTTGTACCTTTGTTTTAGTTTTGTGCATGGCTGTCACTCTGTAGGTACATTTTGTTCGTAGCGTATGACACATTCACAAACCACTAATCCGCCAGACTCTGGCAATTGGTCCAACATTGTTGCGATGTCCACACCTCATAAATGTTCACACAGACAGCAGACACCCGACCCGTTTCAGCCATAAAATTAAGTGGGATCTGATTTTTGATATTTAAAGCTAAGCCTACCGCAAAGCGTTATCTCAGTCCTGTCGATAATCAAGTCACCAAATCGTAAGTAAAAATTTGGCTCACAGTTCTGGACACTACACAGTCAACAACAAATACAACTAAGTCAAAATAGCCAGTAAGCAAACATCAGTATTTTTATTTCGCTCGCTTACAACTGATCAGAATACACACGCTGGTGAAAAATCGACTGCAATATAAAAGATGAATTATCGACCCTAAATCGCACACATAGAGAAAAATCTTACGAGCTGTCGAGGTGCACACAAATAGACCCCCCCTCCAGTGTGTTGAGAAGGCCGTTGACGGTTTGGAAGAACTCTTTGAGGTCATCTTCTGGCACGTTCTTGTTTTTCTTGTCGAGTCTGGCATCAATGCGACGACAGACGACATGGGAATCGGTGTTAGTATCCATGAACCGACGGCATATTGCGCAGACTTGTGCCTGTTGTATTTCTGTGGACAACAACAACACAGCGTTTAGATGTTGTTTTCATTTGTTGACCAGTCGGATCAGCTTTTCATATGTCTTGAGAGCCTATAGAACAAGCAATTTTCCAAAGGTGTTTGTATAGCGCTGAAGCAAGAAATCAACAGAATCAAATGTTGTTTGATACCTTTGTGGAGCTTAACATCCGAAGTTGAATCTGGTGCTGGACAAATGGCATTACTGGAGGCAGAAGTTGTCCTGGCGGCATCGGTTGTGATAGGGGTGGCACCGTCGTGACAACCAGAAGCAGGAGGAGAGGAAGCGTAGTCAGCATCATTCCGAAAGTTGCCATCAGGCGGAAGGTTCTCCTCACTTGGGACGGCATGCGATCCTTTCAGCTCCTGCAAAATAAAGACAGTATCGTGTCTCTCTATCGACCTCTTCTGCAGCAGGCTTAACTGGATGAGCGCATAAATAATTCCCAACACATGCTTCATCCGAAGGTCGAAGGTGGTGGTGAAGTGTTGCTTAATGTCCTCAGATGTCAATTGACATATTATTAGGGACAAGTTGTGACCAATGCCGAAGCACGGTTCAATAATTCTTTACGTCCACAGAAACCAGGAGGCTCGTTAGGACGGACAGCTCAGGACGGCACACACACACACACACACACACACACACACACACACACACACACACACACACACACACACACACACACACACACACACACACACACTCACACACACACACACGCGCGCGCGCGCACACATACATACACACACATACATACATGCGCGCGCATGCACAGGCACAGGCATGCACATGCACATGCACAGGCATGCACATGCGCGCACGTTCAATTATTGCATCGCGTTTCATTAAATGAGCGGCATAATTCGCTTTGGCGAATTTTGATGGCAGTGGGTGTATTGAGACTAATCTGGTATTATTTTACCATGTGTTCTGTTAAGGTACGTGCAGCATCCCAAGCATTTATGAAAACTGACGTTTCATTCTTCTCCACATTCCCGGAAGCACATGCAGCAGTCGTTTCAGACCTGGAACCACAGGAAAACATTTGCAAAGCCACCACCAAAAGCAAAACAACAACAACAACAACAACAACAACAACATAAAACAAACAAAGATCATAATTTTGACTCTAGAGCTATCCAGTGTGATGTGTTTAACTGCTTTGCGTAAATATTTCCATTCCTTATTTGTGTGTTTCGGAGAGAGATTGGGGGGGGGGGGGGGGGGGTCGCTCTCGTTCTTTCCCCTTTTTTCGTCTTTCCTTTTAAAAATAAACATATTTTTCTCTATTGTTGTTCTCGTTAACCGATCTTATTCATACTTAACTAAGAACTCTGAATGTGAGAGAAAGGTAATGGATGAACATCTGGGCCTTAACTATGAATCGGGACTACGGTAGGCCAGGCCTAAAACAAAGTCCCTGACTTTAGAGTCCGAGACTTTGAGTTAGGCAAAGTTTGTATACATGGACGCGGACAATGGTCGAGACAACAGAGTCTCTGACTTCGCGCTGATAAGAATGTGGTCATCACACGCGTCATCGCTAATGCTAACTTTAGACGGGGCAATCCCATCTGGGCATGCGCACCGACACGCTTCGTTCACTTCCCTGCGACGTATTTCGCATGCGCAAACATCGGTAAACATAAACATTAGGTGAAGGCATGCCTGGCAGGCCCCGATTCTGGATGTGATTCGCCATGTTTTACTTCTGCAACACCCAAGCGATCTCGACGAGGTCATTATTCGTAAAAACGCTAATATATCGACATCTTCGATGGAGTATTCTTCTTGGCATTTACTGAATCGAGTAACCGTAGCATCGTCTGCTGCGTCGGCCATTTTGAACTTGTCAGAAAGGCGAGAGGACGCTGTGAAATCAGGTAGCCTACACTGTGCAGATGAATTTAAATAACAAGAAAATAAATCAAGTGATAATGTAAGACGTCAAGCAAACTTGCTCTCATAATAATTTGCAAACATTAAATCGTACGATCACACTAATCAGTCATTATGCCTGCGTCGCTCGGCGAGTGCGACCTTTCTTCCCTCCAAAATGAAAGAGCTTTGGCCGACGAACATCTAGTCAGTAAACGAAGTAAACGAAAGAAAATATATTAAAAAATTTTAATTAAAAAGAGAGCGAAGCCGCTGGATTCAGACGTAGAGACGCAACAACAGCAAAAAAAAAAAAACCCCAAAAAACCCCTACCAAAAACAACAAGAAAAACCAACTTTCCACGCATAACAAGGCCAAAAGCAGTCATAGTCCCGGCCCTACAATCTTTAGTCCAGCGAAATCGCTAGCCTTAATATCGGCTGTTTAGGCCCGAGGTTCGGCCCGGACTTTGGTGTAGTCCCGGTCCATGGTTACCATTTTGGGGCCATTGTCAATAGCCTTGAGATTTAGGCCGGCCTACCGCTTTAGGCCCGATTCATAGTTAAGGGGGGGGGGTTGTTACATTCACTTTTACATACTCTGAATATTTCTGTAGGTCGTCATTAACACGTTGTTTGGCGTCAGCCGCGATAGCTTCCAGTGCAGTTATATATAACTTGTCCGCGTCGGAATAGGCCGACCTGCTTCTGGGGCGAGGCCTGCTGTCTACACCAACAAAACAGATCCTGTTTTGTGTTTCTCTGTCCAAAATGTCGACATCTCGGAGTGATTTGGTCTTGGTGATCTCGCTCAGCTGCTTGAAAATTTTGTCTGCGTGTGTGAGCAGAAGGCACGAGGGAGAACCTGAAACGACGATGAAAATACCTGAGAATTAGTAAGTATATACAGACTATGTGCTCTCGGTGTCTGTGTACATAGCTCTAACTGATAATGATGCCCGTATAAATTAGTAAATAAACATGGTGTTTAACGTCCACAGAAACCAGCAGGCTTATTAGGGACGGGGAGAAGGGGGGGGGAGGGAGGGGGTATGGAGGTGTGTGGGGGGGGGGGGGGGGGGGGGTGGGGGGGGGGAGATTATATACCTATCGTTACACTGTCACCACCAGAATGATTCCTGCATTAAGATGGGCAGCGATGAGAGCCATTTTAATGTTTCAGTAGGAAGTGATGGACAAAGTCACAAGACAGTGTCCACAAACCACAACCTTTTTGAAGAGAAAGGAGAGCCGAAGCGGTATCGAACCGAGGTCCTTCCGCTTACCAGCCTAACGCCTTACCGCTAGGCCAAACCGGCTCACACTGTGCCCGTATTAGCAAAGATCTCGTTATTACCAAGACGAATAACTCGTGAGATTTTTTGCGAATCCATGTACGGCAGCGCCGCCTAGCGGTGTGCCTGGTTAATGTTTTTCGGCGTCGACGTGAGGGCTCAATGGGAGAAGGTTGCAGCAAAGAGACTGTTCTCGAATCTGGAACTGGAGTTGAACCTGTGAAACCGTCCTTGAGAAGGTAATAGTAAAGAGACTGTTCTCGAGTCTGGAACTGGAGTTAAACCTGTGAAACCGTCCTTGAGAAGGCAATAGTAAAGAGACTGTTCTCGAGTCTGGAACTGGAGTTAAACCTGTGAAACCATCCTTGAGAAGGTAATAGTAAAGACATTGTTCTCGAGTCTGGAACTGGAGTTAAACCTGTGAAACCGTCCTTGAGAAGGTAATAGTAAAGAGACTGTTCTCGAGTCTGGAACTGGAGTTAAACCTGTGAAACCGTCCTCGAGAAGGTAATAGTAAAGAGATTGTTCTCGAGTCTGGAACTGGAGTTAAACCTGTGAAACCGTCATCGAGAAGGTAATAGTAAAGAGATTGTTCTCGAGTCTGGAACTGGAGTTAAACCTGTGAAACCGTCCTTGAGAAGGTAATAGTAAAGAGGCTGTTCTCGAGTCTGGAACTGGAGTTAAACCTGTGAAACCGTCCTCGAGAAGGTAATAGTAAAGAGACTGTTCTCGAGTCTGGAACCTGAGTTAACAACAATTCATATCGCCTTCGAGAACATGGTAGCAAAGAGGCTGTTTTAGAGTCTGAAATACGAGCAGAGCCTGTCGAACTGCCCCGAGAAGGTGGTAGCAAAGAGGCTGTTCCTCGAGTCTGGAACCCAAGATAAACCTGTGAAATTGTGCTGGAGGAAAGAAAAGAGACTGTCTGGAGTCTGGAACCTGAATTAAGCCTGTTAAACTGTTCTCGATACGGCAGTACCAGCAAAGAGATTGTTCAAGAGTCTGGAACCTGAATTAAACCAGTCAAACTGCTTCCGAAAAGGCGATAGCAAAGAGACTGTTCCTTAAGTTCTAGAATATCTTAAATGTATAAGTACAGCAACCAATACTATCAACTTTCCGTTCTTAAAATACAGCACGAGAACCAAGAAAGCAGTCATCCGAGAGGGGGGAAATCAAGTTCAGTACACAGGCGTCGTATCCAGAGGAAGCGTAACTATTTGAAGCTTATACCTGTGAAACATGGACTAAAAAGCAGAAGGTTAACCTGACCCTTAGGCTATGGCTACATGTGGCTGAGGGACCGATCCGGGTTTGTTTTTTTAAAGGTGGAAGGTTGCAGTCGAAACTTTCATTACCTGAATCAGTAACAACTTGTTGGATTTTTAGCATCCAGTCTCTGTCGTTCGTTTTTCCAGGAAGCTTCCAGGAAGCTTTCATCACCATCACCACGAAACAAACAAGTGGATCAGCCTGCCCAGTCACAAAGAAAGCACAGTCATATTTGTTTGTAAGCTTTATCAGATTAAAGGATATTTTTTTTTCTTTTTCAGTAGCTGTCACACCAAAAGCTTCACCAATTACCCCATATTGCTTTTTCGTTTCGTTTTTTTAATCACACACACACACACACACACACACACACACACACACACACACACACACACACACACACAAACAACAACAAACACAACAACACACACAGACACACAACACACCACACACACACACACACACACACACACACACACACACACACACACACACACACACACACACACACACACAACAACAACAAAACACACACACGACACACAGACACAGACACACACACACACACACACACACACACACACACACACACACACACACACGCACAGCACGCACGCACGCACGCACACACGCACGCACGCACGCAAGCACGCACGCACACACACACGCACACACACACACACACACATGCAGCCACTGTAATCACCTCTCCCCGAAAGAACAGCAACAAATAAAAACAAAAACAGCCACCAGTGAATATGTTTTTGCATACAAACTGCATCTTAGTAGAACATGAAATATGTCGATCCAACCTTGCATGATTAATAACATAAATGCGGTCCTTCTTGGCTGAACTGATTTAATGGTCTCTCAAATTTCATACATTTCAGAATTGTGCATTTAAAAAGTACTGTGTGTGTGTGTGTGTGTGTGTGTGTGTGTGTGTGTGTGTGTGTGTGTGTGTGTGTGTGTGTGTGTGTGTGTGTGTGTGTGTGTGTGTGTGTGTGTGTGTGTGTGTGTGTGTGTGTGTGTGTGTGTGTGTGTAAAAATCCCTGTTTTTACAGACTGTAATAAAACGCATTACAATTATTTTAACCCCCAAAAGCAGTTTTCACCAACTCCACTGATCATAGACCCCTATTATATACTATGCTCACTTCATTTTCACCAAGAAGATGCTGCACGTCAATGACGTCGTTTTCTGTGGTTACAGTTTTCTCTTGGAAGATAATCTGTGGAGCAGGGCTGTCTGGTGTAGTGAATAGCTTCCACTGATCTTGTTGATCTGAGTCCGGCCTCTGCATACATGGCAAAAATCATCAATATCAAACTGTCAGTTCCTTCACCATTCTGTTCTTCCTCCATGTCAACCACTTGGTGTAGAGAATAGCCTCTATTCACTTGGATCCAGACTCTGTTTACATGACTAAAATCATGATTCTTTTCAGCCATCATTCTGTTCTTCCTGCAACCCCACCCACACCCACACCCACACACGTTTGCCGTTCACTTTGTTTCGTTAACATCCCCTCCCCCGACTAAACACCCCGTTGATCAGGCGCTTTCCTTCGACCACCGGGGCTACTACAATATCACCAAAAATAAACTGTCCAACATTTTTCTTTTTTCTGTTTCTTTTTCTTTCTTTCATTCTTTCTTTCTTTCTTTCTTTCTTTCTTTCTTTCTTTCTTTCTTTCTTTCTTTCTTCTTCTTCTTCTTCTTTGCTGCTTTCTTCTTCTTCTTTTTCTTTTTTGCTGCTGTCTTCTTCTTCTTTGCTGTCTTCTCAAGTTCTTCTTCTTCTTCTTTGCTGCTGTCATTTTCTTTGTAGGGTCTATATTCTTCCAATCAATTTTTGGGGTTGTGACTTTGGTGGAATGGCAGCATGCCAGGTAAACGTTTTGGAAGATGCCAGCTGAACGTTAGCAAAGACGATTCAAGACTGTTGTGGTGCCCCTTATTGTTACAGCCTACGTGAGGCATCCGTGAGCCCGATTCAAGCCGCTTCTTGATTCAAATTCTTTGTACTTACAGAATACTTCGCCGAACTTTCGTTACACAGTAGCGATAACGCTGCCTGGATGAATGTCGATTTTCCCGATGCTTTCGGCCCAACAACCAGTATCCAAGGTATTCTGTGAGTTTCTTGAGACCAGGTAAAAATGTTGAGAATTCTTTTTATGCGGTCCTTTTTTTCTTTCTGTAAAAATACGAAAGAAAAAAGACTGAAAATGTTTTAAAGCGCAGCTCCAGTATCGGGCCTATGACAGCACCACAGAAAAACACAGAAGCAGATATGTGAACAGAACTCTTGCAAACACCCGCACCCGTCTTCTAATCTACCTATCTGCTGTTATTCCTCACATTATGGCCCAGGTTGACAGTTGGGGTGGGGGTGGGGGTGGGGGTGGGGGTTGTTTTTTGTTTAGTGTTCGGCAATTCGTAATCTAAGAACTACGAGTAGGTAAAGTAGATGCGAATTTAAGGCTTTTTTTTTTTCGTGGACCGGTACGCATAGAGTGTTGTGAATGTGAAGTGAGGCAAAGGAATGGTTTGGAAGCTGGCCAAGATTATGGATAGACAGACAACACGGTGTTCAGCAGTGTTTCAAGCTGCCTACTCGTTCCCCGGGAATGATTCAATCTGTCCTCAGGTGTCGCCATTGTCTCCTCATTCCACTCGACGATCGTCAGCACAAAGGGTGTTGTACCAATATGCAGGCGATCTGTATTTAATCTCCCTACTCTGTCTGAGTTCAAAACCCAGCTGAAGACCTTCCTCTTTAGACAGGCCTTTTCACAAATATGACCAGAATACAAAAGAGAAAGAAGAAGAAGAAGAAGAAGAAGAAGAAGAAGAAGAAAGAAGAAGAAGAAGAAGAAGAAGAAGAGAGAGAGAGAGAGAGAGAGAGAGAGAGAGAGAGAGAGAGAGAGAGAGAGAGAGAGAGAGAGAGAGAGAGAGAGAGAGAGTATCGATAAATCTGTCACACAGGCACTTCACACAGGCAGTTCGAGAATTCAGTTTGAGACTTCATCGAACCCTTTGACCATAAACACGATAAAACATTAACTACGTGATTAAATATGGTGGCCTGGAGAAAATTCATCCACTCGCTCGGTTGGGGAAACTTCGGCCATCGAAACACCCTCTAGACTGCACTCAACACTACGGTTGGGGAACTTCAGCCATCGAAACACCCTCTAGACTGCACTCAACACTACGGTTGGGGAAACTTCGGCCATCGAAACACCCTCTAGACTGCACTCAACACTACGGTTGGGGAACTTCAGCCATCGAAACACCCTCTAGACTGCACTCAACACTACGGTTGGGGAAACTTCAGCCATCGAAACACCCTCTAGACTGCACTCAACACTACGGTTGGGGAAACTTCGGCCATCGAAACACCCTCTAGACTGCACTCAACACTACGGTTGGGGAACTTCAGCCATCGAAACACCCTCTAGACTGCACTCAACACTACGGTTGGGGAAACTTCAGCCATCGAAACACCCTCTAGACTGCACTCAACACTACGGTTGGGGAAACTTCGGCCATCGAAACACCCTCTAGACTGCACTCAACACTACGGTTGGGGAAACTTCGGCCATCGAAACACCCTCTAGACTGCACTCAACACTACGGTTGGGGAAACTTCGGCCATCGAAACACCCTCTAGACTGTACTCAACACTACGGTTGGGGGAACTTCAGCCATCGAAACACCCTCTAGACTGCACTCAACACTACGGTTGGGGAAACTTCGGCCATCGAAACACCCTCTAGACTGTACTCAACACTACGCATCAACCTCTACGAGTGAACTTTTCCAAACTGTGACATTAGCTACATAATGGACAGTCCACAAACAAAGCAACCAATGAGCCCGATTTTACAAGTAGTGTATGGAGAAGAAAAAAAACTGTGCTCTTCTGGGAGCCTTGATGATCACTTGGCAACGAACCATAGCGTGGGTTATACCCAATTATAAGGACCGGCACACTGTTACCTCATGTTTGTTTCGAAGTTCAGTGCTTGAAAAGTCTATCGAATTATTTAGTTTTCACACATTTATCAAAAGTTGATGAATCGATATACGTCACTTATTTTCAGCAAAAAAACATTAAAAAACAACAACAAAAACATTCGCACAAAGTAAATTTTCAAGGTGGACGAATTTCCCCAACATATATAATACTAGCCTTGGGGAAAGTTCGCCCACACCACCTGGGGGAAATTCACCCTTTTTGTTTACCCGTCGCTTTTAATACCTCGCTAACAGTAACATGAAGGAGTGGGACTTGCTGACAGTTGAAAGAAACGGGGAAATGTTGATCTCAGCCGAAAGGGGGGCGGGGTAAATAATGAAATGAAAGAACTTTGTCAACTGTCCAGTTAGGTCTTCCAAATAAAGCACTTTAGTCAGGTTCATACAATACGTATTGAGTTTACTCTAATTCCACGTTCATGCTGAAAAAGTTCATATTAGTTCAGTCTCTCCGAAAACACTAAACATAACAAATTACTGGTTTGGGGTGTCTTTCTTAGCCTTTTCCTTTCGTTGAGT
>JABMCL010000472.1:25000-32500 GCA_018857735.1 Alviniconcha marisindica
GAACACACGCTATCGCTACAATGAAATCAGCCCACTGGACCACAAAATGGCTGACTATTGTGTTTCCTTGGCCCGCACAAATACAGTTTCCTCAACAATAACTAAACTAATTAAAACATGAAATACATCAAATAAAAGCTACAGTTACAACCTTTTAAACCGTATAAACAAAATGTACACACATGACTTATTTAATTTGCAACAAGAGTGGGAAGCGTGGCTTGCACCTATCTATAAGCAGATTCGTACAACTAAATCACAACTAACACAATGTACAAAATATAACTGTCAATAAAACTTACATCAGAATAAAGTGCACGCTCCCACGGTTAAATGGTACATAACAATTACAATACAACGCTCTATAAGAGAAGCAAGACACATCAAAGATTAGTACTAAAACAATCGGTGCGATCTTTCGCCTGGGGCGCGTTATCTTAGTCGCAACAGCGCTGATAGTGATATCAAGTAGTCTATGAATATAACTTAGCTTCTACAGTACACAATACTCAATAAGTTAATTTCAACCCAAAATAAACACTAAACATGAAGTCAGCTAAGCAAAATACTCTACGACAAAGCATTGATCGACACAGAATTACTTTAATCGAGTCAAAACAACGATTCACTACTATTCACTAGTACTACACAGAAAATGCGCCATGCAGACGACGGCTATAAAAAGAATGGACCTAGAGAGGAATCGGCAACTGATTAAGCTCGATCCTGCGTCTAAATAAGATCTAAATAAACATTCTAAGATGCCAAAATTATATTCCACATGACTTAGTGCATAAAAAGGACTAGGTGAACAAAGAGTAGGTAAACAAACAAGCGGTCAAAATATTAAGGGAGTAAACAGATTTGAAAATGGCGCGCACCAGCGGCTATTCGCCGGTCGGCTGTGTGAAGGCCATGTGGCGTTACGCAACACGCAGCGCTTCAAAACAAAAGCGTCGTCTGCTCCGGTTCCCGGGTTACTAACAGTACAGTAATGAAATTGCATGGATCTGATAACCGGGGCGGGATTATTGTAAAAACGTACAAAGAGCACTTGCTCACAGTTATATTACAGTATAGCATTTTGACTGATTGATTGATATTGGTTCTTTCGGGTATTACCAACCCCAACACTGAACCAACAGTACTCACTCAGCTTTGGCGAAGACGTTTTGATACATTAGAAGGAGTCAAACTTCCAGACACTCCAAGACAATTTTCATTTATCATCAAAACACTGGATGTACTACCCCCCCCCCCCCCCCCCCCCCCCCCCCATAATTGGATTAGCTCGCCATCTCGTTTTTGATCGTTTTTCGCCGTTTAATAGTTGTTTAAGTGTCGTTTTGTAGCTTGATAAAAAGGATTACCCCGAAAATTCGCATGTTGTGTTTTGTGCTAATAAACGGTATCATTTTGAACTCTTTATGTGTTTGGATCTCATTTATCGTCGTTTACCTGTCAGTCTGTTTCTTGGAAAAAAGGGTTGCCCCTAAAACTGCCGCCTGTTTGGTGTTTTCAGCGGGATTTTTTTCAATCTTCTGTATGTTTATATCTTACCATAGATTGTTACCACCCCTACCACATTGCTCAGATTTAGGTGTATGTATGTAAGCTGAGAGCAAGCAAGCAAACATAGAAACTACGATATTCCATCCCAAGAGAAACGCCTGAAGGCCTTTTCAATACGATACCTGCGGGAGACATACCTCTTAACTAATCCTTCAGTTTTAGAATGTTTTTAGTTTTGTTTATTTTTTACTTTTAGAAACTCACTTACTTGCATTGTGAACTGAAGCGGTCCTCAAACACCAGTAGCCCTTTTGCTCGACTGGTGCGGTAGACCGTCTTAAAATCACACAAACTGCTGTCTCTGTCTCTCTCTTTGACCTGAAGAAGGGTACGGAAATATATGACATGTCTATCTAATTATGTGAGTATGAGAGCCACCCATTCATCAGTCCGAAGTCCGAAAACAAACGCTTTATATGTGCTTTTGAGTACTGAAGTTTAGATATTTACAGGTTGACAAATATATTCATTTTGAAAGGATCTCGACAATATCAGCCCGTAGCAAATGGACGGTTTCTCTCTCCCTCTCTGTGTGTCTCTTTGTGTCTCTGTCTATTTGCCTGTCTGTCTGTCTCTTTATATCTCTGTCGCGGTCTCTGTCTGTCTGTCTCTCTTTCATACACCCCCCCCCCCCCCCCCACACACACACATTTACACTGTAGCCTACCTGGACAGAAACAGTTGTCCCGCTCGGCTCGTGGGGACCTCGCAATCCAGTGTCAGAAATGTTGGCCCAAAACCGGTCATAGGAAACCTGATAGCCGCCAGGTAGGCTCTATGTCTGTGCTGTCAGCTCAGTGTATTCAGTAAAGGCGGATATATGGTAGGCGCTGTAGGCAGCCCTTCTTTAGAAACCCAGCAACCATGCACTGTGGGTGTGGGTATCTCGTCGCGGAAACACCGATTGAAGGAGCGGCCATACTTCTTTTTTGTCCGCCTTGTCAGATAGACAGAATGGCAATAATAGGCGGATGATAAAGCAGTGACAGACAGAATGCACTCAGTGAAACTGAAGACGATCAGTTAACGAAACTCAAGTGGCCGTATATTCGGCCTGCGCTCACTCGAACGACAGACTTCGTTTCAGTTTATCAAGTTTAGTACACACTCTCAATGTGTACACGTTTGACACTCCTAGAAAGCACTTTGCGGGTGTCTGTTTTGACACAGATCCATACATACACAGACTGACGCACACAGACACAGACACAGACACAGACACATAAACACAGACGCAGACAGACAGACAGACAGACAGACAGACAGACAGACAGACAGACAGACACACACACACACAGACACCACACACACACACACAACACCACACACACACACACCACACACACACACACCACACACACACACACACACACACACACACACACACACACACACACACACACACACACACACACACACACACACACACACACACACACACACACACACACACACACACACACACACACACACACACACACACACACACACACACACACACACACACACACACACACACACACTATTATACACCAGTGTAGGCACACATGTTTGCTTTCGCAGTTCTTGCTAACACATTTAACTCAGTATACCATTACTCTTTGTTGTGTGTGTGTGTGGTGTGTTGTGTGTGTGTGTGTGTGTGTGTGTGTGTGTGTGTGTGTGTGTGTGTGTGTGTTGTGTGTGTGTGTGTGTGTTGTGTGTGTGTGTGTGTGTGTGTGTGTGTGTGTGTGTGTGTGTGTGTGTGTGTGTGTGTGTGTGTGTGTGTGTGTGTGTGTGTGTGTGTGTGTGTGTGTGTGTGTGTGTGTGTGTGTGTGTGTGTGTGTGTGTGTGTGTGTGTGTGTGTGTTGTGTGTGTGTGTGTGTGTGTGTGTGTGTGTGTGTGTGTGTGTTGTGTGTGTGTTGTGTGTGTGTGTTTGCGTGTGTGCGTGTGTGTGTAGTGTGTGTGTAGTGTGTGTGTAGTGTGTGTGTAGTGTGTGCGCGCCCACGCGCGTGGGTATGCTCGTGCCGGTGACTAGTGCGTGAGTGACTGTCGATTATGTGCCCATTCTTAACTGCACCCGTGTCTTCGTGTCATTTGGAATATTATTTGAAACGTCGTGATCAGAATGATTTGTCGCTGCAAGCATCATATTTACTCTCCACCATTCAGTGAAAACTAGTGTGTACATATATGAGGCGGCCCACTGAGTTTGAAGAAGCCGAGGCCGAAGACCGTGAACGAAGTGTGTCTGTGCGTTGGCCTGTACTTCAGCAGTTTTAATAACCAGTGTTACTAGTCTTCTAGCGTAGTCCAATTTTCCAACACTTCTAGAGCAGAAGCAATGGGGCAAAGTGCGGTTAGAAAGAGCACGTCACGAGACGCCACGAAGAATCTTCACCTGTTGGCGATTAAGGAAAGAGGGAGGCAACTCACACACTCCCAACTTTAAAATAAAGTTGCAGTTCTTTCCCTGCTCGTTTCTCACTGTGTGTGTGGGGTGGGGAAGGGGGGTGCGTGCGTGCGTGAGTGCGAGCGTGCGTGCGTGCGCCCGTACGCGCGCGCGCCTTTCTGTGTGCCCCCCACCGCACCCCACCCCACCCACCCCGATTTTGTGCTTTATAAATACTTTGATTATTAAATATTTATTACTATTGCTGCGCATGACTAAACTTTTCAAGAAAATCATCCTCTGGTTAATCATCAGCTGGTCAGCTTCCCCCTCCCTCCCGTCCACAAATCTACTCGACCCCCCCCCGCTCCCCCCGTCC
The DNA here is from genome assembly GCA_018857735.1 of Alviniconcha marisindica. NCBI lineage: Eukaryota > Metazoa > Mollusca > Gastropoda > Provannidae > Alviniconcha > Alviniconcha marisindica. The sequence continues at coordinate 29,323 of JABMCL010000472.1, forward strand.
CCTCTCCCGTCGACAAATCTACTGACCCCCCCCCACCCCGTCCCCTCTCCGTCCACAAATCTACTCGACCCCCCCCTCTCCCCGGTCTCCTCTCCCGTCCACAAATCTACTCGACGCCCCCCCCTCACGTCCCCTCTCCCGTCCACAAATCTACCCGACCCCCCCCTCCCCGTCCCCTCTCCCGTCCACAATCTACCCGACCCCCCTCCCCGTCCCTTCCGTCCACAAATCTACTGACCCCCCGTTTCCCCTCCAGATCTTTATCAGTCTCCACGGAAGTGAACACTAAGGGACTGCAGACAGGCTCACAAATCTTGCACCAGCCGAAGCTCGGTGGTAGGTAGGTAGTGTTGCTTAATGTCCTCAGATGTCAGTTGACATGTTAGGGACAAGCTGAGACCAATGCCGAAGCATGGTTCAATATAGCTTTACGTCCACGGAAACCAGAAGGCTCGTTAGGACGGACAGCCCAGGACGGCCACCTCGACTCTCACACAGCTCCTAAACTATGACGCTCGGTGGTTAGCGCCCTGCGCTTTTATATCACTATAAAGCAGCCGACTCTGGCTTCGACTCCCGGTCGTGACAGGCTGAAGGGACTTTTCAGTTCAAGTCAACACTGTCAATGCCTGTCTGTCTGGCTTTCGTGTGCATGGCATGCACTGCCCTGGATAGCTGGCCTACGCATGTGAACAATTACCATGTCCACCTCAGTTACTCAGGTGATGTTCCCACGTTGTCAGGGCGTTAAGATAAGTTACTAGCAACTAACTAACTAACCAACCCATGTGCACCCCAGTTCGATAAATGCCTAATAGCCGTTGGCATGGAAACACACAGACGCACAGTAATCACGATGGCACTGACTGAGCAGGATAATCCAAAGTCTTCAGTCTTACATCTACCCCCTTGTGAACTAGAAGAGGGCAGAAGAAATCAAATCAGTCGACGATTTATTTGATGTCTGCCCACGGCAGGGGGATATTAGACAATAAAAACAATAACAACAACAACAACAAAATTAAAATAAATCTATATATTTTTCAGTTAAATTAAACTACCCACACGACCATGAACGATCAATTTATAACAATAGAAATTATAACATCAATATAATCCAAAAATATCTCTTACCGACATTGTTACAACTTGAGCAGTAAATCATGCACCTTACGTATGCGGCTTTGCATGAAGTGACATGGTGCATGGCCGGTTGTGTGGTGTTCCAGGATAGGAGGTGTCGAGACGGCAGCAGTTTCACGTGGCACCAGCCATGTCAGCGCTGTAAGTACACCACTTCGGTGGATATTCAAAAACGCTCTATAACTAAAGCTAGTCACTCATACAGAATCACATGCGAGCGTAGTGAGTCTGCTGGAGAGCGGAGAATAGCGCTATATGATAAAAGCGATCAACAACAACAACAAATCATGCCCATCTTTTAGAATAACTCTGCAGTAAAATTTAGGACACTCTAGTAAGTAAGTAAGCATGGTGCTTAACATCCACAGAAACCGTACGGTTTATTAGGGACGGGAGGGAGGGGGGGGGGGGGGAGGGAGGTGGGGGGAGAGGGAGATTATATACCTATCGCTACACTGTCACCACCAGAATGACTTCTGCATTAAGATGGGCAGCGATGAGAACCATTTTAATGTTTCAGTAGGAAGTGATGGACAAAGTCACAAGACAGTGCCCACAAACCACAACCTCTTTGAAGAGAAAGGAAAGCCGAAGCGGTATCGAACCGAGGTCCTTCCGCTTACCAGCCTAACGCCTTACCGCTAGGCCAAACCGGCCCACAGGACACTCTAGCCGTATGTGGTTATCTGATACTGGGTTCCTACAAATGGAGGGCAGAAGACAAAGGGCCACAGGTGCGCGTGCAGCGCCGCACGGCACTGGCGAGAGCTGGACATGTCCTCAACTCGGTCCGACCATTGCCGTCTCAGTCATATTTGTACACATGGCGCGGGAAGCCGGCAGCAGCGTGGCCCGCTGAGGGAAATATGGTGAAAAAATATTTGGAAAAACTCGCCGGCCGAAGCTTACCCTTTGTTGGCGCTGTTGGTGGTGTTGCTGCCCTGACCGGCACCGTCGCTCCGCAACGAGGAGAACGGGCTCAAAGTATTTTTCATGCACGCGAAGAACTATTTTTTCATACGCGGAGGAAGGGGAGAGGTGGCGAAGGTTTGTTATTTTCATACGCGATGTGCCGTGTTGCACGTGCGAATTCGCCCAGCATGTCCCCAATTATGACAATTTGGTTGTGACAACAGTGCCTGTGTAGGCAGGGCGTGGGGACACGAGGTCAGTATCAAAGGCTGAAGTCAGTTGTTATGTTAGAGTGGTTTAACGCCGGGTCGTCTCCGGAGGGGTACTGGCATCAGGGGCCGAGATGGCAGGCAGCGGAGGGAGAGGGAAACTGTGCCTAAAGCCCGTTTTTAACTGGGCGAATGTTTGTTCGCCGAACATACTTCGGACAGTTCGACGAACTATGATTCGTTTCTTAATTGAACCTTTAGTTCGCCGAACATGGGTCGGACAGTTCGAAGAATTTTCTTGTTCTCAACTGGCTTGTAATGAGATGCAAGCTTCGGCCCGAGCTTGCGGCAGACGCACAGCAGACAGCATGATCGAAAATGTAGGCTAAAGTCAAGTCAAGTCAAGTCAAGTCAAGTCAAGTCAAGTCAATATACTTTAATCATCCCTCACAGGGTAATTCAACTAACTACTATCTCATTCTGGGTCTCCGAGAATAAGGCTGCGCCTCCCACAAGTCAACAAACAAACAAATTCCTTCCGAAGCGAGTGAAGAACCTAGCGACACCTTCATCCATTTTATTTTTTTCTTCATCCACAGGAGAGCTCTGCTCTCAGCCAATCAGAGGCAATGTTCGTCGAATAGGGCGAATGTTCCCAGAACATGTTGAGCGAAGCTTTTTGGACCCCGAATATAGCTTCGACGAATACTTCCAACCAGGTTCGCGAAGAAAAGTTCGCCCAATTAAGTTCCAACTAGGTTCGCCGAATACTTCCAACTAGGTTCGCGAACAAACATTCGCCCAATTAAGAACGGGTTTAAGGCTGAATGATCCTGCAGCCATTATAATGGCAGTAGTGTTTGATGTTCTGAGAGCTCCTTACGCCAAGTTGTCTCGAGTCCGGAGAGATGCTC
>JABMCL010000472.1:37500-50000 GCA_018857735.1 Alviniconcha marisindica
GTAGGGTGTGTCGGATACTGGGGTGACAGAGGTGTCGGGTACAGGGTTGATTGACGTGTCTGGGTGATGGTGAGCGTAGTCCTGGGACAACGGAGGCTGTCCTCGTCTTGCTGTTGTAGTCCTGCGGTGACGTACGCCTCGTTCTTGGTGAAGCGGTGGTTTCCGGAGGATGTGTCAGTTCTTGAATATCAGAGATGTCGATTCTGGGAATTTGTCGGAGTACCGGGATGGAGGATGTGGGAGTACTGGGATGGAGGATGTGGGAGGATGTGGGAGTACTGGGATGGAGGATGTTGGAGTACTGGGATGGAGGATGTGGGAGTACTCGGATGTCGGAGTACTGGGGTGACGGAGGATGTCGGAGTACTGGGGTGACGGAGGATGTCGGAGTACTGGGGTGACGGAGGATGTCGGAATACTGGGGTGACGGAGGATGTCGGAGTACTGGGGTGACGGAGGATGTCGGAGTACTGGGGTGACGGAGGATGTCGGAGTGCTGGGGTGACGGAGGATGTCGGAATACTGGGGTGACGGAGGATGTCGGAATACTGGGGTGACGGAGGATGTCGGAGTACTGGGGTGACGGAGGATGTCGGAATACTGGGGTGACGGAGGATGTCGGAGTGCTGGGGTGACGGAGGATGTCGGAATACTGGGGTGACGGAGGATGTCGGGAGTACAGGGTTGATTGACGATGTCTGGGCCATGATGGTCACAGCGTAGTCCTGGGACAACGGAGGCTGTCCTCGTCTTGCTGTTGTAGTCCTGCGGTGACGCCGGATGATGTAGGAATCATGTTTTCATTGTCCTGGAATAACGGAGGTTGTCTGAGTGTTTTAGTTGTCTCACGATCGTTAAGGAAGAGAGGGAGAGTGAGAGAGAGTGCAAGAAGCGGGAGAGATGGGGTGGGTGGGGGAGAGTATGGGGTGTGCATGTGAGAGCACCTGAGAGAGGGGCAGAGAGGAGAGAGAGGGAGAGAGTAACTTGAGAAAGGGAAGTGTGTGTGTGTGTGTGTGTGTGTGTGTGTGTGTGTGTGTGTGTGTGTGTGTGTGTGTGTGTGTGTGTGCGTGCGTGCGTGTGTGCGTGCGTGTGGTGTGTGCGTGTGTGTGTGTGTGTGTGTGTGTGTGTGTGTGTGTGTGTGTGTGTGTGTGTGTGTGTGTGTGTGTAAACGTTTCAACGTAGTAATAATAATGATAATAATTATTTAGTACACTGCTTTGTAATTACGTACCTGTTTTAAATTATTGTAACGTCTCTATCTTTTATAACAGTTATTTTATGCGCCGTTTTATAAGTACTTTTTATATTTTTTATATTAGTGTATTTTATTAAGTATGTATATATGTCAGTAAATGTAAATGGTATATTATTATGTACATGTATGTAAACAAGCGCGTTGAGCTCGCTCAGCGGGGAACAGCGCTATAGAAAGTTTATGTATTATTGTTATTAGCCAAGCCACCTACCCGGCCACCCATCAGTGATGAGTAACTTGAGCTGTGCACGTGCAGCTGGTCGCGAGTCGTGTGATTGACGTGCGCCTAGCGCTGCTTTGATCAGCGACGTGGATATCATCACTGGGCATCTAAACACCACTTACCTAGCATTTCCTCACACATTAGTCTGGGTGCAGGGGGCAGGTGTGTGGTGCGGAACCGCTTTCCACACTAGTGCTAGAGCAGCTGGCAGGAATGTAGATCGACTCTAATGCATCTCTCTCTCTCTGTGTCTCTGTTTCTCTGTCTGTCTCTGTCTCTCTCTCTCTGTCTCTCTCTCTCTCTCTGTGTCTCTGTCTGTCTGTCTCTGTCTGTCTCCGTGTCTCTCTCTCTCTCTGTCTCTCTGTCTCTGTCTGTCTCTCTCTCTCTCTGTTTGTCTTTATCTGTCTGTCTCTCTGTCTCTGTCTCTGTCTGTCTATCTGCCTGTTTCTGTCTCTCTCTGTCTCTGTCTGTCTGTCTGTCTGTCTGTCTGTCTGTTTGTCTCTGTCTGTCTCTGTCTCTGTCCCTCCCGAACTGTGAGAGCTATAGTATATATGACGTGTGCGTGCGTGCGTGCGTGCGTGCGTGCGTGCGTGCGTGCGTGCGTGCGTGCGTGCGTGCGTGCGTGCGTGTGTGTGCGTGTGTGTGTGTGTGTGTGTGTGTGTGTGTGTGTGTGTGTGTGTGTGTGTGTCCACGCGCGCGCACTCACACGGACACATCATAACATGTGGTACCGTGTTTACAGGCGCTTTTGTTGTGACTTTAATTTTTAATTTCAAATTGCGGATGAGAGTGCTGACATAATTATTGCCTAATGCAGTGTTTTAGTTTGGGATTGCTGTATATTGTTCTCTGTTAAGTACGTCTCGTACTTGGGTTGTTTGTCATGATGATGCCTGGGGCTTTCCATATCAAGGTCAGTGGACGCCCTACAACTGAGCCATGTTTTTGTTAGCCTCTTGTTACTTCAGTTTGCGTCCGCGCTGATATCTCGGCCGCCGCAGAGGAAACTGAGAAGGAAGTCGATTGACCAAGACACTTGACAAACAGCACGTGCTGAGGACAGACACTGACCAAGCCAAGGCCAAAGAAAGTAAAAACAAACCAGTCGCATCCAAGCCAAGTTTAGCCCAAAATCCGCCTCCCGCCGGAAGTTGCTTGACAAGAGTTCTTTGCTCCTACTTCCGGCGTCCCGAGAGCCTCTTATCGGCCACTTTTGCGGTTCGAGACTTACGCGAGAGTTTATTTATCAATATCGAATTTCCACGCTAGCTTCAAAGCTGCAGATCGCACACAAAGCTCGCTTACTCAATCCCAGGTTTATGAGAGGAGAACGGGATCAGCCAAGGGAGGTAATTGGACTGTAAACGGGCGCACGCTGCAGGCGCGGTTGTGTTTCTTCAATACGAGGCTATGGCGGTATGAATAAAAATGGTATTTACACTGCCTGATGGAAGGAGATGGCGGCGAGAAAGCTGTGTTGTAAACTGCGGGTGAAAATGAAAGGGGTTAGCGGGTTAGCGATGCCTGGTGGTTTATGTTCGGCCAGGTAATGCGTCCGATATTAAGGGAGACAAGAGGAGAGTCAGTGATATAGAGGCGATAGGAGGGCAGGGCCCGGGGTAGTGGGGGTGGGGGTGGGGGTGGGGGTGGGGGTGGGTGGGGTGTCTTTGATGTGCAAGTGCCTGCCTTTAGTCAGCATCGCCGCTCTGTGGTCGACCTCCGCTGGGACACGTTGATCACTCAACACTGAGCAGGGAACGGGAACTGAAAAGTCCATGACTGAAGCAGCGTGCTCGCTGTCACGAACTTGACTCACTGGCTAGCCTTGAGCCCAGAGCGGCATCGCCGGATCGTCGTCCACTGATCCAGTCGCGTGACTGACGTCACCGTCACCGCAGAGCGTCACGCTATCAAATCAATGGGCAGCTTGTTCCGAATCACCCCTGAAAACTGGGTATTATTATATAGATTATTTCAAAAACTTGAAAGAAAACTAAACTAAAACAAACAAATAAACAAACATTTCATGGCATTAAATTTCTACTTTATCTTTCACAGCGAAATGTTCTTCCCTTGAGAAGTTTATGCAAACCGAATCAGTGTTTTGAAAGAGAGAATCTTATTGAAACACCTTAAAAATATCTTGCTATTCATGTAAGCATTGATACTTGGGTAAAGCTACAAAAGGCACAAGAACAGCACGCAACTCCATCCCGCCTGTGTACGCGATGTGATAGTGTTTGCCAGTAGTTGTGGTATACTTGAAGATTGAAGCAGTTATACCGAAAACTGTAACTATTGTACTGAGGACTGTGACTTACAACCTAATACCTGAGGACTATTGCTATTGCACTGAAAACTATAGCTATTGCACAGAGCTAGAGGACTATAGCCATGGTGCGATAACTAGGGCTATTACACTGAGGACTATAGTTATTGTACGATGACTATGGCTATTACACTAAAGACTATAGCTATTGCACTGAGAACCTGTAGCTATTGCCGACTGAGGACTGTGTTTACAGCACAGAGGACTATAGCTATGGCTATTGCACTGAGGATTGTAACTATTTTGTTTGCGCTGTATACAGCTGACTGTAGAAGCACTGATGAGTCATGTCCTGTAGTAAAATTTGCAGATGATACAGAACTGTTTGGAAAAATTAGTAATGATGAAGATGCACTATACCACAAGCAGATTGAAAACTTTGTGAATTGGTGTGATAAAAATTACTTGTATTTGAATTTTTCCAAAGGGAAAGAGATGTGCACTGATTTTAGGAAGAATCAAAGATGCCCCAAACCAGTCTACATTAAAGGAGAAGCAGTGGAGAGAGTAGATACATATAAGTACTTAGGTGTGGTTTTTGATAGTAAATTGAACTGGAAAGAGAACATCAACTCTGTGCTGAAAAAGGTGAACTCGAGAATGTATTGCATGAGAAAGCTGAGATCATTTGGAGTAAATTCAGATATGCTAGTAACTTTTTATAATGCTGTAATATGTAGTATTATTATGTTTGGTTCTGTCTGTTGGGGTGAGAATATTTCAAAATTAGATAGCGGGAGGTTGGAAAAGATTGTAAAAAAAGCAGGTCATGTTGTGGGAAAGCCACTGGACGAAAAGAGACTGTACAGAAAACTAATGCAAATATTAAACGACCCTACACACCCAATGAGATACTACTTTTATAGCAGACATAGCAACAGGAGTGGAAGATTTTTACTTCCGAAAACAAATACAAACCGTTATATAGCCTCGTTTTTACCCTCGGCTGTGTCAGTTTTTAATGAAAAATATATCAGTCATTAACTGAGTGTACGCATGCGTCAAGACGTCTGTTTCTAACGGAGGGTTGGGGATGTGTCAACCTAATGATTTTTATTTAATTTGAGAGAAAGCACTATTCCAGGTAATTTTGGGTTTGCTGTAACTAAGTATTAGTGTATGCAGATTGAGAGAAAGGGGGCGTATGTCTAAGAGTGTGTATGCGCGTGTGGTTCATGATTTAAAATTATTGAAATATGTTCGTTGTGCGATCGAACGACAGCTTTAATTTCCCACTGGGATTAATAAAGTATATTGTTATTGCAATGAGGACTGTATCTATTGCACAGAGGTCTATAGCTATTGTGTCAGTGACTATGGCTACTGCACTGAGGACTGCAGCTATTTCAATGGCGACTCTAGCCATTGCACTGAGGACTGCAGCTATTTCAATGGCGACTCTAGCCATTGCACTGAGGACTGCAGCTATTGCAATGGCGACTCTAGCCATTGCAATGAGGACTGCAGCTATTGCAATGGCTACTCTAGCCATTGCAATGAGGACTGCAGCTATTTCACTGGCGACTCTAGCCATTGCAATGAGGACTGCAGCTATTTCAATGGCGACTCTAGCCATTGCACTGAGGACTGCAGCTATTTCAATGGCGACTCTAGCCATTGCACTGAGGACTGCAGCTATTTCAATGGCGACTCTAGCCATTGCAATGAGGACTGCAGCTATTGCAATGGCTACTCTAGCCATTGCACTGAGGACTGCAGCTATTGCAATGGCGACTCTAGCGGGCCATTGCAATGAGGACTGTAGCTATTGCACAGAGGACTATGGCTACTGTACTGAGGACTATAGCTGTTGTACTGCGGCCGACTATTGCTATTGCATTGAGGACTATAGCCATTGCACTGGGGGCTATAACTACTGCACTCAGTACTATTGATGTACTGAGGACTATAGCTAGCGTACAGAGGACTGCAGCTATTGTAATGAGGGCTATAGCTATGGCAGGCTATTTCACCGAGGACTATAGCTGTTCATCAGTTTTGCCAAAACAAGGAAACTTCCTCTCGCTCTTCCTCGATTTCCAACCGCCTAGCGATTTCTACAGACGCGACCACCAGCACAAAAATCATCCGATGACATATAGTAGTACCGTTTACTATGCTTTACTATCCTGCCTCGTCCGAGGAACTGACAAGCCACTCCGTCCGGTTCTCCGCCACTTAGTAAAGCAGAACAGAAGAACTGAACCAGGGTCGAACCAGGGAAACTCTAGCCCGCGATGATTTCGGAGTGTAAACCGCTCGGCCCAAAGGAAACAGACGGCGGGCCTTGGCCGGCGAATCGGCCGTTGGGCCCCTCCTGCAAAAGAAATAAGCTTCACGCTGACCACTCATTCCAATCTGCTGACGGCACTGGCGGCCGGTCCTGAAAGACAAAACCTCGGCACCTTGAAAACCGCCCTCCTGGGAAAGTTTACTTTTCCTGCCCCGCAACCGGGCAGCCTGACGTCATTTCTATTGACGTAATTTGATTAGTCCAGCGTGGGTCCGGTGTCCAGTGCCTCAGAAGTCCCCCTCTGCCCCTCCCGCCTTTCCCTCGGAGAAACTTGAGAGCCGGCGCCCCCCTCTCCGACCCCTCGCCCCCCCCCCCCCACCTCACTCCTCCCCTCACTGTTCTCACCTCTGCAGCCTCCTGTTTGTCTTTGGACAGCTGGCCGCAGTGTTCGTCATCCACTGACCAGCCTCGCAAGACGGGGATGTTAACGAGTTGATGCGGTTTGGCAGCTAGTCTATAACGTTGAAGTCATTAACTGTGTGTTTAGTTCAGCGCCCCACGATGAATTCGAGAACGATAGACTTCGCCGGAACTGGACTGTCACAGACAGTGAGTTGCGCGCACTCCAAGCCCTCGCTTTCCGCCGGCACTCTTCCTGCTGGAGCGGGAACTGAGGATATCGGAAACCGACGATTGGAGTTTGTGAGTTGTGCCATGTGAGCTAAAATTATTTACGTGACCATGAGCAAAGCTAGTCGCTGTAGGCAGATATTTCACAGAGAAAAGCGGGACGGCAATCGACAAATTAACTTTGGGATGTCAGTTGAAAAAAGCAGACGATGAAAATAACGTTTATATCTAACACGCAAGAAACCTCAGTGGCGAAATAGCCAGAATGAAGATGAACGCACAAAAAAGAGGCAATAATTGGAGAAATTCCTGAAAGAATACGAAGAAGGAAAAAAGAAAAAGGAGAGAGAGAGAGAGAGAGAGAGAGAGAGAGAGAGAGAGAGAGAGAGAGAGAGAGAGAGAGGAGGAGAGAGAGAGAGAGAGAGAGAGAGAGAGAGAGAGAGAGGAAGAGAGAGAGAGACAGACAGACAGACAGACAGACAGACAGACAGACAGACAGACAGACAGACGGACAGACAGACAGACAGAGACAGAGAGAGACAGAGACAGAGACGGAGAGACGGAGACAGAGACAGAGAGAGACAGACAGAGAGACAGAAACAGAGAGACAGACAAAGACAGAGACAGAGACAGACAGAGGGACAGAGACAGAAAGACAAAGAGGGAGAGGGGTGGGTGAAGACAGAATTGGAACGAAAGGAACGAAAACAGAATTTAAAAAGAAATAATAAAAATTAATGAAAAATTAATTAGGGAATTGGACTTTACTTCATGACTTTACCCATATAATTGATTATTCTTTCGGAAAACTGGCGTAGTGAAGCTTTTTGTCAGTCACTTAGAAAACCACCACATCGGCCTTCCCAGAGTCCTTCCCAGCAGCAACCGGTCACTTCAAACGAAAGCCGAAAGCCAACTAACGTCAGAGGGGCTATGAAGACACGATTAAACCAAGACGGTTTTTATCCCGGATTTGATTTTAACGAGCTCCAATCTAGTCGGGAAGTCAGACGAACGAACTCCTTGTTCCCACACCCCTGCGGCTTTGCTGCCCGGACCTGGGGCTAAAATGTCCTCCTTTACCCCTTCCCCCCATCCCCACCTCATCCGAGTGAATGAATAAATCTGTTCAAACGTCAGAGCAGTGTTTGTGTGTGTGTGTGTGTGTGTGTGTGTGTGTGTGTTGTGTGTGCGTGCGTCGTGCGTGCGTGTGTGGTGCGTGGTGGTGTGGGGTGTGTGTGTGTGTGTGTGTGTGTGTGTTGTGTGTGGGGTGGTGTGTGTGTGTTGTGTGTGTGTGTTTGTTTTTTTTATTTTTTTATTTTAAATTACGTATTATATTTTCCCTCTTTGTCTTTCTGTCTCTGTCTCCCCTTCATCGACCCCACCTACTTCTACCCCCCTTCCCCAACTGCCGCCCCTGTCCTTCGCCGCCCCCCACCCTTCCCGCCACCTTCCCCCCTTCCCCCTCATGTCCGGTGCTTGGAAGATTGATGCCAACAATCTTGCAAGCACCGAGCAAGCTGTAAAAACTAAACCAAAACAAGATAAGTCTTTTTCTTTCATTTTTCATCGTTTTTGACCGTTTATCTGTTGTTTAAGTGTCGTTTTGTGGCTTCATAAAGGGGATTTCCCCGAAAATTTTGTACTGTGTGTCCGTGTTAAAATAAGTAAGCGTTCGTTTGAACCTGTTTGTGTTTGGATCTTGTTTTAGAACGCTAGCAGTCATTCTGTTTCAGATTTAAAAATAATTATAAAAAAACACAACACGACACTACCCCACACCGCACACACGCACCACCACACACGCACCACGCACACACACACCACCACCACACCACCACGCACACACACACACACACACACACACACACACACACACACACACACACACCACCGACAATCACCAGTTCACTCACACACATCACATCACTCTAGCTACACGACACACGCACACAACGACAACACCAACACCACGCACACACAACTAGACACTGTTCATCAACACTAACACACGCACACGCAGCACAAGCACACACGCACGCACGCACGCACGCACGCACGCACGCACGCACACACACACACACACACACATACACACTGTACAGACTGATAGGAGTGAAGGACAATGTGGTTTAACTGAAATATTTTGATAACACAGCACTTTCTAAAATATGCTAAACAAACGAACGACGAACTGAGACAGAGGAGACGGTGAGAGTATCAACTTACAAGACCTAGAAACGTGCGTGAAAAATTGAAAGATCCGTAAAAGAAAACTGATAGACCTGATGTATAAGCGTGAAGGAAAATCTAATAAAATAATCAGCACAAAAGAATGGGAATACGCATGCTGAAGTGCAAAACAAACTTAGTGGAAAGTACGCTCATAAAACAACAAACTCATATTTGGAAACTATAAACAGAACAATCCGCGTAGCAATAATAATAACAAATTTAAGAAGAGAGAGAGAGAGAGAGAGAGAGAGAGAGAGAGAGAGAGAGAGAGAGAAGAGAGAGAGAGAGAGAGAGAGAAGAGAGAGAGAGAGAGAGAGAAGAGAGAGAGAGAGAAGACGAGACGAGAGAGACGAGACGAGAAGACAGACGAGAAGAAGAGAGCAGAAGAGAGACAGACGAAGAGAGAGAGAGAAGAAGAGAGAGAGAGAGAGAGAGATGAGAGAGAGAGAAGAGAGAGAGAGAGAGAGAGAGAGAGAGAGAGAGAGAGGATAAATGAATTTATGTTAGTGGAAGCCATGCGTCGACAAGTTAACGAGCGAGTGATTCATAAAATGGGCCAGGAATGAATGAACGGGGAAAACGAAAAAGCCACACAGGAGTAAGTAAGTTTTTTGTTTTGTTTTTGCGCCCAGTCAGCCAGACAGTGAGGTCGACACTTATATAACCGGTTTTATTGTCATGCAAACCGCTCAGGAGGAAAGATGTTTTAACAAAAGCATACACACACACACACACACACACACACACACACACACACACACACACGCACGCACGCACGCACACACGCACACACCACACACACACACGCACGCACGCACGCACGCACGCACGCACGCACGCACGCACGCACGCACGCACGCACGCACGCACACCAGCGGAACCGAAACTCAGAGCGGCACAGTTCAGTAAACTAAGACTGCAAAACAAAGCGTAATTATATAACAGTCATCACTACACAAATTTTCCGACGGCACTGCGGATTCCCAGCTTCAGCCAGTAAACCTAGAGTAACCCGTACGCACTCCATCAAAATCTCATTACAAAGATAACCAACGCTACGCTGGAAACCTCCGGCCGCCATCGGAAGTCCCCACTCCTGCAACCCTCATCAGTCTTTCCTCCCCACCCCCACACCCCTCCACCACCACCACCACCCACCTCCCCCGTCTCCCTCATTCCCCCCACACCCCCACCCCCACTCCCTCGCTGCCCATCCCTACACCACGAGACACCCACGGCACCTCCCCCGTCTCCTTCCGCTCGTCACTGACCCTTCATCTCAGTCGCTTCCATTTGTGGCATCCAAGAGAGCCACTTACGGACGGGGCTGGCCGCTGTCCCACTGACCACGGGGCTTTGGGAGGGACGTGGTGATACAGTCCAACGGCGAGTCCTGCTGAGTCCGCCTCAGCCGGTCTCCGGACATCCAAGGAGAGGTCCCGGGGTGCACAGCGAGGGAACTTTCTGCACGTGCATCGCAAATGTTTCCCTTTTTCCTGTCGATGATTTGTCTCCCGCAGATTGCTTTTTTTTTGGTTTTTGTTTCCTGCTTTTTCTGGAGATGTTTTGTCTGTATGAGCGTTGGTTTTGGACGAAAGCTTTAATAGCTTTTTTAAATAATGCTCTAAAATTCGAACTAGTCGGTTTCTGGATCAAACCACAAGGGAGTTAAGCAGCGCTCGAAAGACGTCACACAAACACAACAACAAAGACCGGAGTCGCCTATGGTAACTCTCACCTGGCATGCGAGTTAATAGAAGGTACATAAACTCCACCAGAGGTACATCCTAATAATAAACTTAACCAGAGGCAGATCGGTAGTTTTATATATTTTTCAAGTATAAACCAGTTTCACCCCCAACCTCTTGTGTAAATTTGCGTATAAGTGTTCATCTCAAAACCAGTTTGGCGCAGAGGGTAGTTTGTCTAGGGGCTACTGAATTGATCTTGTAACAAGGTTATTGTCAAACACGAAGGGGTGCTGTAAACTATGTACACCGATACGCCTGTGTCTTTCTGTACGGAACATAGCCCCACTGGCTAGACTTGACTAGGGTTAAGGCGCCATACGGAAATGTCCATTATTATTGTTATCATTGTTTACCTGTAGGCCCTATGTTCATAATCTGCCCTTTTTGTGCTTTGACTGCTTCTTTTTCTAACGGAATTACAGCTCGGCTGGCGTGAAATGCACGTGCGAATGAAATTATTGGCACCATACCTCATTTGTTCGTGCAATCTAGTTTGTCATTTGGCAGTATTAGAGTCGCTTTGTTTGGCATTAAAGGGGAACTGGTCCAAAGAAGTATCCCATGCCCTATTGATAGGACCTGAATAGCTTTCCTTCCGATTTTTTCGGCCACGTGATCGTTAAAAATCGACAATCGAAAGTCGCGAAAACACGCCCGTGAGTGCTGCTATGTTGTACCCTGCAGTCTGTATCAGTGACATCATAAATACGTCATAAACAAGGCCGGCATGTCAGTGGCAAAAGTATCAAATGCGTCACAAACCAAACCTTTTCTGCTCTTGATTGGTAAAGGGCCAATGGTAAAGGGCCAACCAACATGGCTGCCCCGTGAGGGTTCAAACTGGAAGCAAAATAAAATATCTTTGGAATGATTATGGATAGAACAGTCAAACGAAGACACCAGATGGATATATTTATACATTTTCTACCGTTTTCCTGCCAGTTTGCGTTTTCAGTTCGGGTCTCTGTTAATGTTGCCGTCAATTTCCGATGCTACATGCCCATGTCCATTTGTCAGAATGGTTCCGCAAGCCTGACTACACACCAAAACAACAACAAAACAATCCAACCAAGAGCAGATAAGTATCCTACATCTCATTTTTCGCTGTTTAAGTGTTGTTTTGTAGCTTGAAAAAGGGACTCAGCCCGAAATTTCGAGTGTTGTGTTTTTTTTCGTAATAAATAACTTTCTTTTGAACCTTTTATGTGTTTGGATCTCATTACCCCATAAGTTTCGAAAGTGTGCATGTGGCGTGGAAAGCAATGTAAATGCGATGAAGTCGAAAATGTAATCGTGGTAATTATACCTAACCTGTATGTTAGTATACAATGCTGGCTATTATTTGTCTGTCTAAGCAACATGCATTATCCCCCCCCCCCCTCCTTAGTACCTACTCACCTCACCCCACCCCCTCTCTCTTTCGCTGATTTATGGGAGAGTTTACGTTTATAAAAAGAAATTAAAAATAAAATTACACTTATTTATTTTTCAAGAGTATTAAAAAACAAAAGCTTCTTAATTTTGTTTATTGCATGTGCAGTGTGCGCATTCAATATTTAAGGCGAACACCGCTGGATAAGTAATGTAAGAAAAAATAAATGCGATGATGCGTGTGATACGTGTGTGTGTGTGTGTGTGTGTGTGTGTGTGTGTGTGTGTGTGTGTGTGTGTGTGTGTGTGTGTGTGTGTGTGTGTGTGTGTGTGTGTGTGTGTGTGTGTGTGTGTGTGTGTGTGTGTGTGTGTGTGTGTGTGTGTGTGTGTGTGTGTGTGTGTGTGTGTGTGTGTGTGTGTGTGTGTGTGTGTGTGTGTGTGTGTGTGTGTGTGTGTGTGTGTGTGTGTGTGTG
>JABMCL010000472.1:55000-60000 GCA_018857735.1 Alviniconcha marisindica
TTTCTCGAACGTCGACGTCAACCATTTCTTCGCAGTTCCGCCTGTCAAACTCCATCATTGTATCCCAGAAGTGGCAAACCGAAACCATCGCCGCTCCGACCCGCTTGGGCCGAGACACAACAACCGCAGCCAACCGTTCATGCCACGCTACGTATCCCACGTTTTATTTTTCAAAACAAATCAACGCAAATTAGCCCCCTCCGATAATAAGACTTTAGTTACCAAAACAACACCGCAATAGGGTTTTTCACTCGGGGAAGCTTTCGTCGTCCCTTTCACTTTTCTCCTCGGCGGAGTCAGTCACTGAGTCTTCCCCTTCTGCAACCCCCTCCCCCCCTCCCCCACCCACCACCTCCCCACCCCTCCCCCCTTCGCGTATCGAAGCGCGTCTTTTGGCAGTTCCATAGGAGCGGCTTCCCCAGTCCGAAAACTTGGATATTTTTCCAAGGGGGAAGAACTAGAAAAGAAAAGTCTCTGGCAACGGCGTTGGTAATCTGATTAGCTCGCGCCCTGCGCGCTCAGCATTCCAAGAGGCCGGAGCGCTGACCAATGAGGATCGGCGGTGCCAGAGAAAGGGGGCGTGGCCTGGCTTTGGGGACTGGCGGGAGCTGGAAGAGGGAGAGAGCGGGGACGGGGCGAAAGATGGCAGGAACTTTGATGGATGCTTGCCTCGCGTGTAACGTTGCGTGCCTTTCCAGCTTCCTCCTGCTTCTTCAACCCCACCCCACCCCACCCCACCCCACCCCCCGCCCAACCACCGTCCCCCACCCTTTCATCAAGATGCTCAGAGCTAGGGAAGCGGAGTGAGAACTCTTCGACCTTCTGTGTAAACTGTATCAATTGATTAGCGAGCCTGGAGGCTAGGACGGTGCCGCCACCTCTCTGTCAGTCCCAGTTTCAGTCCCTTCGTCAGTCCTAGTCACATCTGCTGTCTTCACTCGCCCCTTGATGACCGTCTCCCACAGTTTGTACTCTGCGTGGACGTCGCTGCCGCGAGCGCCGAAGTGGTTGGGGAGTTCAGTGTGTGGTGGTAGCGGTTCTGTGTAGCAACGGAGCAGGGCGGCAGTGACAGTGTTTACCTCTTTCTCAAAGACCGAGGAGCTCGGTTCACGATCAATCCTTTCAAATTCTGGTCAGTGGATTTGACGAGTGATTCGTTTACTGCACTTATCGTTGAACGCTCTTCGTGATATACTGTTGTTTTGTATATATTTATTTCGTCTTTATAAGACGACCCAAGCGGTTCCCTCTTGACAAACCGGAATGGAATAAAGTAAACAATTAAATGATCAACGAATATTTACTTACACCTTGCAGTGTTAGGTATGTTTGAATTTCATGGGTTCTAGCTGTGTCAGTAGGCGGAGTCAAAAGTCTCTAGACTGACATGGACAATAAAGAAGGGCCTCTTGGTCTCCAGCTTGACTGAAAATCGTAAAACTAGCAAACGTTACTTACAGCTTCCGGATACAACAAAATGATGCTGTTTTGTCAGAACTGTTCTTGTAGTACTTTGAATAACGCTGATAATAAACGCTGATAATAAACCCCAAAACACTTGACGCACAAACGGGCACAGGGTTGTATCACAACTTAATAGAGTACTCAGTGACAGTTACAGTCTTGAACAAAACCGGCCACTATCAAGAAGGCACAAAACAATTTTATTGTAATCCGAAACTGTAGACTCAGTCAGAAATACTGAATTTGCAGTGAGCAACATCCCAGCGACACCGACTCAGTACCGATACAGTAATTACTGTAGAGTGTACAAGTGCAGAGTGTGAAGAAACTGAAATATCAGGTTACCAGCAAAAACAACAACATAATCAACAGTCAGCGACAACAACATCGTCATCGTCGTCACACCAAACCCTAGTCGCAGCCCGCAGGATGAGCTCCAGTCCGGTACAATACGGCAAGTCAGAGACACTGTTCGCGTCTTACCCGCCCACCCACGGGGTCCACCTGCACCCTCACGGGGGTCCGCTGCACCCCCACCACCCCGCCCTGTCCACCCACGACCTGCTCAACCACCCGGCGCGGATGCTAGAGTCCCCCCATCGTCTGAACGGCTTCAACCACCACCATACCATCGATGGAATTTTGGGTACCTCTGGAGCAAGACGACCTGGCACACTTAAAGGTAAAACCCGTGTTTGAATCTTAACAGTTCCAGTCGTTTGATGTTGTCGGGCGACGATGGCACGACCCATGAATTTGACTGTGAACTGTATAATGTCTTAGCATAGAGTCAGTTGCTGTTTAGTAGACTTGTTTAATGACGTGATGTTCGCGAAGAGGCATCAGTAGGGACCAGAGTCCCAGACTGAGCTTGGGACGCAAGGGTAAATTATGCCTTACCTGGACTGACAGTGACAACCTCACCACCAGAATGATTAGAGTACGGCAGGGGCCGGGAAATTAAACTTTAACACCAGAATGATTAGAGTACGGCAGGGGGAAATTAACTTGAACACTTTAACTGACACCACGTTCTAACGTCACCACCTGAATGATTCAGTCTGAGGAGGTGGAGATAGACGGAAATCATACCTTACCTGACATTGACACTGTGACAACCACCTCAGTCACCACCACTGAGAATGATTCTCAGGCGGTGGGAGAGACAGGGAAATTATACCTTACATGACACACACTGTCACAACCAGAATGATTCTCAGCCGTGCGGGAGACTGACAGGGAAATTATACCGTACATGACACTACTCTGTCACATCCAGAATGTTTCTGAGGCAGTGGGAGAGACAGGGAAATTATACCTTACATGACACAGCACTGTCACAACCAGAATGATTCTCAGGCAGAGGGAGAGACCGAAATTATACCTTACATGACACTACACTGCCACAACCAGAATGATTCTCAGGCAGTGGGAGAGACAGAAATTATACCTTACATGACACTACACTGTCACAACCAGAATGATTCTCAGGCGGTGGGGGGGTGAAATTATACTTTATGACCTACCTGAGATGAATCTCAGGAGGGGGGAGAGAGAAATTATACCTTACATGACACTACACTGCCACAACCAGAATGATTCTCAGGCAGTGGGAGAGACGGAAATTATACCTTACACGACACAGCACTGTCACAACCATCTCACCACCTGAAAGGCTCCCAGGCAGGGGTTGGGGGGATGGTGTGAAGGGGGTGGGGATTATACTATTATACCTGACTCTGAGTGAATCTCAGGAGGTGAGGGAGAGCGAGAGGGAACTCATACTTTAGCTGGCACCACCACTGACACAGCCTCAACCCCACACTGATTCTATGGAGTTGGGGACAGACGAGGGAAATCCCACCTTGACTTGACGAAGTTAATTTTACACTATCACAAACAACCTCACCCACACCAGGTCTGAGATGGTCAACGATGTCAGCCATTTTAATACGTCATTATTTGGAGGGGTGTGGTGTGTGGTAGGGTTGGGTGGGGCGCAAAGTCACAAGACACACAATGTTCGCATTGGGCGCGGTCACAAGACACACAGTGTTCACATGGAACACAAAGTCACAAGACACACAATGTCCACATTGGTCTCAAAGTCACAAGTCACACAGTGTTCACATGGGACACAATGTCACTAGACTCACAGTGTCCACATTGGTACCAAAGTCACAAGACACACAGTGTTGACATGGGACACAAAGTCACAAGACACACAGTGTTAACATGGGACACAAAGTCACAAGACACACAGTGTCCACATTGGTCCCAAAGTCACAAGACACACAGTGTCCACACTGTTCCCAAAGTCACAAGACAAACAGTGTTCACATTGGTCCCAAAGTCACAAGACACACAGTGTTGACATGGGACACAAAGTCACAAGACACACAGTGTTCACATGGGACACAAAGTCACAAGACACACAGTGTTCACATGGGACACAAAGTCACAAGACACACAGTGTTGACATAGGGCGTAAAGTCACAAGACACACAATGTCCACATTGGGCGTCAGCGATGTCAGACTACTTAATGTGTCATTATTTGGAGGGGTGTGGTGTGTGGTAGGTTGGGACGTGGCGCAAAGTCACAAGACACAATGTCCACATTGGTCCCAAAGTCACAAGACACACAGTTTTCACATGGGACATCACGTCACAAGACAGACACTGTTCACATGGGACCCTAAGTCACAAGACACAGTGTCCACATTGGGCGCAAAGTCACAAGACACACAGTGTCCACATTGGGGGCGCAAAGTCACAAGACACACAGTGTCCACATTGGGGGCGCAAAGTCACAAGACACACAGTGTCCACACTGGTCCCAAAGTCACAAGACACACAGTGTCCACATTGGGCGCAAAGTCACAAGACACACAGTGTCCACATTGGGCGCAAAGTCACAAGACACACAGTGTCCACAAACCAGAACTAACCGGAAGGAAAAGGCGGACCTGAACCTGGCTTCGTCCGCCGGCTTGCTGCACAATGCACCACACTCTGCCAGTTGACACTGATGTAACATGACACACACACTGTATCTGTTGTCAGGAAACGCTCCTTCACAGTCGTCTCAGGTTCGCTCAGCCACTCAGTGTGGACTGGTCCTTGAACTCTACACCGGCTGATTAGCGTTAAAAAGGAGAGAGAGAGAGAGAGAGAGAGAGAGAGAGAGAGAGAGAGAGAGAGAGAGAGAGAGAGAGAGAGAGAGAGAGAGAGAGAGAGAGAGTTGCAGACGGGGGATAGTTCATCGAACCTTAATGATATTCACTGACAAAAACATAATCATAATTAAAGTCTTGGCAGCGCAAAATCGTGTCCGGAGAGACTATTCTAAGACATACACGCACACACATACACCGCACAGGCACCCGCACACACGAGTATTTTGACTATATACAACTTAGTTTAGAGCCAGCTTAAATACAGTAAACAGGGATTTGAGGCGGAGGAAGATAGCAGCGTGGAGTGGAATGGCAGGTCTATTATTCTGGAGAAAAAAAAAAGAGAAATGTCTTGAGG
>JABMCL010000472.1:65000-70000 GCA_018857735.1 Alviniconcha marisindica
CACACACCCACCACCCCACCACACACACACACACACACAACACAAACACACAACACACACACACACCAGCACTCACCACGCACCCGCACCACCGCACGCAAAACACGCACGCACGCACGCACGCACGCACGCACGCACGCACACACCACACGCGAACAAAAACAACAGTAAAAGCCAAACGAACACACAAGCACATGAACACCAAGAAAACACCCCTTGAACAAAGAAACAGTTAAATGTGACACAGAGATAAATAACTTTGCAAACCAGGCTAAACTAATAAGCTGTATCAAACCTAACACTTCCATAGGATACCAAACTACATACCCTACATTATTTTTTAAGAATGACTGTTAGTGTTCTGAAACAAGATCCAAACACATAAAACTTTCAAAAGAACTCTATTTATTAGAAATAAAACACAGCATGCGAACTTTCGAGGTAATACCCTTTATCAGGGTACAAAACGACACTTAATAACAGTTAAACGGCGAAAAACAACGAAAAATGAGACGGAGAGCTAAACCATTTACCACTTATTACGTTTTTCACCGTTTAATTGATGTTAAAAATAATGTCGTTTTGTAGCTTGATAAAGGGCATAACCCCGAAAAATCGCATGCTGTGCTTTTTTCCTAATAAATAGCGTTATTTTCAACCAGTCATGTGTTTGGATCTAAACTACACCATAATAAATAATTGATATATATGTATTTACTGGCAGGCTAGCTGAGAGTAACCGCTGACAATTCAGGTCTTTGTTGTTGTATTCATATGACGTTTTTGGAGCCGACTAGTTAAATCATATATACTATGAATTATACAAAACTGGAGTGTATCTAAACCATACTAAACAATGATAAATAAGCAAAACAATTCTGATTCTGTTATATTACTCTGATTCTGTTCTATTATAATAATGAATAATTATGATTCATTGTCATGCCAACATTTTTCCAAACACTGGACATAGCTCAACAACAACAACAACACACTAAGAACAACAGCAACCAACCAACCAAACAAACAAAGGGGGATGGGGGGAGGGGGGGGGGGACAGCTTTCCATCTTATTTATCATCGTTTTACACCGTTTAACTGTTGTTTAAGTGTTGTTTTGTAGCTTGATAAAGGGGATTACCTCGGAAATTCGCGTGTTGTGTTTTGTCTTAATAAACAGCGTTATTTTGAACCGTTTATGTGTTTGGATCGTGATTCTGTTCTGCAATGAATAGAATGCAAATTGCACAAATAAAGTGAGACAGTTTATGTCACAGCGCTACTCGCAACAGGCGGGAATGGAGCTGTTGCATCAGTGAGGCTTAATAAAAATTATCATCTCTGCTCGTCATTTCCATTTGGCAGTGTCTTCTCCGATTACGACGATTCCCTCTTCCCGTCTCCATCACTCCCAGTTTTGTATTTGGAACAAGTCATTTGATTTTTGTCCTTCTCCAGATGACAAGTGTTTGTTTTTTTCTTCTTCTTTTTCTTTCCTTTAACTATAGAAGAAACAGGAACTTCTCAAATGTAAATGGCTATTTAATGAACTGCAAATTATCTGCCGACTTAATAAAGTTTCCCATAGACTTGAAGTATTCAGCTATTATCTATGTAGCAGCTGATTTGGATTAATAAGCAAAATTCTCCTGTTTACCAAGTTGTCACATAGTCGTCATCTTATAACAACAACAATAATAATAATTTGAAAAAGTAAGGAAGATCAAATTATAAATCACAAAATCCCGCAGTTGGCTCATTGATGAAACCTGTAAATAAATAAGCAGATAAATGAAGTGATAAACTATTGACCTTAGATGAATAAAAAATTAACTACGATTGACAGCATTCGGAAGAAGAACGGAAGAAAGAGAGAAAGCAGGAAAGAAAGAAAGAAAGATAAAGAAAGGAAAAAATTAAGGAGGGAGGAAAAAGAAAAGAAAAGAAAGACAGATACCGACAGATAATTTCCTTAGCACAGCCAGTCAACTGTCAGGTTAGTTGTTTAACAGAGAGAGAGAGAGAGAGAGAGAGAGAGAGAGAGAGAGAGGAGAGAGAGAGAGAGAGAGAGAGAGAGAGAGAGAGAGAGAGAATAAATATATAAATAAATAAAAAAGGTACAAGAAAACAAGAAGAAAGGGAGTGGAAAGAACAAAGAAGTTAAAAAGAAACGGCAATATAGTGAACATTGAATCCACCATAGTCTGTTTTACTGAAAGATAATGGTCATGTCCGTCTTCAATTGTTAATACTAACAGAAGATAAAATGTTGGACATTTGAAACCTACCGTTCGTATAATACAGCCCATAATATGTTAACAGGATTAATTTGATCAAATCGAATAAATTAAATGAGCAACGAGAACGTCTAGCCAAACAAGTTGTCATTGTGTATCTTATAACTGGCGTAATCCTAACGGCATTTATAATTAGTAGAATTTTAAACTCCGAGGGATGAGCTTTACAGTATTAATTACTAATTATTCTTGGCGAAGAACATCGGTTTTTATGATGACAAATAAAATAAAGTTATATCCGACGATGTTTACGCGAGACTGGCAATATATCGTAAAGTTTAAAATATTTGTAGAGTAAATAAAAACAATATATCGTAAAGTTCTCAAATCATATTTGTGAGTAAGATAAAATAAATTAAACCAACACCAACGCGTCATTGTGTGCAGAATCTTCGGCTTTCTTGAAACCTCTCAAGTTCAGACTATTGTTCAAGTCGGACGTTCGTTTTCCCCATTGTTATAAATTCTTCGTCTCTTGCCAACAATGCCAACATTCTTCCAAGCACTGGACATGGCTCACCCTAAAAAAAGATAAATGGATTAGCTCTCCATCATTTTTCGTCGTTTTTCACGGTTTGATTGTTGTTTAGGTGTCGTTTTGTAGCTTGATAAGGGAATTACCCCGAAAATCCGCATGTTGTGAGTTTTCCTATATAAATAGCCTTATTCTGAACCTTTTATGCGTTTGGATCTCCATCTTTTGTTTTTATTAATCCATATTAGCTACAATGACCAAGTGGGGCTAGAAATTAGATAAATCCAGCCGTCCCCTTTTACTGCAGAAGGATTATTTGCAGTGCAAGGTGATCTTAAAGGCGTTTCAGCAGCAAAGGATAGCTATAAACGCTCTAAGATAGCTACACACAAAGGATAACTAGTCAAATTACTTCCGAGGACATTAAGAACCATAGAAGAAGGACAGCTGACATGGTCGTAAGTTGTTTTGTTTTGTTTTTTAATTTCAATAAACGCTTCTGTGTTCAGTGTTGGTTAAAACAATTTTTTTATTAAAATACGAAATGACGATACAGTGCAAAGTTTATGAAGCACACCGACAAATCTCGAGTCTCATACGCGACTGATGCGCGCGCGCGCTCATTTACATACATGCTAAAAAGGAAAACAAAACAAATCTACCACCACCACCAACAAAAATCAGCAAAAATAAAATAAAAAATATATATATATACAGAAGCAAGCAAACTAACTAAATCACCTTTGTGTTCAGGTTTGATGCGCTCTAAAACTTCGTGTTTCCTAAAGATCTTGATGTTGTGTCGAGGGTTCAATTCCCACGATTGGGTGCCGCTGGCGTAAAGGCTAAAGCAGGCTCTTCTGGAACCCGGGGCTATCACCCCTCCCTCCTCTTCCCCTTCCCCCCCTTCTCCCCTTTAAAAGGTGTGCAGAAAATAATTCTGTATGCTACACTCGCAATTGTGCGTAATTGTTTGTTTCCATTCCGGTTTTCACCTTCGTTGCCCCCGTCATCTTCAATCGTGATGTGAGGTATTATTAAGAAAATAACAACAACAAATCGAAACAAACAGCAACAACAACAAAAACTCCCCCTTTTTTATTTTTATTTTATTTTTTTATTTCGTGAATTTTGTTTGCTCTCTGATACGTAGCCTTCGCGGCCGCGAACAGGGAATGAAATATAAACTGTAAAAATGTAAACCAAATGTAAATTGCAATTGGAGGACGAAGTACCTTTGGTTGATTTGATGTGCCCTGTGTTTACTCGCATAATAATAATCATAATAATAATAATGATTTCTAGAGCGCCCATCTACCACACAAGGTGGGAGCCGGCACAGGGCGCTTTACAATAACACACACACACACACACACACACACACACACACAGACACACAGACACACAGACACACACACACACACACACACACACACACACACACACACACACACACACACCACACACACAACACACACACACACACACACACACACACACACACACAGGGGGTTGGGTGGAGGGGGGGGGGGGGGTCATGCTTTTTTTTAAAATTATTATTATAGGCGGAGGTTTTTCTCTATCAAAATGTCACATTCTTTTTTTCATTTTAACCTTTTACCAGCGTCTCACAATTTGACTGAATTATAGTCTATCAGTTGTTGTTTTCTTTCTCTTTTTTTCTTCTTCTTTTTCTTGTTTTTTCTTTTCTTCTTTTCTTTTACGGCCAGTATTCGCAGACGCTATTTGCAGGAAACTACGCCGAATCGAAGCGGATTATGTGACCACCACCACAGCAATAACAGTAATGACAACAGAAAGAAAGGGAATCAGAAACAAAAATGCGACGGACTGAAAGAATGACTGAAAGAAAGAAAGAAAGAAAGAAAGAAAGAAAAGAAGAAGAAAAAACAAAGAAATAAAGAAAGCGAAACAGAATTTTTTTCTCAGAAAAAAACAACAACAGACAGAAACAGGAATATAAAAAGAATGCAGAAAAAGAGGGAGAAAGAAACAAACAAACAAAGAAACAAAGAACACGAAAGAGATAGAAGCAGTAAACACACAAAGAGAATCAGAAGTATTGACAGAAATGCAGGAGGACAACGAGAGAGAATGAAACAGAATCAAAAGAAAGAAAGAAAACGAAACAGGAAGACGAGAAAGAAAGAAGACAAAAGAAGAAGAAGAAGAAAAAAAAAGAAGCATAAAAAGCACGAAAAACAGAAA
>JABMCL010000472.1:75000-80000 GCA_018857735.1 Alviniconcha marisindica
CTCTCTCTCTCTCTCTCTCTCTCTCTCTCTCTCTCTCTCCGGCTTCGTGGACTGTATTACTTCATTACTGATTAATCGGTGGATTGATTGAGTCGGTGGATTTAGAATTCCCTCGTCGGCTTCTTGCGGTTTACAGTCATTTACTTCATGGTCAGTTTGTTAATTCGTACGTTTAACTTGGTCCTACCGACCACTTCCCGGAACCTTTACATACACACGCACGTACTCAAACACGCACGGACACACGCATTCACTCACTCACTCACGCACGCACGCATGCACCACACACACACACACACACACACACACACACACACACACACGACCCATTGTGTCAAAATGTGTTTTACAGAACCTTAGACAAAATCTCATTCCAAGCATTTTTCAGTTCAGTTCAAGATGGTATCTGCGCGCTCGGGCAAGCCCATAATAATGCTCTCCAATCCGTCTCTCGGACGTTTCCCCAGCTTTGCCGTTGAAAGAGTTCCAGTGTTGGTATGATTGACGATGAGCCCTTTCTCGTCCTTTGACGAAAGCTCGTCGAGCGCTTTCTCTTTCTACTGCTATCACCTCCTGGTGGTCGATGGTGTGACGTCCTTGGCTGTGTGTCCGCAGGTGCTGTTTTAATCCCTGTAACAGCTAAACAGCGCTGTAACCACTTTGGTGGATACCCAAAATGCGCTTTGGTTCAAGGTTTTCAAGGTTTTCAAGGCTGTGTAAAGCTAGAGTTACTTATTCCCAGTCGCCTACGACTAGAGCGCAGTGGTTTTGCTCGGAAGCACTGAACAGCGCTATAGTTGCCACTGTGAAACGCTTAGGGCTCATCTCGAGATGAGGCGTTTGGCAGATGTTCAGATAAATGAATAAATAAATAAATAAATAAAATAAATAAGTTCCAGAGAGGCGAACGGTCACTGGCCTGTCCGCCTCTTGTGATGGAGGGTAGGCCGGAAATTGTTGTTTGGAGTGTGATAGTGCAGTATCTATGGTGAGATACAGTTAAGCTGTAAAGATAAATGCTGAACTGCTACATGTCTACACTCCGTCTCATACACTACGCTCTTCTTCTGACACCTGCATGCTGAAAATCCAACAATACAATCCCAAGACTCATGGCTTTCGCACCTTCTCTTGCTTTGGACCTCATTTTGGAATTCACTCCCACAAGACCTTAGACACTGCTCAACCCTGTTATCTTTTAAAGCCAAACTGAAAACCTTCCTCTTCTCACAGTATATTCATCCCCACTAATATCAGCACCCAGTTTTTGCTACAGTCATCGTGTGCGTGCGTGCGTGCGTGCGTGCGCGCGCGCGCGTGCGTGCGTGCGTGTGCGTGCGTGCGTGCGTGCGTGCGTGCGTGCGTGCGTGCGTGCGTGCGTGCGTGCGTGGTGTGTGTTGTGTGGGGTGTGTGTGTGTGTGTGTGTGTGTGTGTCGTGTGTGTTTGTGTGTGTGCTCTGTGTGTGGTTGTTTCGTTAATACTTGTACATGATAAATTGATTGGTAAGGATGTACTTACATTATGTAAGAATAGTCATATTTAGGTTGGAATTGTATCATTGAGTGCTCAGGGCGTTGATGAGCGCATGATAAGTGTACATTATTATTATTATTTAAGAGATCACGGTACAGCAAGGCCCTCCGGGACGTTAGTGTGGAAGCATATCTTATTCCGTTTAGCAGCGTTTTCGCTTCGTTTGTTGTGTGTGTGTGTGTGTGTGTGTGGTGTGTGTGTGTGTGTGTGTGTGTGTGTGTGTGTGTGTGTGTGTGTGTGTGTGTGTGTGTGTGTGTGTGTGTGTGTGTGTGTGTGTGTGTGGTGTGTGTGTGTGTGTGTGTGTGTGTGGTGTGTGTGTGGTGTGTGTGTGTGTGTGTGTGTGTGTGTGTGTGTGTGTGTGTGTGTGTGTGTGTGTGTGTGTGTGTGTGTGTGTGTGTGTGTGTGTGTGTGTGTGTGGTGTGTGTGTGTGTGTGTGTGTGTGTGGTGGTGTGTGTGTGGTGTGGGGTGGGGGGGGGGGGTCCTTTTTCGGAGGTACACAGGCGGGAGTTGGTGAGGGAAAACTGTTCCGTTCCGTGAAGTTAATTAGTTAGTTACATGATATTCAACACCCAATTAGCCCCGAATGTAAGAGCAATAATATGGTCATGATCATTACAAACAAACATCTTAGTCGTAATTGTTATCACACGCATCCCCATCTATTTGAAGAGAATCTGGAGAGAAAACAAATAAATCATCAAAGCAAAAACAAAAAAGAAGAAAAGAAAAAGTTTTAATAGGAAAATGGAAAAAGAAGAAGAGAAAGAAGAAGAAGAAGAAGAAGAAGAAGAAGAAGAAGAAGAAGAAGAAGAAGAAGAAGAAGAAGAACGGTAAAAAAGCTGGAAGGCAAAAATTCTAAATGCTGAATTTCTGGCAGTAGGCAATGCATGCACATCCATATTCTGGCCTATTGCTGGCTTTAAAGACAGAATCAACAAACAAAGGGAGCTAATTAGCGCGCGAAAGACGTCACACGAACACAACAAAGACCGGTATCGCCTAACTTCTCATCTGGCATGCGAGTAAATACAGGGTACGTACGCTCCATCGAAGGTACATCCTCAAAAGAGAGAAACTGTGAATATGATAGCTATGTGTTCTGTGTAGAAGGGAAGGGTCCATGATTTCTACGCCCACGTGTCTCCCACCACGTGATTTTGTGAAGTATGTTAAAAAGGAAGGATTATTCATTCGCGCGCGAGTGAGCCGGTTTGGCCTAGCGGTAAGGCGTTAGGCTGGTAAGCGGAAGGACCTTGGTTCGATTCCGCTTCGGCTCTCCTTTCTCTTCAAAAAAGGTTGTGGTTTGTGGACACTGTCTCGTGACTTTGTCCATCACTTCCTACTGAAACATTAAAATGGCTCTCATCGCTGCCCACCTTAATGCAGAGGTCATTCTGGTGGTGACAGTGTAGCGATAGGTATATAATCTCCCTCTCCCCCCACCTCCATACTCCCTTCTCCCCGTCCCTAATAAGCCGTACGGTTTCTGTGGACGTTAAGCACCATGTTTACTTACTATTCGTGCGTGTAATCTTCGCCTTATTCAAATGTTTGATTGACTGTGTACAGCTGACCGAATCCGGGTAAGTGCTATATAATTACTTAGTGACTTTTATGAAATCATTAGGTCTTGCTTGACTTGTATTTTTTGACATTTTATTGCCTTCTAGTGCTTTACATTTTTAGTCGCAACATGTTATGCTTCGTCCCTTACGGTACCTTTTTGTCTGCTTTTAGTGGACGGCGAGTGTAGGACGGTCTTCAGCTTAAATTCACACAAAAACAAATTCTTTTATATTCAGAAGAGTATACTGACGTGAAATCGGTACTGGAGGAAATAAATAATGAAGGAAATATATATATATATATACAGGCTCGTCTATTGAATTAATGTGATAGTGAATGATTTAAAATATATACATTTTACTGATTCATGCATTTAATTGGTTACCTACGAGCTAGATGTGCAATGGTTTAGTCAACGTCATTTTGTTGCGCCAGTTTTATTTTTGTTTTGTTTTTGTTTTGTTTGTGGGTGTGTTTCTTAGTCTGTCTTGTAGCAACCCCCCACCCCCACCCGCCGCCCCCGATTATTGATTGGCCATGGCTCACCTTGGTACTTTTGTCAGTGTTGTTGTTGTTGTTGTGTTTTTGCTTGTTGTTTACTTTGGTCGTTTAATATGTTTTGGGTTTCATGCTCATAGTTTTGTTACGTGTTTTTGAACTAATTTTCATTTCCGGGCGTTACTAAGTGTTGAACTTTCTGGGGTCTTTTTCGCGTATGAGTCTGTTTTTGTAGTCTACAGCTGCACTTCACTGAATTCTGTTTCATTGTTCCGTGGTTTTCTCGGGAAAGCAGTGTGTGATATAAAAATATATTTAAAAGAAAGGAAAAAAAAAGAAAAAGAAAAAAAGTCATCAAAAAGTACTCGGCACAGAAATTGTTGCAGATACACTCGTATGTTGGAAAAGTCACTTTAGCTTGGGCAGGTTACGCAATAGGCTGTACTTCCAATGTTTACTTAGGTTTTATCATTTTGAATATTTTATT
Source organism: Alviniconcha marisindica (assembly GCA_018857735.1). Lineage (NCBI taxonomy): Eukaryota > Metazoa > Mollusca > Gastropoda > Provannidae > Alviniconcha > Alviniconcha marisindica. The sequence continues at coordinate 79,085 of JABMCL010000472.1, forward strand.
TCATATATGCCGTCCGAAATTGATCTTTTTACTATATTGCAAATTGTAATTGATATACTGCCGGTGGTAATTTGTGCTGTTATTATATTTTATACCGGCTTTATTCGATATACCGCCGTTGTTAATTCGTCTTGTTATCATTCTGTATAATTTATTTTCCCAAATTAAAACTTCTCCATGGGAATCATTGGCGAGCCTAACGATAATTACCTAACGTTGGCAGCACTCTTACATAATTTCCTTCGTACTTGACCGTTGGGTCTTTAACAAGCGCAAGTGAGCCTGTAGCAGGCGGAATCTGAGTTTCTCGTTTCTTCCGAAGGACTAGGCACTAAGCTGCTCATGCTGAGACATAGAGAAGGAAGGGGAGGGGGGCGGAGGAGGAGAAGAAGCAACGGTAGGCTATTACCTCAACCGGCATTTCAACCAGCTGCATATCGATATTGAATCCAGTCTTAACTGCTCGACCATGAGACCATTAAGCCCGCTACTTTGGGTTGCGTCCGAAGTGGTTCTCAGTTGTAAAAACAAAACAAAAAAACAAAAAGGGGGGGAGGGGGGGGAGAGAAAAAAGGGAAGTGAGCGTGGTTGAGAGGCGGAGGGGTGGGGGGGGCGCAACAGAGAGAGAGAGAGAGAGAGAGAGAGAGAGAGGAAGAGAGAGAGAAAAGAAGAAGAAGAAGAATCATTGAAAAGAAAAACCAAACAGCTACACAAAGACATATCATAAGCGACTTCTTCAAAGTACAAGGCATAAATAATCAGATCCACTTCTTTCACCAATGCAAATGTTTTGTTTCAAGAAGACTTCCATCGGCGTTCTCTCTAAAATGACGGAATATATTGTGTGGAGAGAGAGAGAGAGAGAGAGGAGAGAGAGAGAGAGAGAGAGAGAGAGAGAGAGAGAGAGAGAGAGAGA
>JABMCL010000472.1:82500-107500 GCA_018857735.1 Alviniconcha marisindica
TCGCCTCTCTCATCAATACAGGGGCAGGCTGCGGAGAGCAGCAAGTGGAATCAAGTTAATCAGCGCGCAATCATGAGGTCACGCCTGGCACGTAATTAGCATAGGGGGTGACAGGTCACGTCTGGTGACCACACCTCGCCCTCTTGGGATGGACCGGGGGTGGGGAGGGGGGAGGAGTAGGAGGAGGAGGATGTGGGGGTGTTGTGTGGTGTGTGTGTGTGTGTGTGTGTGTGTGTGTGTGTGTGTGTGTGTGTGTGTGTGTGTGTGTGTGTGTGTGTGTGTGTGTGTGTGTGTGTGTGTGTGTGTGTGTGTGTGTGTGTGTGTGTGTGTGTGTGTGTGTGTGTGTGTGTGTGTGTGTGTGTGTGTGTGTGTGTGTGTGTGTGTGTGTGTGTGTGTGTGTGTGTGTGTGTGTGTGTGTGTGTGTGTGTGTGTGTGTGTGTGTGTGTGTGTGTGTGTGTGTGTGTGTGTGTGTGGTGTGTGTGTGTGTGTGTGTGTGGTGTGTGTGTAGTGTGTGTGTGTGTGTGTGTGTGTGTGTGTGTGTGTGTGTGTGTGTCAGGTGTGTGTGTGTGTGGTGTACGTGCGTGCGGGGTGTGTGTGTGTGTGTGTGGAAGAGAGGGCTGGGAGGAGAAGGAGGGGGTCCTGCAGAATGATGGAAAGGTATAGGTATTGGCAGGAATGTCGGCGGAAGAGAGGGAGGGGGAAGGGGAGGGTGTTGCGTCACTGATGGCTAGGGAGTGGGAGGGGCGAAGAGCATTGGCTGATGCCGAGAAACGGTCATGCGTGCAGGAGAGGGGAAAGCCTTGGGAGCGGAGGGGGGAGGGAGGGGGGTGAAAGGGGCGGTAGGGGAGGGGGTAATGGCTGTTGCTTCGTGTCGTCGCTCGATGGGTCTAGTCGCAGCTGAAGCCAATTAATGGCCTGATTAACTTGTCTGTTTATCTGATGTTGCCACCGCTCCTCTCCCATTCTCTCCACCTCTCTCACTCTCTGTGCCTATCTCTCCGGACCTTTCTCTCTCTCTCTCTCTCTCTCTCTCTTCTCTCTCCTCTTCTCTCTCTCTCTCTCTCTCTCTGTGCTCTCCCTCTCTCTTCTCTCTCCTCCCTTCTCTCTCTCTTGCCTCATCTCTCCCTCTCCACCCTCTCTCCCCTCTCTCTCTCCCTCATTCCTCCTTCCCCTCCCCCTTTGCCTCCTCAGATATACTCTCCCCTCTCAGTCTCTTACCTTTGTCTCATGTCGAGAAAAACTGATAGCTGAGAGATTTCTCTCTCTCTCTCTCTCTCTCTCTCTCTCTCTCTCTCTCTCTCTCTCTCTCAAAAGACTGGTGATAAAATAACGTGTAGAGCAACAACAACAACAGCAGCAACAAGAAAACACACTTAGTCATTCGCAATACATTGATTTTATTTTTCATGGACGAACCTTTCTTGCAACAATAATGTCCCCTCCTTACAAGGAAGCAGTAACAAGAAGAAAGGAGCGCCACGCACGCACACACGCACACATGCACACGCACGCACACACGCACCACCTGCCGCAACACACACACACACACACACACACACGCACGCACGCACGCACGCACGCACGCACGCACGCACGACACAACGCACATCGAATACTGCACGCACGCACGACGAATGCACACACACCACCACACACACACAGATCACTCGCACACACACGCACAGCAGGCACAACACACACACGCACGCACGCACGAATGCACACACACACACACACACACACACACACACACACACACACACACACACACACACACACACACACACACACACACACACACACACACACACACACACACACACACACACACACACACACACACACACACACACATACACACACCACGAAAAACATCAAAAATAAACAACAAACAACAAATAACGGAAGAAATTAAATATTTTTCCTTTACCATTCCGGCTTCTGTTTGCTGGAGGAACAAAAAACAAACAAACAAACAAACAAACAAACAAACAAAAAACAAAACAAAATAAAAAACAAAACAAACAAAAAACAAAACAAAAAACGGGCTGTCTACAAGGCAAGTCAATAGAAGTTCTACAGTATGTCTATTCTGGCATTGATGAAGTTTTGGCACTCTGATTAGAGACCTAACGCCATTTTTCAGTTTTTATCTCTCCCTGCAGTCAAATATTTATTTGATATATTTTGAGATATCTCTTCTCTTCTTCGGAACAAACAAACACAGCTCTTGTTTTTTGACTGGCAAAGAGACCAAGCACCCTCATTTTCATTGGCAAAAGTTTTTTTATTGTCCAGGGTTCTGTTTTTGTTTTTTTCATCTTCTAACCTGGCCTGAACCTCGCTGAACCTGTGTTTCTTCTGGTCACTCACGAAATAATCTAGCAAAAATATAACATAGTTCTACTTTAAAATATTTATTATTTATTTGCCTCCTTTGAACGTTTTGGGTTTACTTACTTCTCTATCTCTGTCTGTCTGTCTGTTTTCCGCTCTCTCTCGTTAATAATTATTGTAATAATGTTGTAGGATTTTATGAGAAGTCCGTATGGCACCCTGTCAGCAGTGTCGTTGTGTATCTCCCATCGTCGACACCAGGATATAGGGTTGTATGTAGAGACAATAAATATCTACACAACACTACTGAACACACCTAGTGTGCTCAGTAATAGCTGGTAATTTAGTAATACAAAAAGCGAATTTTCGGAATTTTTCCCCCCACTGGGCAGCGAACAAAAGCACTGGAGGAATCGTAAAAACAAAAGCAAAACAACAACAACAGAAAACAACAATAAAAATTAAAAATAAATAAAAACAACAACAACAACAACAACAAACAAACAAACAAAACCCAAGCACATCAACAACAACAACAACAAAGCAACTTGTTTTGAACGGAACTTGTCCTGGGGCTGGCGATCAGGCGGTGGGGTCTGTTTTTCTAGCATCCATTGCAGTTGCAGTAATATAATTTCAGATCCACTGTTGTTGTTTTTTGTGGTTTTGTTTTGTTAGCAGACAACCAAGAGAAAAAGCAAACATAAATCAACAAATGGGTTAAAAAAAATTACCGATTGCAAAACCGCCAGGATTGATAAAATATCAAACCTGTGAGACCACAGACACACGCACACATGCACACACATACAGAGGCAAGCATGCACGCTCGCTCGCTCGCACGCACGCACGCGCCCCCGCACGACCACCACCACCAAAAAACCCCCACCACCACCCCCACCACCCACGCCCCCCACCACACCACAACACACACACACACACACACACACACACACCCACACCACCGAAAACCCCCCCAAAAAAACCCAACAAAAGAAAAAAGAACACCCCAAAAAGAAACCACCCCCTTCCCCACCCCCTCCCCCCCCCCTCCCTCCCCTCCCCCCCTCCCCCCCCGCTGTCTTACAGACTGCCCCCGTCCCAACGAAGAACGAAATAATCACTTTCGACACACGCACTGTTGCTCACAACGAAGACGGCAGCTAGAACAAAAACCTCTTCTCTTAACTCTTTTTCCCCTATAGTCAGTCAGTCAGTCTTGCCGACCCCAGAACGCACCGTCGGCCGCCACAGCCTGCATTCTCGCGGTACCGGCAGCAGAAGACTGTTCACACGTACGGCTAAGCAGGCGCCAGCATCTGAAGGCTCGCCATTCACTCCGCAGCCTCTATCCCATTAGCTTGATTCGATTATTTTAATATGAAAATTAGAAGGTTTCGCCCCCACCCGCCAATCGTCCGTGAAAGGCAGCTAATTCGCCCCAGAGATACACGCGAGATACACAAGTGTGCTGAGGAATCTGACCTCGCTGAGTTCACAGCGTCATGATGACTGGTGCATGGTGGGACTTTTTCGGTGATGTGATGGCGGCCATTTTTGCATGATAGGGTTTATCGCTCGTCAGGTGTTTCTGGGGTTAGCTGTGGAATGTTGGCTATTTCGGGGTCCGGGTTAAAGTTGTTTTGCGTTGTTTTGGGGTGCTGGATTTTGTTTGGAAGAAGATAAACTGTTTGAGTGTTGATTTAAGTTATTCGTCAAGGTGTGGCCTTAGCCTTAAATTACTGACTGAACCCACCCGCACAAAATAATGACGCAATACAGAAAAGGCGTGGAGTCGGTAGACGATTTGAAGAGATTTTTGGGAGAACAAGCTGGGAGCATAGGCGCGGACAGAGGAGGAGGCCCACAGCAACATTTATTTGGGGGTGGGGGGGTGGGGGTGGGGGGGGGGGGGGGGGTTGTTGATTACATACTGTGAGTTCATTAGTATTGAACGAAGAACCGCATTAGAAAGCCATTTATTATTGTTATTATGGCAGTAAGTCAGGAACCTTCGAATCCACGAATGTATGCGTGGATGTTCATTACCAATGCCTAAGTAAGTAAGCAAGTCAGTAAGTAAGTCAGTCAGTCAGTCAGTCAGTCAGTCAGTCAGTAAGCAAGCAAGCAAGCAAGCAAGCAAGCAAGCAAGCAAGCAAGCAAGTAAGTAAGTAAGTAAGTAAGTAAAAGCAAACTTCATATTTACGAATGGATACGTGAATGTTCATCGCCAATACGTAAGTAATCAAATAGGTAAGCAAGTGGACAAGCAAATCAATCAATAACCTTTAAATTCTCACCAGTTCCTATACTCGTCGACTGATACTGCCGTGGTGTGACAGCATCCACTGATACTGCCGTGGTGTGACAGCGTCCACTGATACTGCCGTGGCGTGACTGTTCATCACCAATACCTACACTCATCCATTGTTACTGCCGTAGCCTGACTGTTCATCACCAGTGGCCTACCTACACTCATCCATTGATACTGCCGTAGCGTGACTGTTCATCACCAGTGGCCTACCTACAGCATCCATTGATACTGCCGTGGTGTGTCTGTTCATCACCAGTAGCCTACCTATAGCATCCATTGATACTGCCGTGGCGTGACTGTTCATCACCAGTAGCCTACCTACAGCATCCATTGATACTGCCGTGGCGTGACTGTTCATCACCAGTAGCCTACCTATAGCATCCATTGATCCTGCCGTGGCGTGACTGTTCATCACCAAAGCCTACACTCATCCACTGATACTGCCGTGATACAGCTCGATGGACCGTATCAACTGCCGGCAGAGGTAATCAGCCCGAGTCAACGGAGCGAAGCCAGTGATCAAACCTGTCAATGATCAGAGTGGACGGGCTGGCCGACCACGGCTTGCTGACTGTCTGCAGTCAATTTGACACGGGTCGTCGCCCTTGCCTGGACCCGTACCACCAGAGGGCGGGCTTGTAGTTACCGGGGCGTGCAAATGGCGGGCCAGATACTGTCGGGTTAGGTAAGGTGTGTCAGCACGGCGAGGCAGGCCTGCAGGAGTGTGTGGCAACCGTGTGTATCAGCCTTTTGGGGAAACTGAGAAAGAAGGCATCGTCTGTGTTGTCTGTTTACGTTTGACAGCCAAACACATAAAAGGTTCCAAAGAACGTTACTTATTAGGACAAAACACAGCACGCACATTTTCGGGGGTGGTAATCCCCTTTACCAAGCCAACAAAACGACACTTAAACAACAGTTAAACGATGAAGAAAAAGAAAAAAACGATGAAAAATGAGATGGAGAGCTAAGACACTTATCTGTTTTGGGTTGAGCTATGCTGTTTTCGTCCAACTAGCAGTCATTCTTGGTTCAGATTTTTTTAACGTTTCGGTTAGAGCGTTACTCATAAGCGCTTATGCGGATCTACTGTGAAACGTGAACATCCGCTGCTGTCGACAGCTGATATATAGTATATAATTATAAAACACTATAAACATATATCTTGTAAACTGACAACAGCTCTCGTAGTGGAATAATCTTATTGTTTTATGTATTCAGCTGTTTATTTGTTTGTTCATTTATTTCCACTTTTGTCCGCTTCGCCAAGTGGATATAGTTTCAAAGACACGGAAGTGCGATTGTTTATATTGTTCTATCAAAGTGACTTTAATCCGATCAATTGTTAATCGATCTCGGAGACAGAGGACCGCCTCCCCTCGAATGAGATACACAAACTCAAAACCCCACACCCCCGTCCCAAGAAACAAAGCAACACACAGACACACATATATACACACAACCACCACCAACAATAAAAACAAAAACAAACAAACAAAGCAAGCAAACAAACAAATAAAAACAAGTAAGTAAAAACATTTTTACGCCCAATTAACCAGTAAGGTTATATCAGAGCAAAAACAACAAACCAACAAAAACAAACAAACAACAACAAGCCACTAACACACACACACAAACACACACACACAACACACACCAACACACACACACAACACACACACACACAACACACACACACTACACACACAACAACCAACCACACACACACACACACACAAACACACACACTTACACACCACACAACACACACACACACACACACACACACACACACACCACACACACACACACACCACCACACACACACACACACACACACACACACACACACACACACACACACAACCAACACACACAAAACACACAAAGAAACAAAAGAAGAAAAGAAGAAAAAAAAGAACAACAAACACAACAAACAAACAAAACCAAAGAGCCACACAAGCAAACAACTCCAGAATTTCCGTTGATGACAAATTTATGATAGTTAATATTGAGTTTTGATTTCTTTAAAAAAATAAAATGTATAGCTTGATTATGAAATATACGCGCCTAGGATTTACCTGAGAAAGGGCGCTCTAAGACCTCACTATTATTAATATTGTTAAGTATTGGAGTTGGGCATACAAAATGACCCGTACGACAGCAGCCTGTTACATACACGACATGGTTCACACACAAGAGTCAATACACGCCCAAGAGATCAGGTTGCTCTCGCTTATTTCAAAAGCAAGCTCAAGACTTTTGTCTTCTCGGCATATTTTAGAATCAACACACAAGGGATTTAATTAGCGCTCGAAACACGTCACACAAGCATAGCAACAAAAACCTGAGTCTCCTGCGGTAACTCTCACCTGGGCTTTGAGCTAAGGGGTATGTGCCTGATAAATATCCATTATTATTATTATTATTATTGATAAGTCCATATAAATTATACAGATTAACATCAATATTTAGAAAAATCCCCGACTCATGAAAAATACCTGGCATACGTAGCCTACACCATCACACACACTCCCCTCTCCCCCCCATCTCTCTCTCTCTCTCTCTCTCTCTCTCTCTCTCTCTCTCTCTCTCTCTCTCTCTCTCTCTCTCTCTCTCCACACACACACACACACACACACACACACACACACACACACACACACACACACACACCACACACACACACACACACACACACACACACACACACACACACACACACACACACACACACACACACACACACACACACACACACACACACACACACACACACACACATACTCACACACGCACGCACGCACGCACGCACGCATTCATCATGTCTCACGCATGCACGCATACGTATACAGACAGAACTCAAGCCTTTCATGCTCTTGAAATGAAAAGTAATAATTAAGCTCTTAAATCCGACAAATCTCGCCTTTCATCTCCAGTCCTTCCGCCGGTCCTGGCCATAAGACTGCCTCTTCACCTTCAATGCGCATGTCTCCTGCGGAAAAGTAGCATCTTGTATCTCACCCAACTTCCTGTCATCTCAGTTTTATGGGCCAGCGGCTCTCACGTGCAATGATTTTCCTCCCTCAAATGTTTTGCTGTTCCGATCGCGTGAGAAATGCTCGTAAAAGCCAGTCTCTCGTGCTGTTTTTAATGCTCACTTGAGCTTCGACGGAGCTTGCAAAAAGCGAGAGCAGGTATAGGTTTAAGTACCGTTTAGGGTACCGTCGGTGACCCGGATCAGTTCGGTTACAGGGGTGTAGCTCAGGCAATGAGCATCCTTTGATATAAAGATGATTTACCGTTGTTTCCGGATTAGAGACAGTGGCGGGGTGTGTCTCACGACATGCTGCAGGCAGATGAGCCGAAGGGAGGAGGGGGAGGGGGGGGGGGGGTGGGGGTGGGGGGGATTTACGCGCTAAGGTTGAGGCATACACAGCACAGACAACATGAAGAAGAGAGATACACACACACACAGACACACACACACAACACCACACGACAGACAGAGAGGACAGACAGATACACACACACACACACACACAACACACACACACACACACAACAACACACCACAAACACACACACAACACAACACACACACACAAAGCACACAATATACTATTCAGTCTGTGTGTTGTGTGTGTGTGTGTGTGTGTGTGTGTGTGTGTGTGTGTGTGTGTGTGTGTGTGTGTGTGTGTGTGTGTGTGTGTGTGTGTGTGTGTGTGTGTTGGCATTTATATTTTCTTTTTACTCAAAACGTAATGAGAAGAAACATTGACGTTACAGACGAGATGACATTTTAAGAACCAATGAAAGTCCTGGATGAAGGGTGAAATCATAATCACGACTTAATTCATTGAAATTATAATTATTATGTAGAATACGAGCATACCTCTTCCACCGTTACCGTAGCCTCCTCTGAATAGCGGAAGTTGCGAATATCGGAACCGGAAGTAGAACCTACCGACTCAAGTCTTGCGCGGAATTGATGTATACTGCAAATCATTGGCTGTATATTGTATGCACAACGGTTTAGCTCTTCGATGATTTGAACCACAACAGCCTGGACTCACTAGGGTGATGTTGTCAGGGAACAACTGGAATAAAAAGATGCAAAAGCATGCATACCTGTGTTTCGGGGCTTGACAACTGATGTGAGCAGTGTGGACTCGCTTGTTCATCCCGGGAAAAAGGTTGTTTTTGCATGTCGGACACAAATGCTACTTTTATTTGTTTGCTGCTGTTACTAAAGTTTCTGCATGTTTTTATGTCTGATTCGTTTATTTGTATAATTAATTGTTTAGTTAGCTTTAAATTGGTCGTAGCTGAGTGAGGCTCTCTCTTTCCCCTCTAGTCTTTCTCATACTCCCGCTCTCTCCCTCCCTCCTCAGTCTCTCTACCTTCTCTTTTTCTATCTCTCATCTCTCTTCATCATCCCCAGCTGTCTCCCCTTTTTCTCCCTTCTCTCTCTATGTGTTTACCATCTCCCGCTGTCCCTGCTTCTCCCTCTCTCCCTCTTCCTTCTCTCTTCTCTCTCTTTACCATCTCCCGCTCTGTCCACTTCTCCCTGCCTCTGCCTCTCTCTCTCTCCCTCCCTCCCTCTCTCTCTCTTTACCGTCTCCCGCTTTCCCCGCTTCTCACTCCCTCTGTCTCTCTGTGTCTCTCTTTCTGTGTGTGTGTGTGTGTGTGTGTGTGTGTGTGTGTGTGTGTGTGTGTGTGTGTGTGTGTGTTGTGTGTGTGTGTGTGGTGTGTGTGTGTGTGTGTGTGTGTGTGTGTGTGTGTGTGTGTGTGTGTGTGTGTGTGTGTTCTCTCTCTCTCTCTTCTGTCTCTCTCTCTGTCTCTCTGTGTCTCTCTGTCTCTGTCTGCTGTCTGTCTGTCTTCTGTCTGTCTGTCTGTCTGTCTGTCTGTCTGTCTGTCTGTCTGTCTGTCTGTCTTCTCTCTCTCTCTCTCTCTCTCTCTCTCTCTCTCTCTCTCTCTCTCTCTCTCTCTCTCATCTGCCGCTCTCCCCGCTTCTTCATCACTCCCTCACCTCCCCCCCCCCCTCACTCCCTCCCTCCCTCACTCCCCTCACTCCCCTCATTGCTCCCTCCGGCTCTCAGCCTGTCTCCTCCTCCTCTCTCTGTTTCACCGGAACTGACGGAATTTCTCCAGGTTTGATACTCAAACTTGTCGCCAGTTTACTGCGCCCCCCCGCCAATGCCCAGACAGTTTGGACATATCACCGTCTCTATCAGCCGGCACCCCGCGGGAGGAGGGGAGGAGAGAGGCGGGCAGGGATAGCACACAAACTAGAACATCAAGGCGGCTCTCGCGCACACACACAGACCCAAAAATCCTTCCGCCGCAGCGAGAAGCCACTGATAGTATCGCGAAGACTTCTTTCAATTAATGCGCGCTTCGGGGAGCCGCTTTCTTTTGTTGATAATACGCCTTTGTGACGTAAATACGCGAGGCCCTGTCTCAGTGAGGTTTTACGATGGGAAGACATGGAAAATTACTAAAATATAATTAGTTTCTTCAAAGATTTTGGAATGTTTATTGGTTTCCCTGTCTGCTCAAAATCGGAAAGAGGTGTAGACGGAGACAGAGAAGAACTCGAATTGGAACTCGAAAGCTGTGCAGGATAGTAGCACTAGGTCCATTTGGACCTATCCAGCAGCCAGTTCTTGCTATACCACAGAAGAAGAAGAAGAAGAAGAAGAAGAAGAAGAAGAAGAAGAAGAAGAAGAAGAAGAAGAAGAAGAAGAAGAAGAAGAAGAAGAAGAAGAAGAAGAAGAAGAAGAAGAAGAAGAAGAAGAAGAAGAAGAAGAAGAAAGAAAGAAAGAAAGAAAGAAAGAAAAAAACTGCTGGCATGAGTTTGGCCACAGGGTTTTCTTCTCGAAAGCAGTACAGCAGTTGCAAAACTATAACTAATGACATCCGAAATGATTTATTCTGCACATCTAGGAAGATTTAAATGCTGATACCGTGACTATAGCTGATGCGAAACTAACGGCTTATGAGATTATAGTCTGTTCTAATACCTAAGCAAATATGAAGGCAAAAAAGTAGCAGATGGGAAACTAACTCGTGAGATTCATAGTCTGTTCTGTATTCAGTGCTATAACAGATGACTGTAGAAGATGCGAAACTAACTCGTGAGATTACAGTCTGTTCTAATACCTAAGCAAATATGAAGACAATAAAGTAGCAGATGCGAAACTAACTCGTGAGATTCATAGTTTTTCTGTATTTATGCTATATCAGATGACTATAGCAGATGCGAAACTAACTCAAGGGATCATAATCTGTTCTAATACCTAAGCAAAATATGAACGCAATGAAGTAGCAGATGCGAAACTAACTAGTGAAATTCATAGTCTGTTCTGTATTCACCTAAGCAAAACATGAACGCTATACAGTCACTGAGAAGCAGACGCGGATCTGGCCTCTGCTTTTTGTCTCTCTCGGGTCCAGATAAGGTCAACCCAGAAGATTACATGGGTGGTGTGTTCTGATATTTTTAGGTATAGGATCTCACACGATCTTCTGAGGAATTTCCCAGTATTACCAAGCAAGTCTCAGTAGAGTTTGCGCGTTGAGTGGGAACTTACAGTTTCGTCATTTCTCACCCACAGTCTCCCAACTCGTAGCGGAGGGCGAATGTGTGGGTCTGGTCTCCGAACGCCCCTCTCTCTCTCTTGGCAATGTGTCTGCCAGGTTTTTAAGCTGCGGCTTTCATCCTGGGCGATCTGGCGGTGTACATCATACCAGAAATAAAATAAAAACATTATTATTGTCTTTCTTTCTTTTTAAAGTCCCTTCACAGTTGTGATATTGATTAGACTGATCTTACGTTTATTAAAACAAAAACATAACGGCGATTAAGATATCATCATTGTTCATATTAATCATTTCCTCATAGATAGTCATTCTGACGTCAACCCTCCCCCCCCCTCCACACACACACACACACACACACACAACACACACACCACACACCACACCCACCACCACCACGCACGCACGCACGCACGCACGCACGCACGCACGCACGCACGCACGCACGCACGCACGCACACACACACACACACACACACACATACACACGCACGCAAGCACGCACGCACACACACACATACACACACATCCTGCCACCATCCATTTTCCTTCTAAGAATATGACATTTCGGTTGGACTGAAGACGAGGAATCTGAGGAACTGGATTGATTGCACTAGATAGATACCACTGAGAAGTCAGAAGACTGCGTGTCTGCCAAAATAAGTTTATTGCTACTAGAAGTCTCGCATATTCGTGCGGATATGTGGGAAAACAAAAAAGTAGAAACTAGACTCTACAACAAGTCTTCTGCTTGTACATTAGTGCTCCGGTTGTGCTATCGTAAACGGAAGCCTATCCAAAGTAAATGTTGGTGATTACCTGTAACAGGTTCCCTTTATTTATTTGCCTGTGTGCATTTTGACATTACATCTGTGGCTGATTGAGCGTTAAAAACTGAGTATCTGCAGATTTATTATCACTTGTAAAATCTTTTCCCTTATTCGCTGCTTGTGAAATGTCTCCATTATTTAGTCCCCTAATGTAAATGCTGGATGTTTGACCCGATGACTGATACTGAGATACTGAGACTGCTGTGAGTGTGGAATAAGGAAAGCAAGCTCTAAAAACAGTGGTTTTCGAGATAAACAAATGCTTGTATTCTCCCATGCTGACGGAGTCAACCATTTACTCGATGGTTTTCTAAACAAATGTATTCTCCCATGCTGACGGAGTCAACCACTTACTCGATGGTTTTCTAAACAAATGTATTCTCCCATGCTGACGGAGTCAACCATTTACTCGATGGTTTTCTAAACAAATGTATTCTCCCATGCTGACGGAGTCAACCACTTACTCGGTGGTTTTCTTTCATTAGTATTGAGCTGATGTCCTCTCACCGTTATGCGCCGCTGCGGGTCACTGATGAGCTGCTGGGGCAGAGAAGCAGGTGCCTGACCTAGGCAACCAACACAAGAATGATCCTCATCAGGATAAGATTTCTGGTAACCCCGCTGTTCTCTGCTTAGCATTCGGGAAGCACTAATCTGATTCACCCCCGGGAGGGCACCTATAAGTGGTTTATGAAGGGAGCATATGCCTTTTCGTCTCTCCCTCCCCCCCCCCACATCCACCTTCGATCCTTACACTGTTTAAGGTCTTCCAGACCTAAATATAATGTCTCAACAGTCAATTGCTTGCTTGGTTTAAAAATAAATAAATCATTTATCGTAATCATAAGTTCAACAAACGAGTACAGGTTTGTTTTGTTGCCTCTGACTTTTTGACAACAATTTGCCATCTTGCCATCGTAAATGTCTGTGTAATTATCATTTTGTCTATAGGTAACACTCAAATAAGCATACTGCTTTTGTGTTTCCTGTACTTATTTGTTGAACTTATGATTACGATGAATGAATAAAATTTTGTTTAAACCAAACACAAAAGCAGTATGCTTATTTGAGTGTTACCTATTGCTTGCTTGATTTTGTTGTTGTTGTGGGGTTTCCCCTACAATTCGACCTAGAAAAAACAGAAGCAGTTCAGCACGGGAATTTGTGGAAAAGATTTATATGAAAATGGAGTCCATGACTTGTGTGTTTTTATAATTCCTAAGGAATGCTAAATCCGAATAACGCAAGCCTGGTTCTTCTTCTTCTTCCTTAGAGTGTCCGGTCGCGAGACTTTGAAGACTGACACTTTGACACTGCATGCTGAACTATTTCTGTGTGTCCATAATTCTCGGCGGAACTCTGACATGGGCCACGAGATCACTGGCGAGCGTATGTGATCTTTATGAATGCGTATTATCACACTCGCGGGCAACCTCGGTTTATATCTCATCAGAAGGACTTAGTTAATTAGCTACGCGTAGTTTACACCTTAGTAAACTATTGATCAATAGTAATGAATATATCATACTAAATCTTGTATTCGAAGCTTCCTGGGTTCAAATATCCTGTTTGAAAAGAAGACAAGATTTTGCCATAAAATCATCATCGAAATTCAAATTGTGTTTTGGCTGGTAAGACTCACACAGAAACGAAGATCCTACAATTTTTTTTAATGAAAAACCTACATTAAATACTCGTTTATTTATAGACTATTGCAAATATAAGCTGTTACGTGAAGTACAGTAACTAGGGTAACTACACGGTGATTTCATATTCATACGACAACTGAAGTCTTCGACTGTCGACTGTATTAATTTTTGGCTTCTTCACGCGAGTGTCATATCGGCACTATTGTTACAGGTGCTCAGCGCATCTGCGCCGGCACATGCGCGAACAATCCCTTCCTCCCTTCCGCGTTGCCAAGTTGACCTGCCACGCATGCGCGGGGAATGCCGGAAAGATCATAGGTAAATAGAAGGTTGAAGACACTTTTGGGGGCGGCGTGGGGAAGATCGGTTTGATAGAAACAGCGTGTGGATGTTAGCAGAGCTTTATTGGAAATTTGACGTTCTAATAGCCGGCAAAGCGACGTGGCTTTCGATCGATGTCGTATTTGTTGTGTGTCTGCGTGACTTCACGGAGACGTTTGTGGACCGGCCGCTGGGTCTGTTGTCGTTTTCTGTTGCCGCCTTTCCAGTACAGCTGTCTCCTTCCTTCTGGTCCCGTCTTGATGTCTCCTGGGTTTATTCTTTATTTCCTATGGGGAAAAGTCTAAATTTACCTTTCTCGACCACCGAGTTTTCTTCAACGCATTCAATGTCGTGATCGAGCTAGCAAAAAGAGGTTCAAAATCTCTCTTTCTTTTTGGGGAAGATCAATCAATCAATAGCCCAATAAAAGTAATTATGAAATATTTGTAAAGCGCGAACCTCTAACATAAAAAAGAAGAAGCTCGGCGCGCTGTACAGGATTCAAATATTAATTTAACTACACCCACGTTGAGACATCACGAGAGAAAATCAACAATAACTATGACTACAAGCCATTCAAAGTTAGTCACTAGAAGCTAAACAGAAAAACCTACATTACACACGCACGCACACACACACACACACACACACACACACACACACACGCACGCACGCACGCACGCACGCACGCACGCACGCACGCACGCACGCACGCACGCACGCACGCACGCACGCACGCACGCACGCACGCACGCGCGCGCATGCACACGCACAGACATGCACACTCGCGCCCGCATGCGCGCATAAATAAAAATAAAAATGTACCAATAAAAAGAAGGGAAAAACAAAGTCAAACTACACGCATCTTTGTGACGCATGTCCTCGTGATCAAGCGAAAAAAAAAAAAAATCTGATTCTTTCCTTTTCGAAAAATAAATAAATAAATAAATAAGTAAATAAATAAATAAATAATCAATACAAAATTATGCTATTTGTTTAATTATTTATGCAATAGATGTACTCGATCTAAACGCATCTTTGTGACTGATTAATATACCCTCACAAGAAATTGAGGTTGGTCATTTTGCTTTTAACATGGATACTGCTGGTGTGTGTTAAAACTTGAATACATCAATTAATCATAACTAAGCCTGTAACGTCAAAGCACCTAGTGTGGTCAATGTTTTTTTGGAGGGTAGGTAGTTGGGGTCGTTTGCCATTAGCAATTTATATTAACATTTTTATTTCAATGATATGGGAGAAAGCCCGTTTTTTGTTTGTTTGTTTTTTCTTCCCACAGACCTATGGAGCGTAAGAACAAAAGACATAAGAATTTCATCCTTACCAAGTAAAAGTACAAGGAATGTTTTTCAGTGTTGGTTCCTTCATTCATCATCACTATCACACCCACACAGCAATACAACTCTATTACCCAAAACGAGTCTTTCACACACACACACACGCGCACGCACGCATGCACGCACGCACGCACGCACGCACGCACGCACGCACGCGAGCCAATCATAAAGTAAAAACTTGTTACAAAAACAAAACAAGAGTGAGGGCCTGTAATTTATTTTAACAGAGGCAAGAAAAAAGAAGTTTCGAAACAAACGATAGATGCTTTCGTGCTTTCGTTCAACATTTACATAGCTGCGCCTTTCTAGACTTGCTCCGCATGCGGCAATATCTTTTTTACTCTTCCTCGATTTTTTTTTGATTTTTTTTATCACGTTATAATAGTTGTCTACAAATATCCAGACGATACGACGTGTACATAGACTCTTTGAATTTCCAATCTTAGGAGAGTAGCCCAGGGGAAGTAGTCATCAGAAGAAACGGCAGCAGTCTGACTTTGTGCCCATTTTCAATTCCACATTATCCTGAGATCAAAAGCGTCGGTTCCAGAGGCTTTTATCGAGAATCTCTCTCGCCGCAAAGGCCGTCATTTCTGATATCTGAGTTCTGTTTGAGGAGGAAATCGGACCGCTGTTTTAGTCGGGTGCGCAAGACTGACTTGCAAGACATCGGCTGAGACTGAAGTGAAAGAGAACATTGGAAAGGACTGTAACATCAAAGGACAACATAGAACAGTCTTTTGCTCAAACCACAGAGCAAGATTTGGGCGGTGGCGTGACGGACTAGCTCAGTTCAAGATGACGTCCAAGCAATAGGGAAAGCTCACATGCGCACCATACCGTCTTTAATGATGTTTGACTACGTTTCACTCCGTTTTATTTGTATACTATTACCTTTGTTATGCTAATTTGTCTAATTGTCCTTTTTATTTGTGGAACCCGAGAGACCTAAAAGGCAAATTTTCATTTTATACATTTATTATGAATAATAAAGTTCTTTTGTATTTGTATTTGTAAGTCCCTCGGAAGTTTTTCCACCTCTTCCAGTGGGCAGTTGCCTTTGAAATAGTTTAACCTCTTCACTGCCATGCTTGCCGCGCCGTCACTCGGAAAGGTGAAAAATAAAAGTGCCAAGTTTTAAATCATTAAGGCTTTTCCCTCACTATTCGCATGAGCACGTCCAAAGATTTCTATCAAAATGTATTGTACTGAAAGTAGGTTTCTTATAGGACCATCAAATACACTGTTTTGCATGCGTGTATGTATGCACCTTTCAGCCCGGCAGTTTTACAGTTTGGGGCAATGAAGGGGTTAAAATTGCTGGTCTGACTGACGATGGCCTCTTCTTGTTCTTTCCAACAAGATCGTCGAGCGCTGCCTGTCTCTTCTCCAGGCAAGTGGTTAGCCTAAAAACCGAATAACTCGGGATGGACAGGTTGTGTCGGGGTTGGGATTCTTGGTCTAACGGTAATGAGCTCAGTGTTCAGTTCTTCCAATGAGACCCCGGCAACTCAGCGTAGGTAAGACGCGTACTCTGAAAAGAAAAAGAAAAAAGAATTCCCACATATAAGCAACATCAACAACAACAACAACACGCACACACACACACACACACACACACACACACACACACACACACACACACACACACACACACACACACACACACACACACACACACACACACACACACACACACACACACACACACACACACACACACACACACACACACACACACACACACACACACACACACACACACACACACACACACACACAAATGGAATAAAACATGTTACACCCTCCCCCCACCCCCCACCCCCCTCAAAATTAAATAAACAAAATACAACAAACAAACAAACAAACAAAAACTCCTGGAATAAAGCATGTTTAAATAACTATAAAAAAAAAAGGAAAAGAAAAAAAAAGAGGATGGACTCGGGAGCAAGAGGCTGAGTCTACGGGGTTCGAATCCTTGGTCATAGCGGTGCGTTGCTTCGGATGACAGGCAGGACTGAGACCCCGTGTCAGTGATGCTGGTGTGTGCACGTTAAAGATCCCACGACCGAAGAAATAACGTCGTTACAATACACTACACACCTCAGTCCAATACAACTTTGTTAATCCCTGACAGGAAAGGTCTAGTCCGCTTGCTGGCGATATCGTAGTTATGCAACTACTAGATAAACCTGGGACACAGAATAAGAGCAAGTAAGTCAGTATGTCAGTAAGTCAGTAAGTGAGTGAGTGAGTGAGTGAGTGATTGAGTAAGTAAGTAAGTAAGTAATTTGATGTTTTACGCCCAGTCAGAGCAAAACAGAGAACAGAAGGAACGAAACAAAGAGGGATGGGAAACGATAGGCAAAGAGAAAAAGAAGAAAGAAAGAAAGAAAGAAGGGAACGTTCCCACGACAGACAAACCAACAATGAAACTGGCCAAAATCTGTAGTACTTCCTCTGACGTTAGAGAGTAATACAAGTCTCGGCCTGTCTGCCTGTGTTTCTATCTGTCTGACTATTTTCTGACTGCCTGTTTGCCCGTCTGTGTCTGTCTGTCTGACTGCCTGTTTTCCTGTCTGTGTCTGTCTCTGTCTGGCTGCCTTTCTGTGTCTGTCTGTCTGATTGCCTGTTTGCTTGTGCGTGTCTGTCTGACTATCCTGTCTGCCTGTTTGTGTGTGTGTGTGTGTGTGTGTGTGTGTGTGTGAGTGTGCGTGTGCGTGTGTGTGTGTGTGTGTGTGTGTGTGTGTGTGTGTGTGTGTGTGTGTGTGTGTGTGTGTGTGTGTGTGTGTGTGTGTGACTGCCTGCTTGCCTGTCTGTGTCTGTCTGGCTATCTGACTGCCTGTTTGTCTGTCTGACTGCCTGTTTACCTGTGTGTGTCTGATCGTCTGCCTGCCTGTTTGCCTGTCTGTGTCTGTCTGTGTGATTGTCCTGACTGCCTGTTTGCCTGTCTGTGTCTGTCTGTGTGAATGTCCTGACTGCCTGTTTGCTGTCTGTGTCTGTCTGTGTGATTGTCCTGACTGCCTTGTTTGCCTGTCTGTGTCTGTCTGTGTGATGTCCTGACTGCCTGTTTGCCTGTCTGTGTCTGTCTGTGTGACTGTCCTGACTGCCTGTTGCCTGTCTGTGTCTGTCTGTGTGAATGTCCCGACTGCCTGTTTGCCTGTCTGTGTCTGTCTGTGTGAATGTCCTGACTGCCTGTTTGCCTGTCTGTGTCTGTCTGACTATCCCCATCTCAGTCTCTTTCTGGACAATAAGGCGATAGTTAATGATGATGACGATGGCAACAACTACAGAGCAGCAATAAAGCTCCAACCACACTACGGCAACTACGATTACCGTGCTATACTATACTACTACTGGGTGTCACGCAATGGAATGGTGGTGTTGCTGCTGCGAATGAAGGAGTGTGAAGACACCAGTGTCTTGCCTAGTTGCCATCACACCCAACTGAAAGTGCATTCTTCTTCTCTTGCCATTTTGTCTCTTTCCTTTCTTTCTTTCTTTCTTTCTTTCTTTCGTTCGTTGTCTTTCGTTCTCTTTTCTTTTCTTTCGTTCTTTGTCTTTCTTGCTTTTTCTTTCTATCTTTTCTTTGTTTCTTTCTTTTGTTTCTTCAGTCACCGACTTCTCTTTGGTCCTCCCCCCCCCCCCCCCCCCCCACCACCCCCGCCACCCTCCCATCTTCTTTTAGCATATTTCCTTCAGTTTGTCATCCTTTCTTTTTTCCCTAATTTCTCTTCTCCTTCTCTTATGTGTCTTTCTTCTTCCTTCCTTCCTTCCCTTTTGTCTCGGGCGGCACGTGCAGCACACACCTCGTGACGTGGACCACCTAACATGGCTGCCGCATGTGGCACCGTCGGTCGCCAATGTTTTCCCTTCCCAGCCACTGTGGGCAGGAACACGGTTTCCCGCAGCCAAACAACACATACACGCACGCACAGACAGGCGCGCGGGCCACACGGACATGCGTTTTCAACGCAGGAAAAATAATCACTGACACACGAAGGTGGAGGTGCGTGTATATATGTGAGACGTACGCCAGAAGATCGACTGAGTGAATGGCCGCGGCAGGCAGAAAGTCAGTCAGTGGTTGATTTCCTCTGGTGTGGTTTGGGATGGAATTTGAAGCAAATATTGTCATGCTATGATTATTCCCCCCCCCTCCCCCCCCCCCCCCTCCCCCGTCACGTCGGCAGCGAAATTTCTGTGATGACGAGAGTTTGAAGATGCATCCAACAGGAATGTTTAAAACAACAAAAATCAAGACTGTCCAAAATAAACAACACACACACACACACACACACACACACACACACACACACACACACACACACACACACACACACACACACACACACACACACACACACACACACACACACTCAATCAATCAATC
This sequence comes from Alviniconcha marisindica, assembly GCA_018857735.1. NCBI lineage: Eukaryota > Metazoa > Mollusca > Gastropoda > Provannidae > Alviniconcha > Alviniconcha marisindica. Next base: position 102,306 of record JABMCL010000472.1, read on the forward strand.
AATCAATCAATAAAAAATCCCCCCAAACAAAAACAAACAAATCCCAACAACCGTCAACAGCAACCCCCCAAAACAACAACAACAAACAGCAACAACAACAACAACAACAAACAACAATAACAACAAACAACAACAGCAACAACAACAACAACAAAATCTAGCTGGAAGTATTGAAACATCAGAAAGAAGGATTCAGTGACTCAGTAGCGAAAGGGAGCGGATAGGGTGGGGGTGTAATTCAGTCAACTGCGACGACCATATCTGGGCGAGACATTCAGTTTATCACACGTAAAAATCGGATTCATTTGTTACACCTGTCCCGTTGCGACTAGAGGACTTGCAGAAAAACCGACATTGTGATGGTACACAGTGCTCTATGTCTGAGCCGAATGGGGAATCAACTAAAGTTTGCCTGTGAACGTCGTCAAATTGTGAAGGTAAACTTGTTCAAACTTGCACTGCATTTCACAGTTACTCACACACACACACACACACACACACACACACACACACACACACACACACACACACACACACACACACACACACACACACACACACACACACACACACACCACACACACACACACACACACACACACACACACACACACACACACACACACACACACACACACACACACACACACACACACACACACACACACACACTATCAAAAACTATTTGTCTATACCGGCATATAGACCGCACTGGGGAACTAGTATTTGGAATGAGATCTGTAAGCACGCTAGATCCTTCGCAGATGATCGCGTACGACAAAAACACTAAACAAAACAAAATAAAAAACCCCAAAACAACAACAACAAAAACAAACAAAAAAACAAAAGAATAATAATAAGAAGATGATGAAGAAAGAAGAAGAAGAAAGAAAGAAAGAAAGAAAGAAAGAAAGAAAGAAAATCCCACCAAAGGAAATCCCCGTAGGCAGCCGAAAGTAGTAGAGGGGTTCCTGGACGTTTCCTGGGCTACCCCGGCAGACGTTGATACCGTTGCCCCTTGGCATTACGAGAAGTATTAACACCGGAATTATTAACACCTTGACAGCGCGATGCCGGCTGCAGCTGCTGCAACGTACCCTTCGATCCCCATCAGCGACACGGAAATCCGGACTTCCGCGAATTACCCACGGAACAACGAGGCAGCAAACAAGGTCCCACAGAGCTGCCCAACACGCAGTGGTCTGCGATGCCAGCGTGACAAGAAACCGGGCCCGAAACCTCTACTTTCAGGACGTACCTTTGGTGGGGTTCATGTGCTCTTTGTTTACTCGCACACAAGATGATGGTTACCGTAGGTGATTCAGGTCTTTGTTGTTGTGTTCGTGTGACTAATTTCTAGGGCTTATTAACTCCTTTTGTTTGTTGAAGAAAGAAACAAGCAAGCAACTGATTGCGTCGGAACACTTTCTTCTTTCAGATTCAGATTTTTCCTGTCATGCTTTAAATCTGCAGTCTAGTCGGAGACGTACTGAAAGCCCGCATTCATCGTCTGGTCCCCCCTCCCCTCCACCCCCACCCCTAAGTGCTGTTCTCGAAGCTTCGTAAGACCCTCCTGGCGTGTCTGGCACCACAGAGCCCTGTATGTTAGGGTCAGTCTCGCAGACGTGTTCAGAGGTTTGGGTTCCGGTTACTGGTCATGTCTGGCATCTCAGAACACCGTCACATGTTCAGTATTGAAAGATGTGTTCAGAGGATTGGAGTTCGGTTTCTGGTCAGGTCTTGAATCTCAGACCACGTAACTATGTTGGACAGTATTGCAGGATGTGTTCAGAGGTTTGGGGTCCAGCTTCTGGTTACGTCAGATTCTGCCCCCCCCCCCCAACCCCCCCCTCCCCCCCTCCCCCCAGCACTGTGTGTTGGATACTGCATGCTGAATATGCTTAGCCAAGTTCTACACAAACACTCATCCGTCTGAGAGATTATTTGAACACAAAACTGTCCACAGACGCGCAAACGACTTCTTCAGTGTTGCTTTACGTCCACAGAGACTGTTAGGGACGGAGAGCCCAGGAAGTCTACCTCGACTTTCACACAGCTCCTGAACTGTCTCACAGGTTGACAGCTGCTTTACGTCCATAGAGACCGTACAGACTATTAGGGATGGGAACCGAGGACATCCACCTTAACTTTCACACAGCTGCTGAGCTCTGACAACAACGGCTGTATTTCTATTAAATATTTCTGTTTAATTTTTTATTAATACTGTATACCCTCTGGTTCCCCCTCCCCCTCGTCCCTATCCCCAGCGACTTAACCAACATGCTCGACTGGGTCGTTAAAACCGAAGGATCTGTCTATTTATCCCTCCCTCACGGCGGCCCTTCCCTCCCCCCCCCCCGCACCCCCCCCCCCCCCCCCCCGCCCCTTCCCATCCTTGTCCAGCCGGCAATCTGTGTTTCCGGGCGAGTGACCAGAGACAGCAGCGCGGAGCCAGGGTCCCCCACCGGGGTCAGACTATCACCCAGCATGCAATTTGCTGCCGTGCTGACCGCCCGGCCCCCTTACGACACGGCGAAGCGGAAGACTGCAGGTATGAGTCGATACAGGTGTTACCGGGGCAAGTTCATTACCTGGCCCGGCTCCGCTTGATGCCAGCGTGAACAAGACCCTCCGGGAGACTGGCTGGGCACGGATGTGGCCACTTCCGCTCCGGAGCGGTCAGATGCTCCAGTCACGATGCTGGCTCAATCTGTTGGGATGATTTTTTTTTTCTTCCCACAAAAGGCAAGAGTCGATGAGCAGTGTGAGTTCCTGTCTTGTGTGTACAACCGCCCCTCCACCCCCCCTTCCCCCGCCCCCCAACCCACCCCACACACATCCGTGAACTACCCAGCAGTGGGTTACAGCAGACGCTAAAAACTGAGGCCCCCCATATGCAATATTTTCCCTTTGCAGCCTGGAGTAGATCAGAATATAGCTTTGCATGCTTCATCTACTGCCAGATTTCAATTTTCGGCCTTAACAGTTCATCCAACTTGACCCTCTCCCACCTTTCTTCAAATTATAAAAAGTGACAGGCGTGATGAAAATAATAATAATAAGAAGAAGAAGAGCGGTCATTTCTGTAGCGGGGTATCTCAGCGACAAGGGTGAACACATCGCACTTTACAAGATGGAAAAGAAGGGGCGAAAAAGAGATGATTATGCATAAATGAAACCTAAAATAATAATATATAAACGTAATATTGCATTCCTCGTGCGCGCGCGCGCGCGCACACACACACACACACACACACACACACACACACACACACACACACACACACACACACACACACACACACACACACACACACACACACACACACACACACACACGCGCCACACACACACACACACACACACACACACACACACCACACACATGCACACACACACACACACAGACATGCACACACGCTCACACGCACGCATGCGCGCACACACACACACACACACACACACACACACACACACACACACACACACACACACACACACACACACACACATGCCACTAAGGCAGGTGCATTTTGTCTTCACGGGCTCGCCTGATGCGATGCGGCAGGGAAGGGTTTGCAGGATTCTAAGCCTTCAGTACCACTGCTGCACATGATTTGTGAGACTGTGCCACTGCTTCCCTCTTCGTGTTCGACTACACAGTCAGGATCTTGACTCGTTTTATAGTGTTGTCACTTAGGGGAAAATGCATGCACGAGAAATGGAATGACTGAACGTACATCACTGTTAATCGGCTGGTACATGTGAAAACGTGACATTTGGCAACTTAAATAATTGTTATGGTTTACATACCATGTGTTATAATTACATGAATGGTTGGCATGGGTGATGCACAAACTGAGCAAAATTCCACCACAGTTGCTGAGTTCTGTACACTTGTGCCTCGGACTATGATCCAAAGTTTGAAAGTTCCGATCGACTTTACCTTTGTTATGAGTCAACTATATTGAAGATGTTCCTTTGCTCCGTGATGTACGCAGCCAAGGTTTCTCTTAGTTTTGGTCTGCTTTGACAGCCATTTAGCATTTGACCGTCCTTGTACAGCCATTTAGCATTTGACCGTCCTTGTACAGCCATTTAGCATTTGACCGTCCTTGTACGGCCATTTAGCATTTGACCGTCCTTGTACGGCCATTTAGCATTTGACCGTCCTTGTACAGTCTGGAACAACTCCCGCACAACGTCAGGCATGTTTCTTCTATCATTTCTAAACTGCTCTACTGAAGCCGAACTTTTTCGTGAAGAAGTTACGTGATATTTTTCTTTATGGCAGTGGGCAGGGGGCATTGACAGTGCAATACTCGTTTTTCAGTCAGTGTGTGTGTGTGTGTGTGTGTGTGTGTGTGTGTGTGTGTGTGTGTGTGTGTGTGTGTGTGTGTGTGTGTGTGTGGTGTGTGTGTGTGTGTGTGTATACAGTGTGTGTGTGTGCATGCGTGCGTGCGTGCGTGTGCGTGCGTGGTGTGTGTGTGTGTGTGTGTGTGTGTGTGTGTGTGTGTGTGTGTGTGTGTGTGTGTGTGTGTGTGTGTGTGTGTGTGTGTGTGTGTGTGTGTGTGTGTGTTTGGCGCGCGCGTGGAGGGGCTTATGGGGGAGGTGTAAATATGTGCGCACGCGCAAATTGTGTCGCAGTTATCCTATATGAACATTTTCCTCCCTAGTTTTTGTATCTATTGAGAGTCATTATTTTTTGTCTGTAAGCTGCCATGGTGAAGCGCTTAGGTCTCATCTTGAGACGAGGCGCTCTACAAGTGTTCATTCTTCTTCTTCTTCTTTATTTATTTATTTATTGACGATGTTCCTTTGTCCTGATGCAGATACCCAACATTCCTCATAATTCTAAAGAAGAGAATGACACTCAAAAGCCATAAACCTGTCGAGCTTCTCTACATCCAAACATATCCTGATATGAAAAGAAAAAAAAGATAACAAAAGCATAATCTGATTGTCAGGTACTCTTTGGTCTTGGTCTTTGAGAGGAGAAACAGCATAACGTCTTTTCCCCAAACAACTCCAGCTTGCCCATCGTCCGACATGTGGGTAGAAGCGTGGGAACAAGAACAAATCGAGCCAGCCCCCCCCCCCCCCCCCCCCCCCCCCACCCCCAAAACAATGCCTCTAATCTGCCCTCAATTTTTGACACTGTAGCAGAGAACCCCGTGCGGAGCTCCCACAATTCC
>JABMCL010000472.1:112500-127500 GCA_018857735.1 Alviniconcha marisindica
AGTCGGAAAGGTAGAATCCCGAGCATGACAACATGCGGTTAGTATATTGTAAGTGTATTAGACTGCATAATGAAATTTACCTGGTTAATTGGTAAATATTTCTTATCTGATACAACATCAACAACAACAATCATAACACCAGCATGGCATTTATTGACTGTCCTGAAAAACTCTTCTTTTATTTTCTTCTTTTTTAAATAGTGACATTTTACACGATCGAAACACAGAATTTTCAAAAGAACGCTTATTTTAATTAGACAATACCAAACACTGGCAAATTTCTAATGAAAACGCCCTTTTCAAACAAGAAACAGACAGATAATTTAAACATTCTATCAAACGATGATAGCAATCACATCCTTAGCCTTCACTTGATGAGGACGTGTTTTTGTTTGTTTGTTTGTTTTGTTTTGTTTTTTGGGTGAGAATGCTTCACGACGTTTGTTTGTTTGTTTCTGTTTTATTTGTTGTTTGTGTTTGTTTTGTTTTATTTTACTTTTCACGTTTTGTTGCTCTACAGTGACAAAGTTCAAGGCCGTATAATTTTAACACCTCACACCCCCCATTCATTTTCCCCTCGTTATATGATGCATTAGATTCGAAACTAATATGATACCCCCATTTATTCCCCCCCCCCCCCCCCCTCGTTATGCAAGGGATGCATTAGATTCGAAACTAATACTTTCCTGAGTCGTAGTGGCTTGATGTAATGAAAGAATTTACAAAGTATACGCCAGTTACATTATCCTCTAAACAAGTTTGGAACCCCGTGTGTACAAATTACTTAATGCCGACAAATATGAAAAGTAAAGTGTGGAGCGTAAAGCTGACAAATGTGAAAACTAAAGTGTGGAGCGTATTTATCTATCTGTGAAAGATTTCTACGTTAACAAATGCATTATACATTGTAAAAAGTGACGACGTATAGCAACTGCTTTTACATCTTTGTAATACTCTTTTGTCGCGTTTGTAGCTTTTACCAAATTATTCGTTTAGACCTCGTGCAGTGTATGATATGTTCTAACCAATCGGATTGAAGGATAGCCTTGTCATCTTTCACCGGGAAGCAGGGGCAAAACGCTAACACAAGCTAGTAGGGGAGAAATTGAACTGGCGTGGATAAATACCTGAGGTGGATAATTCGGTTATCCCCCTTGGGAGAGCTCTCCACGTGAAATCGCATTAAGCAGTCGGCTAAAGTAGTTGAGCTGGTGTTTGCATATTCTGTGAAAAACACCAGAGCAGAAGATAAAAATTGCTGAAGGGACATAATATGTGTATTTTGACAGCCTTCATTACCATACTTGTATTGCCACGATGCCTGAATTTGCAAAAAGCGTCTCTAGTTTGTTTAAAATCCTCCACAAGATGTATGCATCTTCCACTTCCTGTTCATTAAGATATACTGATATTTTCAATAGCTAACCTGTCTTCAATACCAAGATTTTGCAGAAAAATCGTTTAAGCAGAGAGAGAGAGAGAGAGAGAGAGAGAGAGAGAGAGAGAGAGAGAGAGCGCACTGTGCAAACTTCGTCCACCATCTTTGCTGACGTCCGATGGCGCAATGTCATTGTGTGAACTCATCTCGGTATACGATTCAAACGAACGCCTGCCATCAAAAACACAAACCATGACTTCAACGATTCATTAGACGTTACCCAAAAAAAAAATATAAAAAAATCAGCGTTAAAATGCGACCCGCTTCCTCCTCACGCCAAAGGAATCAAAAGTATTACGTTTGCAGGGAAATTGATCGAGTTTGTGCAATTGTTTCAAAAAGTCCAACTTGATCAACAACTGAGTGCACACATGGTTTCACCTCCATTGTGTAAACAGTCCTACAAGCGGCAAGGCGGCTTAGGCTTCCTCGTGTGCATACGTATGCAAAAAGATCACACAACAATTAATAACAATAATTATAATTGTAATAATAATAAAACTGGGCAGTGCTGCTTTTGCAAATGCTGACACCTGTTACGAGAGATACAAAAAATAAATACCGCATCCTATTTTAATACCAAGTCAGCCGCAAAAGCCGTATCAGAGGGAAACGAAATTCATCCAATTGTAAACAGAGCTCCCCGTCATTGTTCGTAACACACGACACGCTTTCTCTTTGAAGAGGATCAGAGAGGGAGGGGTGACGGAATGATATTGAATGAACCGGGAACGTGCAAAGCTATTTTCTGACCTACTCAGTCCAGAATACAGGGGGCATATTATTCTGACAGCAAACTGGGACCATCATTTCTGCATCCATGGCTCCCCAGGAAGCACACACACACACACACACACACACACACACACACGCACACACACACCACACACACACACACACACACACACACACACACACACACACACACACAAACACACACACCAAAACAAAACAACAACAACAACAAAAAACGAAACCCCACAAAAACACACACAAAAACAACAACAACGAACATGGCGAAAATGATGCAAACGCATTTCTTCTGCACACTTCATTGCATCGAAGATAGCGGTGCCAACTAGAGTCGCTAGGACTGGGTTTTTTGGCTGCATGGTTAGAAGAAGAAAGAAAAAAGAGAGAAAGGCAAAAGGTGATGGAATTCCTTACCAACGCTTACACCTACGCGTAGAGCGCCTTCGCCTCGGACTCGCCAGCCAAGGAGGCCCTCCTGCGCATTTTCCGCGACATGAGGCAGCCATCGCGGCGTGTTTAATTAGCGGTAATTTCATTAAGCTGCTGGCGAGACTGACAGGCCAAGAAGACGCTCATCCCTCAGAGATCGGCGTCGGAGAGGCGGCTGACTGAGATTGCCTCGCCCGCCCCTGTGGGCCTGGCCACGATTGAACAGACTGTTTTACCCCCAGATCCCCTATGTCATAAATGTGTGGCGTACGTGTGTGATGGAAGGAGCCTCGCCACGTTTTAACAGACTGTTTTACACCGAGATCCCCTATGTCATAAATGAGGGGCGTACGTGTGTGATGAAAGGAGCCTCGCGATTAAATTGAACAGACTGTTTTACCCCGAGATCCCCTATGTCACACTGTTTTACCTCGAGATTCCCTATGTGACAAATGTGTGGCGTAGGTGTGTGATGAAAGGAGCCTCGACACGGCTGAACAGACTGTTTTACCCGAGATCCCCTATGTCATACTGTTTTAACTCCGAGATTCCCTATGTCATAAATATGTGGCGTAGGTGTGTGATGAAAATGGGTGGCGAGGTGGCTGTTGTTGTTATAGTTTGATTTTGATCAGGAAGAAAGTCAAAACAAAACTGAGTTTGTTAGTGCTTCCCATCCCCCAGTCTTCTTCTTCCTCTGTCTGCCTCACTCTGTCTCTCCCTCGCTCCACCCCCCTCTCTCGATTGCAGAAACTGAGGAACGTTTCAGTCACAATGATCATGATTTGCTTGCTCGGTCCGTCTCACTTTTCCAAAGCACAATGCAGCAGACTGTTCTAAACCTATCCGTCCTTTTCTTATCCGACCAAATCAGTATACTGGTTGGATTGCCAGACAGACCGCACACACAGACACACAGACACACAGAGACACACAGACACACAGACACACAGACACAGACACACACACACACACACACACACACACACACACACACACACACACACACACACACACACACACACACACACACACACACACACACAGAGCCTAGATTATTTCAGTTCAATCACTAGGCGGGGCGGCTACTGCACATGGTCTCAAGAGTTCGACTGCACGTTTTTGGAACCGTTTTGGTTTTTATACAGGATACGAATCAGTTCCTCTTTCGTTTCGGTCAAAGCCAAGGTCGCTTTGAATGGCTGATTTCGTCTCAAGGTCAAGTTCACTTTGATAGGCTGATTTCTTTTCAAGGTTAAGGTCTTTTTTGTTGGGTGACTTGACAGTCAGGACAAACAAAGTCATCACAACAACAACAACAACAACAACAACAACAACAACAACAACAACAAACCCGATTTGTGTTGGGGTCATTTTTTATGATGATCATGAAATAGTTGTCCGACCTTTGTTTTCGACTCACAAAAGTTACCTGCAACCAACCTTGTTTCTATTTTTGTCGCACTTAATTGTCCTAGCCTCGTTCGGAGTTTGTCGTGAAAGAGCGAGGCAATCTGCAGAAGTGGCCCTTAACTCTGGTTCACTGCTGTACGGTTACGTTTGAAATAGTACTGGACTAATGGGGTTTGCGTGAAGAAGAAGAAGAAGAAGAAGAAGAAGAAGAAGAAGAAGAAAAGAAAAATAGTCAGAAGAAGAAGAAGAAGAAGAAAGGGGAGTAGAAGAAGAAGAAAGAAAAAAGAGTCGGAGAAGGAAGAAGAAGAAGAAAAGGACGAAGAAGAAGAAGAAGAAGAAGAAGAAGAAGAAGAAGAAGAAGAAGAAGAAGAAGAAGAAGAAGAAGAAGAAGAAGAAGAAGAAGAAGAAGAAAGAGCAGGCGGAGGAGGAGGAGAAGAAGAAGAGAAAAAGAGTAGGAGGAGGAAGAAGAAGAAAAAGGACGACGACACCGACGAACAAAGAAGAAGAAGCAGAAGAAGAAGAAGAAGAAAAAGATGGAGGAGGAGGAGAAAAAGAAGAAAAGGGAAATTCGCGCGACTTAGTAGCTCACCCACCGGCGCCAACTCTTATTTTTTACGCCCAATGAGTCTCGTGCCTACCCAGCATGCAATCGTTTGTATGCAGCAAATTCATTGGAGTTCCCCAGTGCGAGTCTCTGATGTTGCATAATGAATAAGATTATGAATCCGAGTTTTTATGCTTGGGAACAATCTGAAGAGTTTTCATTATCTTGTAATTAGGGAAGACAGATACGTAGGCTACAGTGAAGAGAGAGAGAGAGAGAGAGAGAGAGAGAGAGAGAGAGAGAGAGAGAGAGAGAGAGAGAGAGAGAGAGAGAGAGAGAGAGAGAGAGAGAGAGAGAGATCCTTTTGTAGTGTAGTTCGCAGAGCCATCGCAGACGATTGACATAATAATGTAGTCGGTGTGAGGTTTTATGTGCGCGTTGTCGATCATTTTCTGGTGTCGATGTTGATGATATGTTCCAGCTGAGAAACAACAAACAGTTGTTAGTTGTTGTTGTTTTTTTACATGATTTTGCGTATAAAAATCGGAAACAGAAAGACTGCTACCGTTCTAAAATAGATAAGCGTTCGTTTGAACTTTTTTGAGTTTGGATCTGATTTTGCATATATGTTTGTTGTCGACGACGAGAGCTAGTAGGCGATGTTCAGTTACATTTTCAATGGTCTGACCATCCTGTGACAGTGTCAACGACAAGTCCGACTGAAACTGGCGCTTTTGCAGTGTTGTAATTACCATTGACTTTGTTTCTACAGGATTAATGAGCATGTGATTGTCATTGCACCACATTGAAATACGGTTAACACAAAGCTGTAGTTTAAAAAAATAATAATTGCGGGACGCTTTTTCTAAGTGTATGGTGCGTGTTTGTGTGTGTGTGTGTGTGTGTGTGTGTGTGTGTGTGTGTGTGTGTGTGTGTGTGTGTGTGTGTGTGTGTGTGTGTGTGTGTGTGTGTGTGTGTTGTGTGTGTGTGTGTGTGTGTGTGTGTGTGTGTGTGTGTGTGTGTGTGTGTGTGTGTGTGTGTGTGTGTGTGTGTGTGTGTGTGTGTGTGTGTGTGTGTTGTGTGTGTGTGTGTGTGTGTGTGTGTGTGTGTGTGTGTGTGTGTGTGTGTTGTGTGTGTGTGTGTGTGTGTGTGTGTGTGTGTGTGTGTGTAGTGTGTGTGTGTGTGTGTTGTGTGTGTGTGTAGGTGTGGTGTGTGTGTGTGTGTGTGTGTGTGTGTGTGTGTGTGTGTGTGGTGGTGGGAGTGATGGTGAGAGTATGAGTGTAGGGAGGAGTAGGAGAGAGAGAGAGAGAGAGAGAGAGAGAGAGAGAGAGAGAGAGAGAGAGAGAGAGAGAGAGAGAAGAGAAGAGAAAGACAAGACAAGACAAGACAAGACAAGACAAGACAAGACAAGACAAGACAAGACAAGACAAGATTATTTTATTGTCAGGCCTCCGGCCCATTACAACAGGAGTGAACATTCAGACAATTCGAATTCTCATGGATCCAATGACGGACTTAAACTCAGTTTTCTAGTGCTTAAAGCTTTAAAAACGAAGGTGGATAATTTCTCTATGGTGGGTGCGTTCGTGCTAGCTAATAATAAGGAAAATTTAAACATGGATGGTTGTCTATGGTACTTTGGTGGAATAAGTTCATCCCTCAAGGCTGTATACTTTGGACATACTAATAAAAAATGTACTTCTGTTTCTGGCGTATTACAGAATGGACAATTTATATCTCTGTCGCGAGCAAAGGATCTATACTGTAGGTAATGACATTTAATGCAGACATTCCAATTCTGAATCTAGTAAATATTCTCCGCACGCTTATGTTGTTAATAGTTCGAAGATATTGACTGAGCACTAATGACTGATTGAAATTAGAGTATACGTTATAAAAATCGTGTGAACCCAGAGCAGCATGCCAGTCTTGTTTAAAGCAATCTATAAGCCTCAACTTAAACTCGTTAATGAACAAGTTTACATTACCAACACCTTGCATTTCCCAAACCACACCAAAGCCAAATTTGTATAAAACATTTCGAACTTTGCAAGCCCATGTAGTATAGTTCTGTCTTTGAAGATTTAATAACATATTATAAGCTTTGAAGATTTAATAACAGATTATAAGCGTCTCGATTTGATTGTAAATTTAGACAAGTCTAATATAGTTGTTTTCAGGAATGAGGGTCATCTTGCTCTGAATGAAAACTGGTGCTTTGGTGACGAGGAACTTGAAGTTGTAAACATGTACAAGTACCTGGGAGTCTACTTTACCACAAGGCTCACGTTCTCACCTACTCTAAACGACCTTGTAGATCGAGCCAGAAAGGGAATGCTAGCAATTATGAAACTTTTATGGTCCATTGGTGAGCATTCACCAGAAATCTTTAAAAAAATGTTTGATTGCCAGATACAACCTATTTTGACTTATGGTTCCGCAGTATGGGGACTGTCAGATAACCAGGAAAGTATCGAAAGAGTACATTTATTAGCTTTGAAAAGGTTCTTGGGTGTCAACCCAAAGTCTCCAAGACATTTAATATATGGCGAAGCGGGCAGACACCCCCTTTTTGTAAACACGTATGCCAGATGTATAAAGTTTTGGCTGCGCCTGACGTGTATGGATGACAGAAGTACCCCAGAGAGAGAGAGAGAGAGAGAGAGAGAGAGAGACAGACAGACAGACAGACAGACAGACAGACAGACAGAGAGAACATGTTTTTTTCCGGAGACGAATTGTTTGTGACCGTTTTTAATTCCGGCCCCTGCCACTTGGGCCGCCACATCACAGTCCGCCTTTGAGGGCTGACCTAGAGTGCTTTATTTTCGTGTGTCCTGTCGTTACTTGATAGTAGCCTACTGCCAACGTTGGGACTTTGAACACGCGCAGAGGTGTTAACGCAAGCGATTGCACACCGACGGGGGCTGTACGAGCACCGTCAGAGAGTCTGCACTGACAGATTGAAAAGAGTTGACTCTGGGAGAACATACCTCACTTGCCGCACCGGGGAGTGGAACCCGCCCACTGACTGAAATAGAAACCGCCTCAGCAGCGTACCGCTGGACCCTGACGCTGAACCCCACCGCTGAACTACATCCCCGCCCGCCCACGACCCACTTTCAGCCGAAGTCCACAAGACAGCCCGCGGAGACCTAGGTCAGTGTAGTCACGCCGTGCAGTCACTGAATGACGATGCTCCAACCGTCTTGCATCATTCGCTCCCCAGGCCAACATTTACACATCTTCCCGCCACCTCTGATCTTATCGAGTCCTGGGGCGAAGCCGGGTTTCTCCCATGATAATCCGCCATTCCACCCCTGACTTCACACGGCAGGGGTGCCTGCCTGCTGAACCGTATCGAGTGTCATCTCTCTTGAAGGCTGTCTTCCAGTCGCGGGTCCTGGAAGGCTGTATCAGCCAAGAACTCTGACGAGGAAGACGCGTGAAGAGTTTAGTCCCTCGACGTGTCCGTCGCTTTTTCTGTGGCTGCTATCGCAGTGCATAGTGAGAAGAATATATTGGACGGAAGTAGGTTTGGGAGGAGAAAGAAGAAGAACGTAGAACTGAGAGGAAGAGCAACAAAAATGTGTTCCTTTTTGTTTGTTGGTTTGTTTTGCCACTGGCAAGCTTGTGGGGCTTTTTATTCATCAACATGCATCCATTCATTACAATACAGTCTGTCTGTCTGTCTGTCTGTCTGTCTGTCTGTCTGTCTGTCTGTCTGTCTGTCTGTCTGTCTGTCTGTCTGCTCTCGTCTGTCTCTCTCTCTCTCTCTCTCTCTCTCTCTCTCTCTCTCTCTCTCTCTCTCTCTCTCTCTCTCTCTCTCTCTCTCTCTTGCGGCCAGTGAGGTTTGGAGGTATGGTGATGAGGAGATAGAGGTTGTAAATAGCTATAAGTACCTGGGGTTGTATTTTACCACCAAATTGTCTTTGACACAAGCTGTTGGCGATTTGGCCGCTAAGGCAAAGATCAGAACCAGCCAGATATTCAAATGTCTGTGGAGACACGGAAATGTACCGAGAAATGTATTATTTAAAATGTATGATGCCCAGATCCTACCGATTCTTATGTATGGATCCAAGCTGTGGGTTTCCAGTCGTTTGCAGTAATAGAAAAAGCGCACATGTTTGCGTGCAAACGATTTTTGAATGTCAGCGTGCAAACACCAAACAAAATGATCTATGATGACTTGGGCAGATATCCTATGTTTATTACATCTGCTGTACGATGTGTAAAATACTGGCTACGAATTACAAATCTATCCAGACGAAAAGCTTCCCAAAAAGGCTTATAACATGTTGCTGTATTTGCAAGATCTGGGTAAAAAGACGTGGGCCTATCATGTCAAAGAACTGTTGTGTAGAAACGGCTTTGGAGATGTCTGGCTGCAGCAAAATGTGGGACATTTGAACAGATTTGTGTCTGTTTTCAAACAGAGACTGACTGGATCAGTTCCAGCAAAACTGGAGTGCTAGTATCACTTCAAAAGAACGCTTTGAATTTTATTCGATTTTCAAACAAAGTATCCAAACAGAGAAGTATATAGACTTTTTGCAGTTACGTTGTTTCCGAGAAGCTGATATTAAATTCAGATTTGGTATATCGCCGATATTAGTACACAGGCTGAGATATAGAAATGATATTAATCCGAGAGATTTATTGTGCCCTGTATGCAAGAATGAAATAGAAGATGAGTCGCATGTTCTTTTTTCGTGTAAAGCATATGAGGATTTCAGAATAGACGTGTCGTCGTTTAACGGATCACATGCGGCAGCGGTTGCTGATGTTTCTCACGTTATGTCAGCTGATGACGAGACGACTATTTGGGAAGTGTCCCGTTTTTTGTACAAAGTTTTGCAAAGGAGAAACGACACTGTAACTTCGCAAACTGACGCATGAAATACATGTGAATGCTGAATGCTGGATAAACTGATTTGATGTAGTATTGCCTATCTCATTGACTAACCGGTGGAGTTAGCGAGTGTATGCAGATTCACTAACCTGACGTGTTCATGTATTGATTGATTCGTGGACTGAAGGACTAAGCGAGCGAATGCATAATCCGACTGATAGATACCCGGACTGCTATTATTGGTTGATTAGTAGACCGAGTGTGTGAATGTACAATCTGATTCAGAGTTAGCCCGCTTTATACATCAGGTGAATGGGTGCCGAATGAGTGACTGATTGAACAAGCGAAAGTGTGACTTGATGGATGAATGGACTGTTGTACTTTTGATTTGCCGATTTGGGATAAACTGAGCGGGCGAATTTGAGATGTAACTGAACAAAGTCAGTAATTACCGATTGGTTAGTGTATTGGCTGAGGTAGGTAGGTAGTGTTGGTTAATGTCCTGAGATGTCAGTTGACATATTAGGGACAAGCTGTGACCAATGCCGAAGCATGGTTCAATATAGCTTTACGTCCACGGAAACCAGAAGGCTCGTTAGGACGGACAGCCCAGGACGGCCACCTGACTCTCACACAGCTCCTGAACTATGAGTATGTATTGGCTGAGTGTCTGACTGACCTTATAAGCGAGCCTGTGTATGATGTGATTGAGTGAGTGACTAGGTAGGTTTATTAATGCAGTTGCCGAATAAGAAATGAATCAGTGAGCTATGGAAGGAACGAACAAAAAATGAACGGATGAGTATTACATTTTTTGTATGTATCGCAGTTTCATTTGTTTTTGAAGCAGCCTTTTCGGATGTCTCGTGAGTTTTTCAAATGTTTCCCCCCTTGAAATGAACCATGGGTTTATTTAATAAAACATCACATCACATCACATCACATCACATCACTCTCTCTCTCTCTCTCTCTCTCTCTCTCTCTCTCTCTCTCTCTCTCTCTCTCTCTCTCTCTCTCTCTCTCTCTCTCTCTCTCTCTCTCTCTCTCTCTCTCTCTCTCATTTAGATATCTAAAGCAAAGTACTCAGGAACGACATGAAACACACACACACACACACACACACACACACACACACACAACCACACACACACACACACACACACACACACACACACACACACACACACACACACACACACACACATACACACACACACACACACACACACAATATACACACACCAAACAAAAACGACCATGACAGTTAGTTCAACTTACATAATTATTAACGTCATCAATAACCTGTTCTAGATTTCTGTCAGATTTACACACACACACACACACACACACACACACACACACACACACACACACACACACACACACACACACACACACACACACACACACACACACACACACACACACACACACAACTCTCGGTTACTATCTTACCATGCCATTTGTTTAATATCGCATTAAATTTATCTACATAATTTATAAACATATCTTAAAAAATCTTTGTCTTTGATGCAACCAAAATAAGAAGACCTGGAAAAGTGAGCGAAAGAAAATGTGAACACAGAAGTGGAACTGGAGAGTTTTCTATTATATGTGACGTGTATGTGTGCGTGTGTGTATGCGTCGTGTGTGTGTGTGTGTGTGTGTGTGTGTGTGTGTGTGTGTGTGTGTGTGTGTGTGTGTGTGTGTGTGTGTGTGTGTGTGTGTGTGTGTGTGTGTGTGTGTGTGTGTGTGTGTGTGTGTGTTGCATCTTGTGTGTGCATGTGTGTGTGTGTGTGTGTGTGTGTGTGTGTAGAGAGAGAGAGAGAGAGGAGAGAGAGAGAGAGAGAGAGAGAGGAGAGGAGAGAGAGAGAGAGAGAGAGAGAGAGAGAGAGAGAGAGAGAGAGAGTGTGTGTGTGTGTGACACCGTGACACTGAAACTGAACCACTCAGTAATAATAATTCTGTCGGGGTAGAAATGACTGCAAGACCCAAGTTGCAGCAGCTCCCAGTGTCACTGGCTAGACAGTAACATGTCTTACTTGTAACAGTCTCACGGTCGATCCCACAAAGACAGTAAATCCGCCATTTCCCCTGTCGTTGCCTGATAACTTGTCCACAGCAGATGCAGGGTCGGTATCACTGAAACCACTGAGCCAACAGACACAAGCTCGCGGGCTCTGTTTGCGCTTCAAGTCTGTCGGCGCCCTCTCAGTCCGTGAAAAGGAGATAATCTTATCTTGCCGTGGATTGAAACGCTTTTGTGAGCAAATGCACGGACAGATCATAATTAAATCAGAGATACAGTTTCTCGGCGGGTCTTATCTTCCGCTGCCAAATTGGACAAAGCAATTAGCTTGTTACTCGCGGTCAACAGACCAAGACCGCCCGTGAGCCTGACAGTTGCACTTCCCGTAAAAAAAGTCCGATCCGACTTTTCCATCGTCGGCATTCAACGGAAGCGAAAAGAGAGACGGGGAAGAAAGAAAAGAAAAGAGCAAAAGTCTGAAACGTAGGCGGTCCGAAGATTCTCCCACGAAACGAATTAAGGTGTCAAGTTGAGACATCTTTAACGGGATCTAGCAGAGGAGAGAAAAAGTCAAGAAGCCAACGGCGGAATGTGCCACGGAACGGTCAGCGCCAAGACTCTTAGTGTCGTCTGCTATTTGAGGACAGAAGGGAAAAATAAACGGAAGCCATAATTAGCCTTGGCTTGTACAAATCAGCTCCTCTGAAGATTCCGAGCAGGTTGTCGGCCATGTTTTGACTGCTGGCAATGCCGGAAGTGGGAGGATGGAAGAAGGGTGGGACATGGAGGAAGGGGAAGGAGGTGGGGGAGGGGGGAGGGGGGTTCTGACTGGGAACAGAGAAAGCCACTTAATTAATTTGGAGTTTGTTTCCAGCTACCGCTTCTTCAGGCGCTGCTGTGCGAGTTGAAGAGCGCCACCAATGGTTGGCTGTCAGGGAACGAAGCTTACAATGGAAGGGAAAATTGTGCTGCTTAAGAAAATCGTCGTCGGGAAGAAAAAATTGTGCAGCTTAAGAAAATCGTCGTCGGGAAGGAAAAATTGTGCAGCTTAAGAGAATCGTCGTCGGGAAGGAAATATACAGCTTAAAATAAATCGTCTGTTTTCGTTGGAGTGTTTTATTTATTGTAATGTAATGCATCGTCACCGAGAGACATCTGATTGTAAAAGTTCCTGGAACCTTGATTCCTAGTTTTCATTTTGCCAATCGAGTTATGCTTTGAAAGATGGTTATGAAATATTAAAAAGAGACGTTTGACAACATAATTAAAATTGAGTGTTGTGTTATTGTGATCTGACATAAACCGTACAAGGAATTACCACTCGGAGTAATTCACACTGTTAAAACGAATAGCGAAAAACCGACGTCCAATTCGCTTCTTCATTTTTTTTTACAGCCCTCCCACCAGAACCCCCCCCCCCCTCCCCCCCGAACACCCCCCACCCCCCCCCCCCCCCCCGCCCCCTTTCAGATATTTTAACGCCGACTTGTCTCCTGAGAGGAACTGGTAAAGATCGAGAAGGCGGGGGAGGGGTAGGGGTGGGGGTGTAGGGATGGCGGGGTCGGAGGGGGAAGAAGGTTACATGTAATGTTTCATTGCTCTGGACATGCCGGAGTGAAGGGAAACGGCCGAGAAGATAGACTGGCGGGCAGAGCAACCCTCCCAAGTGGCTCGCTTCTCAGTCGAAAGATCAGTGTGAAGTGTTGAGTAGCTTGAGACACTACCTGCGGGCACAAAGCCAAGGACATCACAACATTGATCGCCAGGAGGAGAGAGGCGTTGAAAGATGAGGCGCTAGACGATCTTCCTTGAAAGGACAAGAGAGGGCCATCGTCAATCAGACGAACATTGGAACCGTTGTGGAAACGTCTGAGCCGAGACGGGGCGGGGCGCATGTGGGCGTTTCCGAGCGCATACATACCACCTCGAACTGAACTGAACTGAACTGAAGTGTCAGTCATCACCAGAATGCTGTAGGATGGGCCACAATGCCGACAGCCACTGATTTTGATACTTTATTAATTGAGGGGATGGGGAGGGAGAAGAATCCCGTAAAGGGTAGGGGGGCGGAGGAGGGGAGGGAAGGAGGTGGGGGGTGAGGGGGGGGGGGGTCACAACAGTGTCCATAGCCCGCAACTTTTGAAGTAAAACTGAGATGAACCGAAGCGGAATCATCCAGCTTAGGTCCGCCTGTTTCTAGTTATCTGGAACATTAAAGTCTTCTTCTTCTTCTTCTTCTTCTTCTTTCTTCTTCTTCTTCTTCTTCTTCTTCTTCTTCTTCTTCTTCTTCTTCTTCTTCTTTTCTCTCTCAATAGTTAATATGAGTTTTTGAGTTTATAATTATTTTGTTTTCGATTTTTGTTGTTGTTGTTGTTGTTGTTTTGTTTTTGCTTGTTTGCTTTTTTGCCCGAGGGCTGGATGAAAAAAAGTATTGTTCTTATTCCATTACCCTCGTTAATAATAAAAAATCGTTCGTTCGTTCGTTCTTCTTCTTCTTCTCCTCCTCCTCCTCCCCCTTCTCTTCCTCCTCCTCCTTCTTCTCTTCCTCCTCCCTCTCCTCCTCCTTCTTCTTCTTCTTCTTCTTCTTCTTCTTCTTCTTCTTCTTCTTCTTCTTCTTCTTCTTCTTCTTCTTCCTCCTCCTCCTCCTCCTCCTCCTCCTCCTCCTCCTTCTTCTTCTTCTTCTTCTTCTTCTTCTCCTCCTCCTTCTTCTACCAAGCATAATATCGTTTGATTCATTTTAAACACCCCCACACCCAGCCCTCTTCATCCCTCCATCCTCGGTGAGACGACAAGAGACTGGCATAACTGAATCTGCAGACACACCGACACAAGAGAGTTGATGTCAATAGAGGAATGATCCCAATGCTGCTGCCAAACAGATCGTTCAGACTTCAACGGCGATGCCTTGACGAGACGTGCACAGCTCTTCAGGTGTTTCTCTTCTCCTTTTCCTCCCCCGGGATCTCCTCCACGTAGCTCGGCAAACACTCGGGCCTGGGGAGCAGGGGAGGTCTCCGTATTCCACGCAACTCACGTCCAATCGCTGCCTTCCTTACAGTAAACGCAACATAACGAGAAACAAATAACGCGCGTCGTTGCACGTGTGAATTCTGAAGTGGCAGCAAGCTAGATTTTCAAGTAAATGACAAAGAATTGGGACCACGCGGCTGTAACAAATTTTTCTCGAGTCCTAGTGAAACAGATTTGAGTAATGAGTTAAGTAGGTAGTTAACACCAGGTTCAAACAATAAATCCGGCTTCTTTTTGTTTTCTTGGCTATTAAACACACCCCACACACACACACACACACACACACCACACACACACACACACACACACACACACACACACACACACACACACACACACACACACACACACACACACACACACCACCACACACACAACACACACACACACACACACACACACACACACACACACCACACACACACACACAAACACACAACACACACACACACACACACACACACACACACACACACACAACACACACACACACAACACACACACACACA
>JABMCL010000472.1:137500-147500 GCA_018857735.1 Alviniconcha marisindica
GCTTCTTTTAAATTTTCGATACTATTTATTACACTTCCTTATACCCATGAAAACAGCCAATTTTGAGTGGATCCATACTGCATTGAAACAGCTAATCAAATGCAATGCTGAAAAACAGGACTAGATATTGCATGTGATAGTACTGACAACACCGCGAAGAAAACTACTTCACTGCAGCCAGTTTAACTCCCAACCCTCCAGCGTCGAATATCTGAACTCCTCTCTCACACTAAACAGGAAACCAGGTTGGCTGATCTTTCGAGGCAGATATTTTTGGGCCTTATTTTTTAATTATTTTTTATAACAATAACCAAAGTAATGCAGCGACAAGAATATTAAAACAACACAGTCAAGCCGAAAATTCCGAAGAAAGGTAAAATATTGAAAAAGCGAAACTCGTCCGAGGAGTCACTATAGCAACGATGCCAGTCTGTGGTTGGTTGGTTGGTTGGCCTCTATTTGCATACGAAATGAGTATAAATTACGTTCAAGTATAATGACCTTCATTCGCTTTGATTTGACGTTTGCGGTTGATTGAGTGTACAATGTGAAAAATTCGTCTATCCCTCCCCCCCCCCCCCTTCTGCCCCCTTCCCTCCCCCCTCCCCCCCCCCCCCCCCCGTTTCCCCCCCCCCCCCCTCGTCCCCCCCCCCCACGCCGCGAGGCTGTTAAGATGCTGAGCGGTTTATTTGAGCCGCGCTTATAAGGGTTGTTGACGTTAACCAGTAAAAAAATAAATATAATTTATTTATTTTTAAATAGAAGAAGAAAAAGAAAACGGAAAAAGAAAAGAGATCGGTCGCTCCTAATTAACCATTTATCTGCAAGAGCTATTTTCCTAAATGTCTAGTTTCCTTTTCTCTTTAAACTAATCGCAAAAGTGTTACAGAAAATAGACGACGTTTGTCTTTTCAATATTTTACCTTTTTGCTTCGGAGGAATTTGCGGTTTGATTACATGTTTTAATATTTTTTTGTCGCTACAGACAAAACATTACAGACAACAGACGACCTTTGTCTTTTCAATATTTTACCTTTTTCCTTCGGAGGAATTTGCAGTTTGATTACTTGTTTTAATATTTTCTTGTCGC
The DNA here is from genome assembly GCA_018857735.1 of Alviniconcha marisindica. Lineage (NCBI taxonomy): Eukaryota > Metazoa > Mollusca > Gastropoda > Provannidae > Alviniconcha > Alviniconcha marisindica. The sequence goes on from JABMCL010000472.1 coordinate 138,591, forward strand.
TGCATTGGTTTGGTTATTGCCATAGAAATGCTGAAAGTGTATTTATCTGGAAGATCAGCAAACTTGGTTTCCTGTTTAGTGTGATAGGGGAATTCAGATATTCTCTGCTGGAGAGTTGAGACTCGAGCCTTTTTGCCTAACGCTGAGGACTGAGATTGTCCATAAGAGATAATAGTTGTATATAGACAACCCACTCGACTGTTTTTAAATACTCCGCCCCCCTCCCCCACCCCACCCCATCCCCGGCCCCTCTCTCCCACACCCATTTCTCTCTTTTTTTGACACGTGTTGAACTTCTACAAGACAATGCATATATGTCAGATAGTTTGTCATGGTATATTATGTTCCGCGTATATTATTTGGTATAGAATAGCTCCTTTCTATAGATTGAACGCTAGACGCGAAAATGAGTTTGTATGTGTATCTATGGCCCTTGTAAGCAAAGAAATTTATCTGAGTTCTCTCTCCCAGTTAACAAACACAATCGTGTTTACTGAGAGAGAGAGAGAGAGAGAGAGAGAGAGAGAGAGAGAGAGAGAGAGAGAGAGAGAGACAGAGACAGAGACAGAGACAGAGACAGAGACAGAGACAGAGACAGAGAGACAGACAGACAGACAGACAGACAGACAGACAGACAGACAGACAGAGACAGAGACAGAGACAGACAGAGACAGAGACAGAGACAGAGACAGAGACAGAGACAGAGAGACAGACAGACAGACAGAGAAGTATTGAACAGTAAGGAAATACTCTGTCAGACAGAGAAGTATTTCCTTACTGTTCAAACTACATTTCTTTTCCGCACTTTGCAATTTTTTTTAAAGCGAAAAATAAATAATCAAATAATCAGGCAAAATATTTAAAAAAATAATTATGTAGCAAACGGCGCTATAATTATGGGTTGCATGGCTTCCGACTTGTTTAAGCAGTAGTGCGTAAGTACCTCGCCTGACTTAAGCAGTGTTTCTGGATTTGGTGTTTAAATGTTCCGCCCTACGTAAGCAGAATTTCTGCTCTTGATGCTTAAATCTTCGGAAAAGAGAAGAAAAAAATCTACTTTGGTTAGTTGATTAATTAATTGAATGGGTAATTTGGATTGACTGACTAAAACACACAAGAAATTAAAAGTGAGCGATCGATTGACCAGAACTGTTTGTCAACACAGGCAGCTTGGCAAACAATCACTCGGACCCGAAACGTCCAGGAGAGTGGTCATAATTCGTTATGATCTAACAGATTGACAGCACAAACTGACCACGCCTCTTTGTTATGAACTAACGGATTGACAGCACAAACTGACCAGGCTTCTTTGTTATGATCTAACTGACTGACTACCAGGCCACTTTGTTATGCTCTATCTGACTGCACAAACTGACCAGGCTTCTTTGTTATGATCTAACTGACTGACTACCAGGCCACTTTGTTATGATCTAACTATCTTACTGCACAAACTGACCAGGCTTCTTTGTTGAGATTTAACTGACTGACTACCAGGCCACTTTGTTATGATCTAACTATTTGACTGCACAAACTGACCAGGCTTCTTTGTTGAGATTTAACTGACTGACTACCAGCCCACTTTGTTATGATCTAACTATCTGACTGCACAAACTGACCAGGCCTCTTTGTCATGATCTAACTGACCGACAGCACAAACTGACCAGGCTTCTTTGTTATGATCTGACCGACTGACTACAAAGCTTCTTTGTTATGATATAACAGAATGACTACGAGGCTTCTTTGTTATGATCTAACTAACTGACAGCACAAACTGACCAGGCTTCTTTGTTATGATATAACAGACTAACTACCAGGCTTCCTTGTTATGATCTAACTGACTGACAGCACAGACTGACCAGGCTTCTTTGTTATGATCTAACGGACTAACTACCAGGCTTCCTTGTTATGATCTAACTGACTGACAGCACAGACTGACCAGGCTTCTTTGTTATGATATAACGCACTAACTACCAGGCTTCTTTGTTATGATCTAACTGACTGACAGCACAAACTGATCAGGCTTCTTTGTTATGATATAACGGACTAACTACCAGGCTTCCTTGTTATGATCTAACTGACTGACAGCACAAACTGACCAGCCTTCTTTGTTATGATCTAACTAACTGACAGCACAAACTGATCAGGCTTCTTTGTTATGATATAACGGACTAACTACCAGGCTTCCTTGTATTGATCTAACTGACTGACAGCACAAACTGATCAGGCTTCTTTGTTATGATATAACGGACTAACTACCAGGCTTCCTTGTTATGATCTAACTGACTGACAGCACAAACTGATCAGGCTTCTTTGTTATGATATAACGGACTAACTACCAGGCTTCCTTGTTATGATCTAACTGACTGACAGCACAGACTGACCAGGCTTCTTTGTTATGATATAACGGACTAACTACCAGGCTTCTTTGTTATGATCTAACTGACTGACAGCACAAACTGATCAGGCTTCTTTGTTATGATATAACGGACTAACTACCAGGCTTCCTTGTTATGATCTAACTGACTGACAGCACAGACTGACCAGGCTTCTTTGTCAACAGACGCCGCTCAGTCGCTGGGACCCAAGTGGGCGGGTGGAGTGGCTCCAGTGTACCCCGGGTGGAGTGACCCCCAGCTTCTCTACGGCTCCCCCCAGCAGCCCCCCGAGCTCCACCCCTCCTGTGGGGGGCCCGGCCCCCAGAGAAACGACGTGCCTTCCGCCCCCTACCCGCACAACGCCTACCAGCAGTGCTCCACCCCAGGGGGGCACTAGCCGCGTCCTGAGATCCAGGTGTGACCAGGTGTGTCTGAAACCAACTGCAACATTTCGGATGCGTTTGAAACTGGCAACAAAGTCTTTGAGCGCGCGTCTGAGACTTTTCACGGCAGGTCTTTGGATGTGCTTGAAGTTAACTGTGAGTCTTGGAGCATGTCAGAAACCAACTTCAAGCCTTCTGGTGTGCTTGGAGCATCGTCAGAAACCAACTTCAAGCCTTCTGGTGTGCTTGGAGCATCGTCAGAAACCAACTTCAAGCCTTCGGGTGTTCTTTAAGTAAGTTCTGACACCGCGTGCTGTAGGCATGCTGGCTGTGGCATGATCGTCAAATTGTCTGATGTTTTATATATCTACAGTCAGCAGTGACAGTCCCACTGACAACACTGACATTCTGGCTCAGCTGCAAGTGTCTTTCGGATGTGTCTGAACCCAGCTGCAGCTCTTCTGGTGTGTCTGAAACAAACTACTAGCCCTCGGATACCCCCGAAACAACTGCAAGTTGTCGAACGTATCTCAAGTCCATTGCAAATCTTCGGATGTGTATGAAACCAATTGGAGATCTTCAGATGTGTATGCAACCAAATGCAAATCTTCAGATGAGTATGAAACCAATTGCAAATCTTCGGATGCGTATGCAACCAATTGCAAATCTTCGGATGTGTATGCAACCAATTGCAAATCTTCGGATGTGTCTGCAGTTATCGAACGAGTCAGTTTTGAGTCAGTGTCTGCGACGAACAGCAAATCACAAGATATAAATCTGATGTGGCGGATTGTGGACTGATCAACTTCCGACACCTCATTTGATTGTCGGAAATATTTGACTCTGATGCAAATGAACTGTGCTCATGTTTTTCGTGGATGTTAATTTATGTCTGCAAAAGCGACGGATGTTTATTTTTATTTTTTATGTTTTATCAAACTTCGTGTCATTTAGATTGCTAGTCTTTGTTGTTGTTGATTGTATAAATAATCTGACTGACTTCATGTTGGTGAATATTTTTTTCGATTCGATGTTATACAAATATGTTGAATTATGCACATTTCTTCACTTTACTTTTGAAAGGAAATATGACCCAGAAGCTTAATGTCACTAACTGTATTGTTTTTTGCTCATAGGTAAAACAATTAATGCCTGTATTAACGTTGTTTCAACGATCGTCTGATGTTTACCAGTGCGAATAAGGTCGGGAGTGAAAACACAAGTCTGAACAAAACGTTAGATTCTCTGCAGTTCGTTAGTTTACTCTTTGTCCGCCGCCAGTCAGCAACATCTGTTCGTCGTCTTCTTCTCCCTGCTGATCGAAGGCAACTCTCAGGGTGTATATCTTCAGGCCTGTGCGTGAGACGCCAGATCATAGTTCAGGAGCTGTGTGAGAGTCGAGGTGGCCGTCCTGGGCTGTCCGTCCTAACGAGCCTTCTGGTTTCTGTGGACGTAAAACTATATTGAACCATGCTTCGGCATTGGTCACAGCTTGTCCCTAATATGTCAGCCGACATCTGAGGACATTAAGCATCACTTCATCATCGAGACGCCGGAGGAGATCCTGCACGTGGTGTGAGCCTGGTTTGCCTTGGTTTAGCGGCAAGGCGCTCGGCTGGTAAACAGACGAACCAAGGATCGAGTCCATGTTGGATCACCCTTCTCTTCAAAGGTTGTGGTTGGTGGATACATTTTTTTATCCCCCCCCCCCCCCTTACCCTCACTCCCTCCATCCACTTTTTATAATTAAAGTAACATAAAATGGCTCCCACTACACCAGTCTTGGGACTGTGTAGCGTTGGGAATAGCTGGCCTCTCCTCACCCGACTTCCTGGGATCTCAGTCCTCGCCAGTACCTCCTTGGAGTCACCTCGCGTTAAACAGTTACGTACAACGAATGACTGAACGAACCAATCTTTGTGCACACTCATGGAAGCTCCGGGCCCCCGCACAGAAAGCGCTCGCCACTGAAACTTTTCCGACAATGTCTTGTGCTAGTCCGACGCCAGTGTGACGTCATTATCCCGTGCTACGTCACGACGGCCCCTGACGTCATACGTCCTGAATGGCTGTTTAGCCGGTCCCCTTTCCTTGACTGGAGCTGGTGTAATAGTTACACTAGTTTCGCAACGCAGTCGTCAGTGAGACATTTTACTCTTGGTCTTCCACATGATGGCAGTTTCTGTCAATGTTACGGCTTGTGACTCCAGCTGTCCAGGATGATAGCCAGTCTTCTGCGTTTCTACCTGCTGTATCTGTAACCTGAAATATCCTTCTACGTCAAAGCTCAGGAGCTGTGTGAAAGTCGAGGTGGCCGTCCCTGATAGTCCGTACGGTCTGTGGACGTAAAGCAACAGTGAACTTGAACCTTCTCCGACATTCGGACATCAAATAGGAGTACAGAGATTAGAATACTAATGTGACTCGTTTCCAAAATGCCTTATTGGTGTTTTATTCAGTGGTGCCTTGCGGATGATAGTCAACGCCGATAATTCGATATAACTGATTTGACACCAACGATAATCGTTTCCTACCGATGTGGAGCGCAGCAGATATAAAACGGGCAATTGCTGCATGAGGTTTGTGACAAATAATCAACGAACATTATTGTACAGCAACAAAAACGTCACGAACCCTTTCCTGGCCATGTAAAGTGCAGCGGATACAGACCAGTACACAATTGCTGCTTGGGGTTTGTGACAATTAATCAACGAATATTACTGTACAGCAACAATAACATCATGAACTCTTTCCCAGCAATATGGAATGCAGCGGATACAGACCAGTACACAAGAAGCAATTGCATGGGGTTTGTGACAAGTAACTGACATAATCTGACACCAAAATAAATCGTTTTCTGGCGATGTGGAGTGTCACACATTTTAGCGGACACGGGTACAGACAAAATTCACATCGGGAAATATTATGGTCCCGTCGCCTTTGTGACAGCTGATTGTTTATTTTTATTTTATTGTTAAATTTTTACTGAAACATTAAACGTTTCCTGGTGGTGTTGTGTATGGCGGGTTGGACAAAATCCGCACTTGCATTCAGAATCCCAACGGGTTTGTAGTGACAGTGGCAGATGTTTTCAGTATCTAAAACAATTTCATGTTTTCAGTGGCGACATTGGTCGTGACACACAAATGCATGCATCTTGTGTTTAGAACTACGAAAACCAGTCGTTTAGTTCAAAGACAACAACGAATACACACTCTGTTACTGATGTGAGGTTTTGTTCGAAAGCAAACCAAACGTTCAGTTTAACGAAAATTCGAATACTCTCTCTGTGGCATGTCTCCTTATTTGGTGCTGATTCTTCACCTGGGTGCCTTGTTGGTGTGCAATTTTATTCAGTATTACTGTGCGTACAAGTGTAATTGATGCGTTTAACTTGATATCATTTGTCTTGAATAAAACAAAATGCTTGTATATATGTATGTTTCTATATTTTTCAGGATTAAAAAGCTAAGTTTCTGTCCCGAATGCAAAAAAATCTAGTTTCAAAACGGAATAACATCAATAAATATTATTCTACACTTTTTTTCTTCTTTCTTTCTCTCTTCTGTTTTAAATTCTAAATTCGTTGATCTAATACAGTTAAACAGAATCTCTTCCGTCTGTGAAAAAAAGTCTGCCTGGAAACGGACGTTGATCACAAATCAACATCATCTTTATTGTTTTAAAGTGTTCACTTTTTACATAACGAAGGGTGAAATATAATTTTGGTTGTCACATCCAGAACCTAGAGTGAACATATCATCGTTAAATTGTTTAAGAATAATTTAAAATAATGTTCGGGGGCCATTCTGCTATAAATGGAGATCTGAATTACAGTGACAGACGTATCCGGGAGTGAGGTGTAGTGATTTATTTCAATTTCATTTAAACGTAGTATTTATATTCTTGGACGAAAGCTGTTTGATTAACAAATGTGCCTGTGAATGTTCTTTGAATTGTGCTGTTATCTGGCCCTAGAAAGTGAACAAATCGCAGAATGAAAATAAGAGCTACACCGTCTTTCGTTTCGTCTTAAGACAACGGCAGACTTTCGGCCCAAATGCCAGTTTTAAAGCATGCACACAAAGCAGTACTCACTCAGACAAAAAGGGATACTCCTAGTATTGCGTTAAGAAAATTCTATGGTGTGCGTAAGACTGAAGAAGAATGTTGTCCCAGAATCCGCAGTGTAGCTACAGCCTACAGAAAACTCCCACAGCATTGTAATTTTGTAGCTTTCTGGACGCATTAATCCGAAATGAAAAATCTCAAGCCCACTTTGTGTACTTTTGAAGCATCAGTAGCTAGGACAAAATACTGTCCCTGACGCTATGAATAATTATGTCTCGACTTTTAAAGCGACAGTTTTCTTCAAAGTGAATTTGTCTTTGACTCTGCGTTTCAACTTAAAGCCAAGTTTTATCTGTCGTGATTGCGCTGAAATGACGTATGTGTGTGTGGAATTTTGCTCATTCAGATTTCCCTGGTGAATTTTAATACAAGGTGAAAGTCGCGTTTGAGGTGCTGTCTTACTTTAAGGAATTAACCTTCTCAAAGCTGTTTTGTCTAACAGGTAGAAGATATCAAAATACATTAAAATAAAGGATTTTATTTCAAAAGGCGCCTCTGATTTTATATCGACTGTGGAAAATGCATTTTCTGAGCGGAAATTAGCGGGCACAGCTGTATAAAACCGCGGCAGGTGTCCTGGCTTGTAGTATATCACTTAACACAACAGTTCGTGCTCAGGTCGCCCAAAGAAAACCACCACGAGTTGGACACGGTGGGCGTTAGCCATGCGTGACAATTGGAATCCGATTCTACTAATCACCACTGACCAAACTCGTTTTCTAATGCACATAACATCAACGGACCACTTGCCGAAACTATTTTGAAGTTGTGGGGTTGTTGTTTTGTTTTTTGGGGGGTAAAAACAATCTTTCTTTTTTTGGTATGTGTTTATAATTTTTTTATGTCTACTTGCTGCACAAGGCAAGTTTTCAGAAGTATAATTCACTTAAATAAATACTTTTTGATCTTCGGAAGAATTTTTTTTCACAATGTATCATATAACTGCTTTAGATAAATACTTTCCTAACTCCGCAAAACTTGAAAGCAAGACAATGAATGGCAGTGCCTTTACCCTTGTGGATAGATTGACAGCATGCCTGTAGAAGGCACTCGGAACTCAACATTTAGAGATTGTTATAAATAAAGAAAAGTCCCTGTCTGTCTGTCTGTCTGTCTGTCTGTCTGAGTCAACTCCACGAATGATTTGGAGCTAGATCCGTTGTCTCGCTGAACGTAATGAGATGAAACTTGGTGTGAAAGTTCCTTAGTTCCTATATGTACCTCTACTATACCTCTTTCACTGATTACGGCAATAACACTAAAGAGTGCTCGAGGAATGAGTGAACAACTGCTGGTGAGGTTGACATAATAGAACAGATCTAGAGAACTATACTCACCAATGCGACGAAACACAAGGAACCAACAATACACGAGTGCTTTCGACAAAAAAAATATATATAAACAAATATATAAAAATGTCTTCTTCGGGTGCAAGAAGATTTTTTTTCGAAAGCGCTCTAGTACTATTGTTTCTTTGTGTTTCGTCGCATTGGTGAGTACAGTACATTTCCTTAGATCTGTTCTGCTAAAGATTGCTGAAGAGAACGAGTTGATGTGTGAAGAAAAAGGAAGGTGATATCAACTGTTTTCAAGCAGCGTCGTCGTCTGATGGTTGGCACTCCGAACTCTCACACCAGCGATCGCGAGTTCAAATCTCGGTGGACTATGATTTTTTTTCCCTCTCCCCAGCCCCACTTTGATTTTCTCTCTCTCCAGTCTCTGCAATCCCAACATCACTGAAAACCTGCTACCTCTGTGTCAACACCCACATGATCGAAAATAACTTCAGCGCTTTTCTTCTGTAAAATATCTGCCCGAAGGAAGATTTTTGCTAGTATTGTCTTTTCGAAACCACAGGTCTTACTTGTGCATAAACCGAAATTGCAATCATAATAAGTGCATTTCATGTAAATATAACGGCCCTGAAATACTTATTGTCACAGATGTTTTATTTCCTTCTGTTAACGAACAGCATTTCGAGAGCTGACTGCCAGAACCAACTGGCTAAAAAAAAGATTTAA
>JABMCL010000472.1:160000-170000 GCA_018857735.1 Alviniconcha marisindica
GGACATGAGCAATAATCAAAGCTGCTGACAATTGGTTGTCCAGTTCTTTCAGTCTGGCGCGGTGTTACATTTTCACCCACGGACTTGAAAGTCACTGAAAGTCTTATTTTAATAATAATAATTGCAACCGAGTGCAATGTGTATGTCCAGGGCCATGACCCTTTAACCTTTTCTTTCCTGTCCTTTCTCCTTTTGACTGGGTGGGAGGTTTATGACCCCAATTATTTAAAGTGTTAAAACTTGTCCGCTGGGCCAGCAGCGTCCCTTTTCCACCGGTGTCCCTGCAGAGGCAGGTTGTTTGTTTGCTGTTGCGGCCGGTGTTCATGTGTTCATCTCAGGGAGAGCCTACACTGTTTCCTGGTCAGTTGGTGTAAGTAAAAGTTATGTTATAGCAACTTCTGACTTGTGACTCCTCGTCCATGCTTCCAACCTGCTTCCTTCACTCCCCACCCCGCTCCCCTAAATAATAATAATAATAAGAAGAAGAAGAAGAAGAAGAAGAAGAAGAAGAAATTGAAATAATGAAAGACGAAGAGTTCATCTGTAGGAGTGAGAAATGCTGTAGCAATATTGTAGACTCCTACAAACACAAACTGTTTTGTTCCCGACATTGCTGTTACTTTGCAAGTAAGCATTCCACCATTCAGAGCGACACTGTACACTATTTTAGTCAGCCAGGCGAGTTACCGTCCGTGACACTATATTGTTGTATCCTTATGGGACGTAACTCACGTTTTTCGCAGGTTTGCAGATTTCTGTCAGGGAGGAAGAAACCAGTAGCATCGTTCAGATTTAAATTTACTCTCTGCTCTTCGATAAGTGGTTGGGCAAGATTTTATATCAGCTTTTGAAGCTGGATTGTTTTTCTTCTGGCGGGAACAGAAGCTCCAGTCTAACTGTTAACAGCGGAGCATGCTTTATGAGGAACATACGTGCGGTGTACAAACTTGGTTTTCTTTCTGTCCTGGTTGGTATTAAAGTTGTTGTTTCAGTTGCAACTGCACTGGTAAAGGCAGTAGTGGATATATTGACCGGTGAGGGATAAATTATTAGTAGCTGTCATTTTCAGTATATTAGTGGCCAACACTGATCGCGATTCATCTGTAAATGACTAATTACTTGACTGACAGATTTAACCATTCACTGCCATTGTTACGATCATAATCGTGATGATGATGATGATGACAACAATAATGATGATGATTATGATGATGATTATTGTGGGTGATTAATAACAATGAGTATGATTTTGATGGCGATTATTGTAGGTGATTAATAACATTATGTTATGATGATGATTATTGTGGGTGATTAATGACATTGTTATTCATCTGCTGCTGCTGCTGCTGCTGCTGCTACTACTACTACTACTGCTACTGCTGCTGCTACTGCTACTACTGCTACTGCTACTACTGCTACTACTACTGCTGCTGCTGCTGCTGCTACTACTACTACTACTACTGCTACTACTACTGCTACTACTACTACTGCTACTATTACTGCTACTACTACTACTACTACTACTCTGTGGCAATTCTACCATTCTGATTGTTGTTGTTTGCAGGGTGCATCACAAACAGACCGGCAAGAAATACAGGTAGAGACGAAACTCTGATGCCCTACCCTCTCCCCGTTACAGACTTTTCCTCGCCTGACTGCTCACACTACACTTTGCAGCTTAGTGACCCTCCATTCCCCACCCCACCCGCCCCTCCATCCCCCAGCCTTCCGTCTCCAGCCTCCACCCCTCCATCCCACTTCATATCCACCCCATCCACCCCTCCGTTCCGCATCACACCCACCCCTCCATCCCGCTCCCCACCCACTCATCATCCCCACCCCACCTACCCAGTCATCCGACCCCACCCACCCGTCCGAACACAAACCCACCCACCCCTGCATTTCCCATCCCATTCACCAGCCACCCTTCTATCTCCACCCCACCCACCCCTCCAGTTTTCATCCCACCCGCACCTCCATCACACTTCCCCCCCCCCACCCATCCCTCCCCACCCACTCTTCCTCCCCCCACCCATCCTCCCCACCCACTCTCCCCCCACCCCCCACACCCCCACCTACCTCTCCTTCCCCCACCCACCCACCCCTCTACTCCCAACCCACCCACTCCCTCCCACCCTTCATCCCGCCCCACCCCACTCTCCCTTTGAGACACTGAAAAGCTGTCCGCCCCCCGTCCCCCTGTTCCTCTGTTGAAAATCTGAGAGAAAGACTGACGATTCTGCCCATTTCCCTCCTACCATGGCTTCTCGCGGCGACTTCCTGCCTCCACTGAAGAAGGATCTGCAGTCGCGCCTCCTCATGTCTCGTCGCTGGTCGTCTCCCGGCATGGCTCCGCCCCTCGACCTCTTCTCCCACTATATCAACGGGGTCAACGTCAACGACGCCATGCTGCGCGAGCACCGGAAGTTGTTGTGCAAGACGGCTGACGGGAGATCGCGGGCCAAGCACCGGGCCGCGTATGAGGACGAGCTCAGTGCTGCCACCACCTCTGCCATGATTTTGGTGAGATAATAATAATAATGACAAAAAATGTATTAAGCAAGATGACAAAGAAAGGAAGAAAGGAAAAGAAGGCTACAACAACAGAAACAAAAAGACAAATGATCAAAAGAAAACAACAACGAGAAGAAAAAGAAGAAGAGGAATAATAATAATAACTTGGTGTTAGAAGAAGAAGAAGGAAGGAAGGAAGGAAGGAAGGAAGGAAGGAAGGAAAGAAAGAAAGAAAGAAAGAAAGAAAGAAAGAAAGAAAGAAGGAAACAGGAAAGAAGAAGTTAAAGAAGAAAGGAAAGGAAAGAAGGAAGAAATAAGAAGTTCAAGGAGAAAGAAAAGAAAGAACGATTAAAAAAATATATATATTAAGAGGAGGAAGAAGAAAATAACCAGAAGCAAACAAAAACATCCGACATCCATGTCTTTCTTGCGGTTTGTTTAATTTCCAAATGGTACCGTTGTCACGTCGTCCTGAAAGTAACCCTGTGCGGTTGACTGCATGTTGACTGCGGTTGACTGCACGTTATAATCGATGAACTAGCTCACTAGCAGCCTGTTTCTGTCCGTCATGCTACCTCTGTCAGTTCTTTTAAATCTTCATTGAAAACGTTTTTCTTTTCAAAAAAAACTTTTCTTTCCAGTTCCTTTTTCCCCTTTTTTTTTTTGGCCCCCCCCCCACTCCCTCTCTCTCTCTCTCCCCCTCTCCCTCTCTCTCCCCTTTTTTGTGTGTGTGTGGGGGTGGGGTGTGTGTGTGTGTGTGTGTGTGTGTGTGTGTGTGTGTGTGTGTGTTGTGTCTGTTTTTCTGTGTTGTGTTTTTGGTGTGTGTATTGTGTTCTTTTTGTAGTCGTGATGTGTGTCTGTCTGTCAATCTGTGCATGTGTCTATGTCTGGGGGTTTTGTAAGCGCTGAATCTTGAAAACATGAAACTTTTTTCAGTAAAGTGCCCTAAAAAAACGCTTACAGCTTGGGGGGCTAGGTGTTTACGTACCCTTTATTAATAATGGAAAAGGCCTCACACAGGGAAAATAAAGTTGCATTTAGTAGTAGTGTAGTGGTAGTGGGTAGTGGGTGAGTAGTAGTAGTAGTAGTGATAGTAGTAGTAATAACTCTTATATAGCGCTAAAAACCCCGTAAACATTTACAAGCTCGCGGCGCTGACTTATCAAATAAAAATTCCGTTTCAACATCAAAAACAAAAAAAAGTACAAGTACTATAAATGCATACATCAATATCAAAATGACAAAAAAGCCAGGATGAGAAAAGAAAAAGAAAAAAGAAGGGGGGGGGGGGGGGGGAAGAAGCAAAGTACGGAAAGTAGTAGTAGTAGTAGTAGTAGTAGTAGTAGTAGTAGTAGTAGTAACTGACCGTTGTGACGTCACTATGTCCGGCAGGCGTGGTCCAGGGGTAAGTACAAGGCATGGAAGCGAAGACACCTTCAAAGCGGCGAGCCGGACGACGGACCAGACGGTCGCGACGACGGACATGCTTCCCGAAGCTCCCTCATGACCCGGAAGAGCAACGTCAGCCGCACGAGCGCCAGGTCACGCGAATCACTCGTGCGCATGCGCAGTCGAAGCACCTTATCATTGTCTGATACGGAGGAAGAGAAGGTATGAGGCTTCTTTACGGTTTGGTCAGGGATGGTTTGTGTTGTAAAAGACAGCTGTGTTATTACTAGTAGCTGTTTTTAACACAATAACGATGATATATTGTTGGTAATGATTAATATGTTATAAAAAAAAAAAGAGAGAAGAAGGAAAAACACGAAAACGGATACGATCTCACCGTCGCTACTGTTAATACTAGTTTTGATGATGACGATGATTATAACCATAACGATCATGATATTGATGATGTTAAAGACGATGGAAATAGTTATATTTTACGGAGTCGTCAGCCGCACAGCAGACTATATATACAAAACGTCTGAGTTCAAGCAGGATGCCATGTGACAAGAAATAATGGAATGGAAGCCACTTTCCCTAGCACGTCAAATGATGGCCTAAGGGCGTGGAAAGGTTAAAACCAGATGCTGGTGCTGCTCTTTCAGCCCAAGAACATCCGCACCTTCTGGTGGTACTGCGGAGTCATCAAGGCCGTATGCAAACTAGCGTTAGATATGCAGAGGCTGAGCATGCGCAAGACGGAGCAGACGGCGCTGTCGGAGATGTATTACGTCAGCGTGACTGGCGCCGCACCCGGGGACAAGGAAGACAACCAGATCCTGTTCTTTGACAAGACCCTCTTCACGAGGAAACGAGCGGTAAGTACAGTATAAAATCAGGTACATTAAACACACAGTCCAATTACTGTTTTGTTTTCTGAATACAGTATAAACTCAGATACATGGCATTAAACGCCTAGTCTCACATCCTTCTCTTTGACAAGACTCTCTTCACGAGGAAATGAGCGGTAAGTACAGTGTCAAATCAGGTACATTAAACACACAGTCATAGTCCCATATTTCGCTTTTTTCTTTTCTTTTTCTTTTTGAGTATACAGGTACATCTGGCATTAAAAGCCCAGTTCCACATCCTTCTCTCCCTTCACGAGGAAAGAAACAGTAAGTACGGTGTCAAACCAGTTACATTAAACACACAGTCCCCCTTCCCCCCCCCCCCCCCCCCGTACATTATAAACCGAGGTATGTGACATTAAACGCCCGGTCCCAGATCCTGCTCTTTGACAAGACTGTTCACGAGGAAACAAGCAGTAAGTAGTGTTAAATCGGGCACTGAACCATAATGGGTTTAAAACCAGCTTTGATTTCTTACATGCTTGTTCCACAATAGTTTTAAAACCAGCTTTGACCTCTTACATGCTTGTACCAGAATGGGTTTTAAACCAGCTTTAACCTCTTACAGTATTGTACCGGAATGGGTTTTAAACCAGCTTTAACCTCTTACAGGATTGTACCGGAATGGGTTTTAAATCGGCTTTGACCAGGCTTGTGCCAGAATGTGTTTATAACCAGCTTTGACCTCTTACAGGCTTGTGCCAGAATGTGTTTATAACCAGCTTTGACCTCTTACAGGCTTGTGCCAGAATGTGTTTATAACCAGCTTTGACCTCTTACCGGCTTGTACCAGAATGTGTTTATAACCAGCTTTGACCTCTTACAGGCTTGTACCAGAATGTGTTTATAACCAGCTTTGACCTCTTACAGGCTTGTACCAGAATGTGTTTATAACCAGCTTTGACCTCTTACAGGCTTGTACCAGAATGTGTTTATAACCAGCTTTGACCTCTTACAGGCTTGTACCAGAATGTGTTTATAACCAGCTTTGACCTCTTACAGGCTTGTACCAGAATGTGTTTATAACCAGCTTTGACCTCTTACAGGCTTGTACCAGAATGTGTTTATAACCAGCTTTGACCTCTTACAGGCTTGTACCAGAATGTGTTTATAACCAGCTTTGACCTCTTACAGGCTTGTACCAGAATGTGTTTATAACCAGCTTTGACCTCTTACAGGCGTGCCGTGTTCCGGAATGGGCTCAAAATTTGATGATACGAAAGCCAGAGCAGCGGAAACCGGACGAAATACAGCATCTGAAGCATTTGCTGATGAGCATGCGAAGCTTCCGGGAAAAGTACACGGACGACATGAGAACCAAGATGTGCGAGGTTGTGCGCTACACCAGGTCAGTGCGTCTCCTCTTCATCGTCACCATCATCGTCATCTTCACTTTCATAATTATTCACAATCGTCAATGTGAAGAAGTAAAGAAAACAGTGGCTCACCCCGAGTCGTTGATCAGATGATAATTTTGTCAGTGTTTTTTTGTTGCTGCTGCTGCTGCTGCTGCTGCTGCTGCTACTGTGGTGGCGTTGGTGGTATTAGGATCGTAGCATCTTTACAGCAGGTGAAATATGCGTTCTGATGGTCAGTGATAGTAGTGGTGGCGGTGTGATGAAAATATTGATGGTGCTCTTGTGTGTGTTTCACACTGACTGATTTTTATTGACGACGTTGAACTGAACTAACTTTCTAACATGACTTGGCCTAAAATGATAAATATGACGGCAGTGGGTGTTCTGCCAGACGTGACAACGGGTGGGTGTTGTTGATGGTAACGATGATGATGACGACGAGGATTTTAAGTTCTGCCAGACGTGACAACGGGTGGGTGTTGCTGATGATGACGACGAGGATTTTAAGTTCTGCCAGACGTGACAACGGGTGGGTGTTGCTGATGGTAACGATGATGAGGACGACGAGGATTTTAAGTTCTGCCAGACGTGACAACGGGTGGGTGTTGCTGATGATGACGAAAACGACGAGGATTTTAAGTTCTGCCAGACGTGACAACGGGTGGGTGTTGCTGAAGCAGGGTCACGATGGAGCACTATTTCTGCTTCATCTTCTTGGGCAGCGTCTTCATTTCAGATCAGCGGCAATAAGGATGACGATGATGATGGTGATGATGGTAACGATGACGAGGTCGAGGAATGTGCATTCTGACAGAACTAACAAAGGGCGAGATCTACTAAAGCAGGGGCACTAGTTTTACTTTCATCTTCTCGGGCGGCATCACATGATGCTGGTAATGATGATGGTAATGATGATGACCATGACCAATGGACTGTACGTTCTGACAGATGGTACGAAGAGCGAGTGGTGCTGAGGTAGGGGCATATTTCTACTTCATCTTCTCGAGCAGTGTCTCTTGATGCTGGTAATGAGGATGGTAACGATGATGACGACGAGGATTGTACGCTCTGACAGAGGTGACAAAGGGCGCGTGGTGCTGATAATGATGATAGTAACGATGATAACGACGAGGATTGTGCGCTGCGACGGATGTGACAAAGGGCGCACGCTGGGTTCACGCGGGGCATTATAATTATATACTTCATCTTCTCGGGCAGTGTCTCTTGATGCTGATTATTATTTTTATTTTTTTTTTTTTATTTTTTATTATCTTTTATATAACGCTATTCTCTGCTCTCGAGCAGACTCACTGCGCACATGTCGCATGCGATTCTGAATGAGTGACTGCATCCTTTTATAACGCGTATTATTAATATCCACGGAAGTGGTGTACTGGTAGCGCTCTTTGGTTTGGCGCGTGATGGTAACGATGATGACAACGAGAAATGGATAGTGCGTTGTGACAGGTGTGACAAAGGGCGCGTGGTGCTGAGGCAGGGCCACGCGGGGCACTATTTCTACCTTCATCTTCTTGGGCAGCATTGCATGATGCTGATAATGATGATGGTAACGATGATGACGACGAGGATTGTGCGTTGTGACAGGTGTGACAAAGGGCGCGTGGTGCTGAGGCAGGGCCACGCGGGACACTATTTCTACTTCATCTTCTCGGGCAGCGTCTTCATCCAGATCGACCTGTACGACGCCAGGACCGGACAGACCACACCCAGCACCGAGAACATCATCAGGACTGGCGAAAGCTTCGGGGTGCGCTGTTGCTTCTTCCACTCCTAGTGTAGTCAGGACGTGTGTGTGTGTGTGTGTGTGTGTGTGTGTGTGTGTGTGTGTGTGTGTGTGTGTGTGTGTGTGTGTGTGTGTGTGTGTGTGTGTGTGTTAGTGTGTGTGGGGGGGAGGGGGGGTGTCCGTGTGTGTGCGTGTTGGCGCGCGCGTGTGTGTGTGTGTGTGTGTGTGTGTGTGTGTGTGTGTGTGTGTGTGTGTGTGTGTGTGTGTGTGTGTGTGTGTGTGCAGCGTGTGTGTGTGTGTGTGTGTGTGTGTGTGTGTGTGTGCGTGCGTGTGCGTGGTGCGTGCGTGTCGGCGTGCGCAGTGGGCGTGTGTGTGTGTGTGTGTGTGTGTGTTGTGTGTGTGTGTGTGTGTGTGTGTGTGTGTGTGGTGTGTGTGTGTGTGTGTGTGTGTGTGTGTGTGTGTGTGTGTGTGTGTGTGCGTGCGTGCGCACGTACGCGTTGTACGTTTGCTGTTCGCGAGAGTGCTGAAATATTGTAATGCAGTGTTTTAGTTTGGGATTATTGTTTAGTGGTATCAAGTGAACGCTTTGTCAAATTGATTTTCAAGGTTATGTACACGCTTTGGTCTTTATTTGTAGGTTAGGCGCTCTAAATTCACAGTAGTAGTAGTAGTAGTAGTAGTAGTAGTAGCAGCAGCAGCAGCAGCAGCAGCAGCAGCGATGGCAGTAGTAGTAGTAGTAGTGCTGGTGATGGTGGTGGTGGTAGTAGTAGTAGTAGTAGTAGTACGGTTGATCTTGCAACTATAATCAGGCAACTAATTAACTAAGCACTGTTCAGGAGATCGCTCTGCTAGGTGACGGGATCCGTTCCGCCTCAGTGATTTGCCGGGAGCCCACTGAGCTGTGTCAGATTGACAAGTCCACCTTCCTGGAGATCTGCCCGGCCCTCTTCCAGAAGCAACTCGACGAGAAGATCCAGTTCGCCAGGTCAGCTTAATTTGTCTCCCCCTCCGGCTAGTTCTCTCCCTTCCCACCCCTCCATCTTCGTTAGGAGATAGAGAAAGAGGTGGATGAGGGGGGGAAAGAGGAAGATAGGTAAGGGGTGGAGGACTGAGGGAGGAGGAGGAGGAAGAGGAGGAAGAGAAAGAGGTGGATGAGGGGGGAAAGAGGAAGATAGGTAAGGGGTGGAGGACTGAGGGAGGAGGAGGAGGAAGAGGAGGAAGAGAAAGAGGTGGATGAGGGGGGAAAGAGGAAGATACGTTAGGGGTGGAGGACTGAGGGAGGAGGAGGAGGAGGAAGAGGAGGTTAGAAAGAGGAAGATAGGTAAGGGGTGGAGGACAAAATTAATGGGTGGAGGACTCAGGGAGGAGGAGGAGAAGGAGGAGGAGGTGGAAAAGGGGAAGATGGGTAAGGGTGGAGGATTAAGGGAGGTGAAGGAGATGGGAAAGAGGAAGATGGGTAAGGGTAGAGGATTAATGCAGGAGGAGGAGGAGAAGGAGGAGGAGTATGTGGGTAAGGAGAAAATAAGTAAGGGGCGGAAGACTAACGGAGGTGGAGGAAGATGAAGAAAAGGAGGAGATGGGAAAGACGAAGATGGGTAAGGGGTGGAGGACTAGGAGGGGGTGGGTAAAGATAGAGTGATGTATGAAATGCATTATTAAATTAGGTTGCGTATTGCTGCAGTGTTTCATGTACACACGTGCATCATAGAGGGATAATAACATTAATATCATCATCATCACCATTATTATTGATAATAAAACAATCATCAATCTACAATGGAACCTGAGCTGCCGTACTAAGCAAACGTCATACAACGTGGTGCAGTCAGTGTGTATTAACTATTATGGTTGTGTCCACAGAGGCTTCGAGCTGTTCGCCAACTGGGAGGATGAGCAGGTGAAGCAGATGTGCTTCCTGTCCCAAGTTCTCTACATCCCTCACGGGCGAGTCATCGAGCTGGACTGGTCAGACCCCGCGCAGTACGTCTACTTCGTCATGAGGGTCAGTCGTCATTCTGTTCATTTGGAGGGGGCGTGTGTGTGTGTGTGTGTGTGTGTGTGTGTGTGTGTGTGTGTGTGTGCGTGCG
>JABMCL010000472.1:175000-177500 GCA_018857735.1 Alviniconcha marisindica
CGCGAAAGTTTGTACAAGCGGTTTTGTGCTGCCCTATCAGTTAAACAAGAAGGCGTTGCCTTTAACCTGTCATGTGTTTTGATCTCTACTCATCCATGGTCTATATCACCAGACGGAGGACTTCCCCATAGCCGTCCTACCGCGTCCCCGCAGATGTCACCAGCGTGCAGATGCCAGGTCGTCTTCCAAAGGTACGGAGAGCCGGCCGTCTCTGACCGTCTCCTCCCGTCTCATGAGTCGCCAGAGCTCCGATGTGACCAGTGACAGGACTCAGGTCCTGTTTCCACCGGCGAAGAAATCCACCGCCTTCTTGAGGAAGAGTCTAACCAAGTTTTCCTTTTGATTTGGACTCGCAGCTGCTTCACTTGTTGGTCTTTTTTGTGTGTCTTTTTTCTCCGTGTGTGTGTGTGTGTGTGTGTGTGTGTGTGTGTGTGTGTGTGTGTTGTGTGTGTGTGTGTGTGTGTGTGTGTGTGGTGTGTGGTGGTGTGTGTGTGTGTGTGTGTGTGTTTTTTCCGTTGTGGTTGTGGCGTGCGTGGTGGGGGGTGCGGCGTGCGTGTGCGTGGTGTGTGTGGTGCGTGTTTTGTTGGTGCGTGCGTGCGTGCGTGCGTGCGTGCGTGCGTGCGTGGGGTGCGTGCGTGTGTGTTGTGTGGTGTGTGTGTGTGTGTGTGGTGTGTGTGTGTGTGTGTGCACCCGCGCGTGCGGGCGTGCGGCCGTTGAGTGCAGACAGCAACAAGAACTGCACTGTCTTGATTAATTACTCTCGTCACTGAGATGCTGACTCGTAAAACAGTGCTGAGGCTGCACAAGTGACTGTCTACTCCCTAGCTCTGCTGGCCTTGATACAGACGTCCTGGTTGACTGGGCCTAAAAAAACAAGGTACTTATTCTCTAGGTCTGGTAAAAACAAAACAAAAACAAAAACACAACTAGTTACTTAGTTCTATGGATTCCTTATAACATCGAGAGGACATGTCTTCAGCACCCACCAGTTGTGCTATCGGGACCTCACAACACAGTTTCCGCCACCAGTTCTTACTATTCGGCGCCCCTGGCGACTGTGTCCCTGTTTCTGAAGGTCGTGGGAACGAGTGATCTGGAGACAAAGTGTCGGTATCTCCTCAGTTTTGAATGAGTGAGATCCAGATGAGTGAGAGTGGTCTAGTATTATCATCTTGCTGTGAACAGACAAAAAATAAAACATTGACTGACTGATTGTGAGAGCTAGATCACGTCATGTTGGCTCCAAACATCAACTCTGTTGACGTGTTGGATGAAATGTTGTTTGGTTGTTTGTTTTTCACTGCATATTTCAGTGATGTACTGCTGCCTAAGTGTCTGTGCAAGGAAAGTGTTCGGATGCAAGGGAAATAAGCGATCATGATTCCTCCTGCTTCGAAGGAGCTTCGAGCTTGAAGGTTAGCTCCCTTGTGTTAGCCCGTACAACTGACACGATTAGAAGTAGGAAGTGAGTTCTAAATGCCAGTGAGCCGGTTTGGCCCAGCGGTAAGGCGTTAGGCTGGTAAGCAGAAGGGCCTCGGCTCGATTCCGCTTCGCCTCTCCTTTCTCTTCACAAAGGTTGTGGTTTGTGGACACTGTCTTGTGACTTTGTTCCTCACAATTTTGAAGGAAACATTAAAATGGCTCTCATCGCTGCCCATCTTAATGCAGGAGTCATTCTGGTTTCTGTGGACGTCAAGCACCATGTTTACTTACCTCTAAATGCCAGTGTATTACAGATCGAAGGCGAAAGTGTGTACGTATTTTAACTGTCGTTTAATTGTAATACTTGCGTTATGATAGGCCCGGCTAAGTTTTACTTCACCTTCGCCGTGAGCTCGTTGCCTGAAACAGAATATCCAAGCAGACTCGGTGTGCCGTATGCCATATGTTTTCAAACATTTAAACTCGATGTCAGGCTTGCTCACTTTCTTTTTAATAAGCGTTAGCGAGAGCATGTGCTAACCTAATTTTAGAATGCCCTCCAGGGTTTCTTTCATAAAATCAACTCTGCTGATGTGCAGCCTTAATGACACCCCGTGGCGGGATAACAGAGCCAACCAGACTTACCATCAACGATGACGCCACAACCACCCGCTCATCCCCCCTTCCCCCCCCCCCCCCCACCCCCACCCACACACACCACACACACACACACACACACACACACACACACACACACACACACACTCACACACGCGCGTTCAAAACGCAGAGACAAATCAGCAGGTAAATAAAAGATTAGCAAGTAAATAAATATATTTTACCGCTTGTGGCGAAACAGTTTTTCTGTCTTATTTTCGACCGGCACAGGAGCAGCGTCTGGCCATTGCAAGGACTGTGTAGTTACCAGTAGCTAGCTTATTTTTTACCTTTGTAAAATGGGGTTGTGAGTGAAATTAACTGGTCACTGACACGGTTTGTTGCTGAAATCACAGGTGGGCTACTTTTCTATTACAGATGCCGCTGTGTGCAGAAATAAATGTTTGGTGTTCTTTGGCCT
>JABMCL010000472.1:180000-195000 GCA_018857735.1 Alviniconcha marisindica
TCAGGGGAGGTCGGGATGCTGGTCATCTGGAGCAGATGTTGCTCTTGTTGCAGGGTCAGCTCCACCCCAAACCTTTACGGGGTTGGTTTTGCCTACTCCAGTCACATACTTAAGTTTCTTTTCTTCTTAATTCTTTTAACCGTCCCTGTCTATTAAAATAATATTTTTTACTCTGCAATACTGTCATGAGGCCGGTTGCGGACGGTCTGGTCGCTGACGTTGACGTGACGTTGCCTGCTGACCACAGTTCACTCCTCAGTACATTTGCGGTGACGTTTGTTCCTGAGGGACGTCAGGGCAATAACTCTGTCTTGCTGCCTGGTGGTGGACCCGGGCTGTCCAGCGTGCCTTCTCTCTGCCACACTTCCGGTGTTGGGGAATCGTCTTTCAGTCTCTGAATAACTGAGTGGCTCACTGCAAGACGTCTGGCAACTTCCAGCACTGCTACACCATTATTCAGCCCTGCCAGCACCCGCCCTCTGTCAGCATCGCTGAGTCTTCTCAGACACATGGTTAAAAAAGCCCCAGACATCAGGCGATAATACACCCCAGTCTGGCCAAAACTCACTGAACTGTGTCATCTAGAACTGACAGGACTTTTACGGTGCAATGCAAATTTCTTTCGGTTTAAACATACCGTCTCAGCAAGACGCTTTCAGAACGGATGGGGTCGTTGTTTTCGTGATTGTTGCTGTCCACTGTGGCACGATTGACAGCGATGACGATGAGTGCTTGTCTACGAGTCGTCATTGCGGCTCGCGTCGGGTTCAGCTGAATTATTTCCAGTCACTGTAACACTCTTCATGAATTAAGCTAGAGACGACACTGAATATTCTAATGTTCTTTCAATGCAAACAGTATAATACACACTGGTTGATGTTTTATTTCTTTATTTATTGATTGATTTGTTTGCTTGTTTTGTTTTGGTTTTGTTGTTGTTATTTCCCCTTTTAATCCATCATGCATTTTCCATTCCTTGTTTCGGGCACAAACATGCTGGAGAACAAGTGGCCCGCCTCTGGGGGGCCAGTTCAACGGGCTAGCCAAGCCCTCGTCAGTCCGCGGAGGCCGGCCGTCACGTGCAGTTTCCAGCAGCGGTCGTCAGCTCGGTCCTCAAGGGCCAGCGGCTTGGCGACAGCAACGACACTCTTGCTTTTATTGCAGGAGGGACAATAAGATCTGGAGGACAAAGGCAGCAATGAAGCCTGACATTTATCGGAATGGAATACGTGCCAGTTTTAGCCCTAAGTACGGCCGGGCGGACGAGGGTGTGCGTGTGTGTGCTTCTATTGTGTTTTATTATTTTCTTCTCTTTTTTTCCCCACTCGCGTGCTGTCTTAATGTGTCTACAAAAAGACGCGGACACTTGCCAGCTCTCGAAACAATTGAACGTTGGGCAGTCTATAAGCTAGTGAACTTGTCGAACTTCCTTACTGCGAGCCAGTTCTGTTGTTGCTTTTAACCTTATTGCATCGCGCTGTTTTTAAATATGTTTTTATTAATTGGATGTCAGATACGGCGCTTTAAAAATGACTGCTCTTCTTCTTCTTCTTCTTCTTCTTCTTCTTCTTCTTCCCCTCCTCCTCCTCCTCTTCATTATTGTTAGTATTATTATCATCGTTATTGTTATTACGTACAGAAATATGTGTCTTGTTATTCTCTACCCTTGTAGTGACGTCAGAATGGGTTTACATAATCACGAGAAGAGTTTTGAGGTGTGCATTTGCTCATGACGGAGTGTGTTCGCCCTGTGCGGTTGACGCGAAGTTAAAATCCAATTACTGACTAACTAACCACCTGATAATTATGTAAAAACGGTTATTGCTTGCTAGGTGATTATGCATACGGTAGAATACTATACTTCAGGTTCTCTTTGTTGAAATGTATGTAAATGTGGATTTTGTCAAGTTGTTTGTACAGAGCAATTAATTTAACTCGTGTTATAGAATGGCACTTTATACGAAAGAACAAAAATACGAAAGAACAGAAGTTGCTGAGGAAACTCTCTCTCTCTCTCTCTCTCTCTCTCTCTCTCTCTCTCTCTCTCTCTCTCTCTTCTCTCTCTCTCTCTTTTCTCTCTGTTTTTGTATGTTCTGTTTCCTGTCTCAGCCTGTGTCTTTGTCTCTCTGTTCGTTTACCTGTCTCGCTCACTCCCTCGCTCGCTCTGTCTGCTTCACTGTCTCCCTCTAAGTCTCTCTTCGTATGTCTGTCTCTCGCTCCCTGCATTTTTGTCTCCCACTCTTTTTTCTCTTGTAGTAAGGCGATCGAACTAACTGAACGAACAAGAAATACCGAAGAGAGAAAGAGCATTGGGGACTGAATGAATAATGAATGATTTTCGACAGTGATTGGATAAATGTACACAATCTCTCTCTCTCTCTCTCTCTCTCTCTCTCTCTCTCTCTCTCTCTCTCTCTCTCTCTCTCTCTCTCTCTCTCTCTCTCTCTCTCCCTCTCTCTGTTTTTGTCTGTTCTGTTTCCTGTCTCAGCCTGTGTCTCTGTCTCTCTTTTCGTTTACCTGTCTCGCTCGTTCCCTCGCTCGCTCTGTCTGCTCCACTGTCTCCCTCTAAGTCTCTCTTCATATGTCTGTCTCTCGCTCCCTGCATTTTTGTCTCCACTCTTTTTTCTCTTGTAGTAAGGCGATCGAACTAACTGAACGACCAAGAAATACCGAAGAGAGAAAAAGAGCATTGGGGACTGAATGAATAATGAATGATTTTCGACAGTGATTGATAAATGTACACATCTCTCTCCTCTCCTCTCTCTCTCTCCCCCCCCCCCCCCCCCTCCCACCCCCCCCCCCCCCACCCAACTACACACTCTTCTCCTCCTCTCTCTCTCTCTCTCTCTCTCTCTCTCTCTCTCTCTCTCTCTCTCTCTCTCTCTCTCGCTCGCTCGCTCGCTCGCTCGTTTGGTTCGTCCGTCTCTGTTTGTCTCTCTGTCTCTCACTCGCTCACTTTCTTTCTGGCGCCCCTCTCGCCTTTGTCTCTCTCCGACTGTCTATAACTCGCTCTTTCCCCCCCCCCTCCCCCCCCCCCCCCCCCACCACCTGGCTCTCTCTCCGTCCCTCCGTCTCACTCACCCTTCCCTCCCCACTCACTCGGAGAGGATGGGTAGGGATGAGGTGATGTAATGACGATGAGACGGTAGGGGAATGAGGGGACGGGGTAAAGATCAAGACGGTAAGGGAATGAGGGGATGAGATGAAGATGAAGACGGTATGGGAATGAGGGGATGGGATGAGGATGAAGACGGTATGGGAATGAGTGGATGGGGCAAGGACGAAGATGGTACAGAGATGAGGGGATGGGATGAGGATGAAGACGGTATGGGAATGAGGGGATGAGGTAAAGATGAAGACAGTATTGGAATGAGGGGATGAGGTCAGGACGAAGACGGTATGGGAATGAGGGGATGGGGTCAGGACGAAGACGGTATGGGAATGAGGGAATGAGATGAGGATGAAGAATGCTATGGGAATGAAGTGATGTGATGACGACGAAGACAGTATGGGAATGAGGGGATGGAATAAGGATGAAGACGGTATGGGAAGCAGAGAAGGGGATGAGGATGAAGACGGTATGGGAATAAGGGGATGGGGTCAGGATGAAGACGGGATGGGAATGAGATGAGGATGAAGATGCTACGGGAATGAGGTGAGGTGATGACGACGAAGACGGTATGGGAATGAGGGGATGGGGTAAAGATGAAGACGGTATAGGGATGAGGGGATGAGATGAGGATGAAGACGGTATAGGGATGAGGAGATGTGGTGGACATGAAGGCGGTATGTGAATAAGGGGATGGGATGAGGATGCAGGCCGTATGTGAATGATGGGATGGGTTGAGGACGAAGATGGTATAGGGATGAGGAATGTGGTGGACATGGAGGCGGTATGTGAATGAGGGGATGGGATGAGGACGAAGATGGTATAGGGATGAGGAATGTGGTGGACACGAAGGCGGTATGTGAATGAGGGGATGGGATGAGGACGAAGATTGTATAGGGATGAGGAATGTGGTGGACATGAAGGCGGTATGGGAATGAGGGGTGGGGTGAGGATGGAGACGGTTTGGGGTGTTAAGCAGATAAACCCCCTTCCTGTCTTGCACGTCATGTTGACAGACTAGTGTGCCACTGCGACCCTTTCAGCACAGGCCATGTATCGATCCCACATTCTCCGTGCTGCCGCGTTTAGGCGTACAAGTCTCGTCCAGCCACAAGATGGAATGCTACAAGTCAACATCGTGACACTTCACATCAGTTTTCTGCGCCACATCGTCCTGCTTTTCACTTGGTAAGTACTACGCATGATGTTGTAAGGCCCACATCGCGGAATAGTGCACACACAATCCATGAACTGAATGTTACAGATTTTGTGTGTGACTGAAAGTAGCAACAAGCGGTAAAATCAAGACTGTCCACAGATGCTTTGTTTCTTTTGAAACAACACCAACAAAGGTCAAACAAAAAAAGGTGCGCAGAAGCTTTTTTTTCATGGTAACAATAGCAACAGCAATAACAACACTACCAACAACAACACCACACACACACACAACACACACACACACACACACACACACACACACACACACACACACACACACACAAATTGCTACGGAATTATATCATGAACAAAAGAACAAACTTCAAAATGTTGAAACGTTTCAGGCTGAAATGCAATGTGTGTGTTTTTCTTTTCTTTTCTTTTCTGGTTGTCGTCTGCATTACTCACAACATCCATTTACTTCGCTGATGCATACGTCTTCTTGAGATCAGTTGACAGCACTAATGTGATAAAAGCTACAAAAACTAACCTCTTCATAATGATCTATTCCTGTGCACGCAAACGCTGGGAGCAGGAAACGTGACTCGCGTGGGTCGACCTGGAATAACTCAATTAGCATGTTATAGTTATTGTGCCGTTGACGTCAACACAGCGAAGATAGTCCATTGTAAAGGTGGGATGTGGTGGAGGGTAGTTGGGTGGAGTGGGGGGGACGCAGCATCCAGTGATACCAAAAGCATCCAGTACTGCTGCAAAGCCAACACATTACAAGGAAGCAATGACGTCAATCTCACATGACGCTTATGCAAACGGAGATTACTACATGGAAACAGTGTTAAAAAGCAGATCAAAACCCAGAAAAGATAGAACCGACAAACAAGGGAGTTAATTATAGCTATCAACAGACATCATCCAAACACAACAAAGACCTGAGTCGCTTACGGTGACTCTCACCTGGCATGGCTCAAAACCTCCACCAAACGAAACAAAAACAACAACGACAAAAATCCAGAACAACACAACACACACACACCACACACACACACACACACACACACACACACACACACACACACACACACACACACACACACACACACACACCACACACAACACACACACCACTCACACCACACCACTTATCACACACACACACGCACGTCACTCACACACCACCCCACTCGCCCCCCCCCCCCCCCACCACACACACACACCACGCGCGCTCATCACAACATACCCCCCTCCCACACACACACACACACACACACACCCACACACCCCCCTCCCCCCCCCCCCTCCCCCCCCCCCCCCCAACCACCACACACACACACACACGCACTTGTGTATGTAAAGAGAGACTGGTCCGACACATCCGTCTGAGACAGGCCTGTTAGTGTGCTGTTTCGATGCTGAATAAAACTGGACGATAGACAGAGCTACTACGTACAACCCTTCGTGTGTGTGTGTGTGTGTGTGTGTGTGTGTGTGTGTGTGTGTGTGTGTGTGTGTGTGTGTGTGTGTGTGTGTGTGTGTGTGTGTGTGTGTGTGTGTGTGTGTGTGTGTGTGTGTGTGTGTGTGTGTGTGTGTGTGTGTGTGTTAGATCAAATGACCTCTCCGCACACAACCCGTCCAATCTGCCTTCGCTTTGAAATAAAATGGGAATGACCCTCGCCCTCATAGCGTAGGGGTTGGTTGTGTAGTCTCCCACGCAAGCACGCAAGGGGAACGGCGATTAATAACTCCTGATAGGAAAAGACGAGACCTTTATTCCAAAAACAGCTTCCCCGTGCAGCCAACTGTGGTTAGTTCAGCAACGTGATTAGCACACTCAGTGTCCACGAACAGCTGCAGGGGAAAACACGCCTTCTCTGGTTTTGCAGCCTCTTCCCCACATTGGCTTTGCCCTTCCGCTCTCTCCCTCCCTCTCTCCCTCCTTCGTGATAATGATGTACATTTTTCATGCGCTCCTCGACGCCCTGAACGCTCACCTAATACATAATTAGTAACCTAAACACAGTATCCTATGAACTGTAGATCACAGTATTGCTAATGCAGTTTTACATAACGTATTATTTGAAGCAGTCCCCCCCCCCCCCCCCAACACACACACACACACACACACATACACACGCGAACGCACACACACACACACACGAACGCACACACACACACACACACACACACACACACACACACACACACACACACACACACACACACACACACACACACACACACATCACTTCGCTCGCCATCTCCCCACACACACACACTTCACTTCGCTCGCCATCTCCCCCTCCCTTTCCCTCCGTCCTCTCTGCTTCCCTCTCCTTGTCAGTGTCCCTCCATCTCCCCCTCTCGTTCTTTCTTCATCCAGCCCTCTCCTCCACACTCCTTCCCTCTTGATTCCTCCCCCCCCCTCCCCCCCGCCCCACTCTGTTTTACTATCTCTTTTCAGGAGCTTAAAATGAAACCATGCGAAGATGCAAGTTGGTTGAAAAAAGTAGAAAATGTGCGAATAATTATGTCCATCTGCAGGCTCCATTTCTTCTTCTTCTTCTTCTTTTTTCGTGGTGCTTTACGTCCACAGAAACTGTATGGCTTGCTAGGGACGGTAAAATATGGTTGCCCTATTAATATTTATTCAGTAGTGTACTTTTTTTCCTTTTCAAGGTTTTTGGCTTCAAACTTGACTTCCTCGTGGTGCCGCGAGGCTGGTTCACTCTTTACCGATGAAACCGCATGAAAACCCGCGCTGTGTTTATTTTCGATACCATACTTATCGAGTCACTGAGTCTGCTCGAGAGCGGAGAATAGCGCTATATAATAGTGATCATCATTATCATCATCGTCATCGATAGGGCCAGTTATGCTTCTTGTTGAAGTGTTGCTTTGCGTCAACAGAAACCGTAGGTTTACTAGGGACAGGAGCCCAGGACGTCCACCTCGACTTTCACACAGCTCCTGAGCTCTGCTTCTTGACCATATTGCTTTACGTCCACAGAAGCGAGATTGCTTATTAGGGACGGGGACGGGAGGGGGCGAGAGAGTGAAGGCTCGACCGCGGATACCGCCCGAAAAAGACCGGAGAGACCGTGGACCGCTGCCAGAACAATGGAAATGTTAAGGCGGTGTCCCCTCGCCACTGCGCAGCGACTAGTGCACTGCGCAGTTGCTGTTTCAACTGCCGTGCTGGGCAGAATCACAAGGACAATGTCCGTTGCACTGCTGTTGAGGAACAACCCGAAGCGAAAGAAGTCCAACTTTCACAGCCCAGCTCCACCTCCCTGCTCATGATCTCTTCTGGGCTAGCTTGAGGGTCCAGCTCCACCTCCTTCCTCTTGATCTCGCCTGGAACCCTGGCTCTGCTTCTTCGTTTCCGTTCTCCTTTAACCCCCCCCCCCGCTCCCCCCCCCCCCCCCCCCCCTTAATGCTTTCCACTTCCAGGGGTGTAAAAAGTAGTGTGGCATCAAGCGGCCT
The DNA here is from genome assembly GCA_018857735.1 of Alviniconcha marisindica. Lineage (NCBI taxonomy): Eukaryota > Metazoa > Mollusca > Gastropoda > Provannidae > Alviniconcha > Alviniconcha marisindica. Next base: position 187,769 of record JABMCL010000472.1, read on the forward strand.
TTGGACGGGATTGCCCCTGACAGACGCGGCAAGTGCTGGGGAAGAGTAGTAGGATGGAGGTGGGGGTGGGGGCGGGGTGGTGGATGTATGTGTGTGTGTGTGCGGGGGGGGGGGGGGGGTGATCTCGAGGGTCTGAGGTATGTGGGGTGTGGAGGAGGTGGTGGTGGTGGTGGTTGGCAGGAGGTGGGGTGTGGGGTGTAGGGGTGTTGCAGGCTTGTCTGCCGCGCTAAAAACCGGCACTGATGCTGCGTCAACAAGAGTTTGTAGGGACCTACATGCAGCTCACCCTTGTTGACAGCGGTCTGTTCTCCACTGAGTTTGTACCTGGTGGAAACGATTTATGGACCAGTTTGTACATGGTGGAAAGTCCTTTGACCACTTGTATAACGCCTTAGAAACTGTCTATTCATCACTGAGCTTGTAACATTTAGAAACGGCCTATTGTTCAATTTGTACCTGATGTACATGGAGGAAACAGTCTTTTCACCATTTGTATAACGTGTTAGAAACTGTCTATTCACCAGCTTGTATGTGTTAGAAACGGTCTATTGTCCAGTTTGTGCCCTGATGAAACGGTCTATTGTCCAGTTTGTACCTGATAAAACTGAAGGGTTTATGCCGACTAGTTTGTACATGGTGGAAAATCTATTCACCAACCGGCTTGTATACGTGCTAGAAACGGTCTATTCACAGCTGGTACGTGTTACAGGGGGTTTATTCGCCGGCTTGTACGTACGTGTTAGAAACGCCGGGTTCAGTGACGGTAACGTACAGGATTTGAACCATCGGGGATTTGAACATCTCCACTGCTGAGGAAGACAGTCGTCACTTCTGATGGAATGCAGTTCTACTCGGCGATGGTTCGAGTGAAGAATGAGTGTTAAAAAATGCCAATATTAGGCGCATATCAACGTAGTGCAGTCTCCCAAATCCCTGTTCTGTGACCAACAGATTTTACACAAAGTGGAATCTATTTTAAAAGACCCTGAGCATGCCCTGTATGGGGAGTTGGAACGCTTGCCCCATCGGCGCCGGTTCAGATCTCTGGCACACAAAACCAACAGAGGAGACAACTCTTCTGCTCCCACTGCAGCTCTACTCAGTCCTCAACAGGGCATGATCAGCCATCTGAACTGTCTTAACCAGTGTATGGATTTACCAGGGTAGCTGACGGTCTGACAGATTAGGTTAGAGTGGTGTGTATAAATCCAGCGATGCGTGCGTGTGTCTCGTTGATGATAGTAGTGATGTGACTAAGTAGGTTGGGTGAGGAGTATGTATTTGGGTGTGTACATGTGTGGCCGGGTGTGTCTGGTTGATGATAGTAGTGATGTGTGTATGTAGGTTGGGTGAGGAGTATGTATTTGGGTGCGTACATGTGTGGGGGTCCGGGGGAGGTTGACAAGAGGGATGCGTTTTCTGCTGTGATACTGAATTTGTATTTGGGATGTTTTGTTTCATCCAGTATGTGTATTAGTATCAATTAAAATGCTTTTGACGTTGCCCTGACGTTCTTTTTACATGTTGTTTTTAAATTAATGAGCCTCTAGCAGTTAGTTGAATTGCCCTATGAGGGATTATTAAAGTGTATTGACTTGAAAAGCTTCTTAGCTAGAGACTCCGTTTTTGAACAAACAGACGACGGACAGGACCATCCATGCCGCACTAGAACAGTAAAATGAATGAAGTGTCATCAAAGCGGATTTATATTCGGTCATAACCAACACCTGATCGAAGCTCTGGAAGACTTAACAAACTGATGAATTTGACATAAAAACATTTAACGATAAGTTAGTTGCTAAAAACGAAGAAGCAATCTTCCGCTTGTTTTCGAGTAGATCATTTATTTTCCACTTGCCGCTGCAAAGTGCGGTTTATCAGTACACACAAGGTGGCATGGCCATGGGTAGCCTGTAGTAGAACTGAGCGAGTGACCCTGTCGACGCCGTGAACGCTTCAGGGGTTGAGCATTGATCTGCGAGTGCAGTGTCGTACAGTATCGACCGCACTTTGCGCCCAGCCGCGAACGCACATGGGCTCTTGTGTCTCTTACTAGTTCAGCCGAAGGTTGAAGCCGAGAGAGGAGAAGAGCTTGCATGGCAAGCACGCACACCGTCTCTCTCTTTCCCTCTGTCTCTCTCACACCCGCACACACACACACCGTCTCTCTGTCTCACACACTCACACACACACACACACAAGCCACGCTAGGATATAGTACGCACGCCACAGTGCGGCGGGAAAGCTGCCACCTTTATGACTTGAAACTTTCACCAAGATGCGCCCCTCATTAGTGAGGCTTTGTGGCAGCCTGCTGGGATTTGTGTCGAGCTTTTCCGAGCACAGCGACACCGCAGGACTCAGCTAGCCTCCTTTGGCCGACGTGTACGTTACCGTCACGACCTCTACCAGCACAGCCTTTGGCTTCGGCGCTTGGCTGGCTGTCATGTACACATGCTAGGTGCTACCAAAGAACTTGGGCAAGGAGTCCACGAGTTCAGTGCTGCTTTACGTCCACAGAAACCATAAGGCTTATTACGGACATGGAGCCCAGGACGGCCACCTCGACTTTCATACAGCTTCTGAGCTCTGAGCTAAGGAATGTTCCACTGGCGGTTTTTATGGCAGCCACTTGTTGCTGTCTTTGTTGACTTTAGTTAGGGTGTTGCGAACAAATAGCCTAGCCTCGAAGTTACCGTTTTTCCAGTACCTCTCCGGAACAAACAACAACAACAACTTGGCGTTAAACAATTAGTCTAACTTATCACCTTGTGAGCCGGTTTGGCCAAGCGGTAAGGGCTGGTAAGCAGATGACGTCAGTTCGATTCGCCACTTCTGCTCTCCTTTCTCCTTAAAAGTTGTGGTTTACGGACACTTTCTGGTGACTTTGCCCATCACAATAAATGAAACATTGCTAAGGCTCTCATCACTGCCCATCTTCATGCAGGAATTACTCTGATTGTGATAGTCTTCCATCTCCTCCCTCCCTCCCTCCCGCCCTCCCCCCTACCCCCCGGGATCTCGGCCCCCGCCAGTACCTCTCCGGAGACAACCGTGTCTGCGTCACACAAGTGAAACGAAACGTACGTACGGCTCACTGTCGTGACGGACTCCAGCCGGACTGATGCTGCAGTAATTTGACTGTTGCGCCAGGTGTCGTCACTGAGCAGACTACTTTAAGGATAGCGGCTTTCACTGTTGCGGCCCCGTCAGAATAGTTGTTCTAGTATTCAAACGCCGTGCGAGGTGTTTTCGAGTAACTATAAGGATACATTTCTTTGGGGTGGCCTCAGAAACAGTTTTCAGTATGTAAGTTGAGTTTGGTTGCTGTGAAGCGGTACTTCGGATATCTTTCACTGTCATCGAACCTGGAAAATGATCATGGGTAAGTCTGAATGGTGTTTATTTATGATATGAACTCTTAACGATGATTTGTCTTAGCTAGTCTGTTTGATGTTAGTATGTGTGGTGCAAGTTATCTCTTAAGGGTGCTGTCTTAGCAAGTCTGAATGACGATTATGATGTTGACATCTATTTTTTGTCATGATTCATCATTGACCGAAGATTGATTCTGTGATATGATGTTCTGCGATGGCAAGTCTGAATGATGGCGTAATGTCATTGTCCGTATGAGTAATATTGGTCAGTGGCGGCAGTTAAGTGCAGTCACGATTCTGTCATGATGTTCAGTCATGGCAAGTCTGAATGATGAGTCAGCATCATGGCAAATATAAATGATGCGTCGTGGTTGTTCAAGAGGTGGTATTCTGTCACAGCAAGTCTCAGTGAGTGATTAAAATCTGAAACAGAACGAGGCCCAGAGCGCTCGTGCAGAATCAACATACAAGGGAGTTAATTAGCGCTCGAAATACGTAACACGGGTACAACAACAACTAGAGGATGTGCTTCTGGTTGAGTTTATGTACCTTGTATTTACACGCATTCCAGGTGAGAGTTATCGTAGGCGACTCAGGTCGCAACAAATGCTGGACTTGTTTGTGTGGCATATTTCGAGGCTAATTAACTCCTTTGTATGTTGATCCTCAGTGAGTGATATCATGTCATTGTTAGTTTGAGTAATGGTTTTCAGTCATGGCATATCTGAGTGAGGTTTGTGGTCTAAGTGAGGTTTGTGGTCAGCGCTTTGAGCCGCAGGGTAGGCGCTTTACAAATTTCCATTATTATTATTATAAGTAATGGTGTTCAGTCATGGTATGTCTGAATGATATGTCATGGTCTCTGACTGATGGTGTTCAGTCATGGTATAATTATCTGAGTGATGTTTTGTGGTCTGAGTGATAGTGTTCAGTCGTGGCATGTCTGAATGATGTGTCCTGGTCTAAATGATGGTGTTCAGTAATGACAGGTCTGAACAAAGCTGCATCTTCTCTGGTCTGGGTGACGATGTTTTGTGATGGCAAGTTTGAATGAGCGTTTAGTCATGGCATGTCTGAAAGAGTATATTTAGCCGTGACAAGTCTGAACGTTACTGTTCAGTCACGGCAAGTATGAACGACACTGTTCGGCCATGGCAAGTCTGAACGATACTGTTTAGCCATGGTAAGTCTGAACACTAGTGTTCAGTCATGACAAGTCTGGACGATAGTGTTCATTCATGACAAGTCTGAACGATAGTGTTCAGTCATGACAAGTCTGGACGATAGTGTTCAGTCATGACAAGTCTGAACTGAACGATTGTGTTCAGTCATGACAAGTCTGAGCGCTAGTGTTTAGTCATGGCGAGTCTGAATGCTAGTGTTGTCATGACAAGTCTGAATTGAACGATAGTGTTCACTTATGACAAATCAGAATGATAGTGTTCAGTCATGACAAGTCTGAACGGTCAGTTGAGGTTCATCTGCGCAGCGGTGTACAGTTATGAAAACTCGTCTGAATGATGTCTCATGATTCGTCTCAATGAGCAAAGGTATGCAATCAATACAAATCTCAGTGGTGAGTGGGTTTCGTGTTGACCAATGACCAACAACAAAGTGAAATAATTTTGCGGCATGAGCATTTTTTGAAAAGTATGAATATTTTTCTTTCCAGTGAACTGAAAACGGTCGAAGCGTTTTCTCGCATGACTGCAATGAGTTAGGTGGGTGACGACTGAACTTGTTGCCGGCCACTTCAGCACAAGTCGATCGATGCTAAATTACTGACGGTACACTGCGGATTGACTGGTTTTCGTTTGGCTGATGCTGTCAATCGATCGTGCATCACATTGCTAAAACCAATTTGGTTACTGTTTGCACTGACAATGGATTATTCTCAGTGGATTTAAACTTTGGACAGAAAACACACTAGCTTGCATAAGAATCAGTTATATCGGTTAGTTCCGTTGGCCATTTCCAACTGTAGGCTACACTTTCCTGTTGTGCGATGGGATAATGGGACACGGGGACATCATGAAAACAGATTGAATGACTGAACACACTGGTGTGTTATTATTGCTTTAAAATCAAGTATAGATTATATAGGTCTAGGTGGAAACCTTTCGTTAAATCTGGCGTACAGAAAAACAGTCTTGTGAAAGTCTGCTTTGTATCCATAATTCCGTTATGTCCTCTTATAAATAAAGGAGTCTCTGTCTGTCTGTCTGTCTGTCTGTCTGTCTGTCTGTCTGTCCGTCTATCTGCCTGTCTATCTGTCTGTCTGTCTGTCTGTATGACTGTTTGTATGTCTATCCGTCCGCCTGTCTGTCTGTCCGTCCGTCCGTCTGTCTATCTGTCTGTGTCAATACCATGAATCATTCGGCGCATGGCCCGGTGAGCTTATTGATTGAAACCTGGTGTGAAGAGACCTTGCGACGCGAGGGTCCTGTACGTACCTGTAGTATAGGAAACACCTCTTTCGCTATATTACACAATAACACAAGATTATTGAAGAGAACGACTGAGTGAAGTAAGGGGAAGATGATACAAACATGGCTGCGGCCCCGTTTTGGAGGTAGCTCGGTGATATAATGGTTAGCACTCCGGATTCGCATGCTAGCGCTCCCGAGTTCAAATCTCGGTGGACCCCCCCCCCCCCCCCCTCTCTCTCCTCACACACACATTACCCCCCCCCCCCCCCCCCCCCAACAACCCCACTCTCTTCTCTCTCTCTTCTCCTCTCTCTCTCTTCTCTCTCTCATCTATCTCTCTCTCTCTCTCTCTCTCTTTCATTATCCCGCTTTCCTTTCTTCTATATTCAGCTGCTGCAACACCTCCACGTCAGCACGGCCGATATGAGCGAAAATAGCTTCAGTAGTTTCATTCCTGTAGTGGAGCTGACCGCAGCGTGTGTTTTGCTGTTAGGTTTTATAGCTATTATTAGAACAGAAGTCGTCTAAGTCAACGGACTATCTCAACCGGCTTACGGCCTCTCGCTATCTGTTACCTCTTTCTCGCAGGAGTTCAGAGATGGTGAGAGGATGTCTCCTGGCATGAGTGAGAGACAGACCGTGGATCAACCAAGTTTGGGGGGTCCACGAAACAGTTTTTGGTCCGTCTGCATGGAGTGACTTTCCCCTTCCTCTCCGACAAAAACCCTCTCAGGACTCATTCAAATGCACCCTAAAAACCTTTCTTTTCCCAAACTGCAGACCTGCCATGTTTTCTGCTCCGTGCAGCTGTCTTCATCCATCTCAAGTCTCTGTTTGCTGCCCGTTTTAAGCTGTCTAAATTTAGCTTTGTATAATCAGAATGCTCGTGTGTGCGGGTGCCTGTGTGTGTGTGTGTGTGTGTGTGTGTGTGTGGTGTGTGTGTGTGTGTGTGTGTGTGTGTGTGTGTGTGTGCGTGGGTGTGGGTGTGGGTGTGTGTGTGTGTGCGCGCGCGCGCGCTTAAAATAGTCTCTATGAACAAGATTTTGAGCTTTACAAAAACTTTAATAATTATTATGAAAACGAAACAGCCAGGCGGCAGTGTGGGTGTTACAGTGCTGGAGGGGGTCGCCTTCTCAGTCTAAAGTTCAGAAGCTCTCTCCGCATGGAGGCGAAGATGGTGGCAGGTTTCTTTGGGAAGGCAGAGCACGTGGCGACCGTTTCCCTTCAGGGCAGATAACGGACAGTTAGTTAGTTCTTGGATAGTAATGTCTCGTCACCCGAAAAAGGTCACCTCGCGGCGTTGAACTAGAGGATACCTAGCGCAGATATCTGTCTGTTTGTCTGTCTGTCTGTCTGTGTCTATCTGTCTGTGTCTGTCTGTCTCTGTCTCCCTCCCTATCTCTCTCTTTTAATGCGCACGCGCGTG
>JABMCL010000472.1:200000-217500 GCA_018857735.1 Alviniconcha marisindica
GGGCTCTCATAGCTGGATGGATTGTCTTGCTGCAGAGTCATTCCTCAACTGTTGCTTTTTGGACGCTGTCTTTATGACTTTGCTCCACAGCTGTTGAAACAGTAACCAGCGAAGTACAGAAGTTGCTTCACATTGGCCGGGTCCCCCCCCCCCCCCCCCCCCCCCCTCATAGCGTTGTTCTGTCGGTGGCTGACGGTATTTTCGGTCTGCGAACGAGAACACTTCCCGTCTGCTCTGGCGTTAGGAAGCGCACTGCAGATAATTCGAAATCATTATTCCAGCCGCCTTTGGTTCCTTTGCTATATTGGGTTTGCCATCTTCGGTGTTGTTGAGCTGGCGTTAGGGAAGACAAGGAAAATAGGACATGCAGGATGAATGGATTGGATTGGATAGTTTTTGTCTTGCTGAGACACGTCTTGCCGATGAGGTGCGTAGCTTTAGAAACATCCATTTGTAAAGCTGTTATCGGACAATGTCTCCTCATTGCAATGTTTATGGCACTCTGCAACACGATATTTAATCGGTGGTGGTATTGTTTCAGTGTTTGCATGATTGAATGATATTTGTTGATGTGCATAAGAAAAGCTTCCACGCTGGAATATCCACGTTCACAGTGCAGGGATTCGGGGAGAAAGAAGTATAGTTTCACACACGCACATCGTAAGAAGCCCGGCGATTTAGGCACGTACGCACGTATACACGCACGTATGCACACACACACACACACACACACACACACACACACACACACACACACACACACACACACACACACACACACATACAGAGGGAGAGAGAGAAGTGCGAGCCACAATGAAGGAAATATGTCTTGAGAGCAGACCGGAAAGATTGAACAGAGTCTGTCTCCCTAGTGAGAGCATTCCACTGGGAAGGGGTGATATATCTGCAGCTGGCTGGCCACATCGCTCTGCTTTACAGTCCTTCGATCCAGAAACATTAACAAATGACTCTGTGTGTGTGTGTGTGTGCTTTTATTTTTATTTTTTTGGTGGGAGGGGTGCGTGCGTGTGTGTGTGTTGTTGTTGTATGTCTGTGTGTGTTTCTCTGAGTGTGTGTGTGTGTGTGTGTGTGTGTGTGTGTGTGTGGTGTGTGTGTGTTGGGGGGGGGGGGGTGCGTGCGTGCGTGCGTGCGTGCGTGTGTGTGTGTGTGTGTGTGTGTGTGTGGGGGGTGCGTGCGTGCGTGCGTGTGTGTGTGTATGTGTGTGTTTGGAGGGGTGCGTGCGTGCGTGCGTGCGTGTGTGTGTTATGCCTTGCAGCTGTCTACGAGTTATTAACCGTGCCTTATGGTGCATTTGTTATTCTGTAACATAACCTGAATAAAAACAAAGTTTTCAAAACAATTACTCTCGCGTCGATCGGAGATAACGAAATGGAGTGTACGTTGCAATAATATCGGAGAGAGATTTCATGATCGGAACGATGTGTAACATGAAGCAGTTGCTTGTTTGTGTGGGTGAATGCCTTATTTGTTTTCATTTTCCGCTAACGTTCAGAAGGGTTTCGAGAACCGGGTGATCCTTGCCTTCCAGGCTGCTGCACACCAGCTTCAGGGGTTAATGGGGAACTGGACGAAAGAAACATCAGACATCACGCGCCCTCTTCGTAGGGATGGGAACGGGTGTGTGTGTGTTGTGTGTGTTGTGTGTGTGTGTGTGTGTGTGTGTGTGTGTGTGTGTGTGTGTGTGTGTGTGGCAGCCTCAACATCGACGTTCGAATGTCATGATCTGTCGCACCCGTCCTCCATATACACACACACACTACGCACGCACGCACGCACAGACACACACCTCCTACCCCCCCCCCCCACCCCCCCCCCACCACCACACACACACAGACCCCCTACCTCCCCCCCCCCCCCCACCCACACACACACACACATACACAAAGCAACAATGAGAAGAAAAAGCCTCCCCCCCCCACACACACACCCACTCAGCAACAATTAAGGTAAGACGTCTGGCCAACACCCACCCACACCTATATACCCACCCACACACCACCAACAACACACACACACTCGAGCAACAATTAAAAGAGTGAGACGTCTGGCCGACACCCACACCACACACACACACACACACACACACACACACACACACACACACACACACACACACACACAATGCGGGACAATGAGAAGATCGAGACGCCTGGCGCTATTCAGTGCTCCGTACGTCCATTATACGACACATCTCGCCGTGGCAACAGATGGGAAAATCAGTCAGTGGAAAGACCGAGGAGTGCTTGAGCACTGCGCATGCATTCGTCGCTTCGGCATGTGCCCCCTCCTTCGATTTTTTTCGGGTGGTGGGGGGTGGTGGTATGAGGATTAACCAAGAATGCGTGTTGATGGGTTCAGACCCGTCGCATATTAGGCGATTTTGGCTGAAGATATTTGGGAAAGAAAGTACGCGATGAAGGCCCCAGATATTTGATGAGTTAAGCCCATTACGCCATCTTCTGAACCTCCTGATGGGTCTCCCTTGTTCCCCATTTTCTCTGTCCGTATCCTCAGATGGTTTTGTACTCACACTGGGGTTTCCTTTGTCTACAGCTTTTGACATTCTCGGTTTGGTTCAACAGAAGTGTAGATAGTCATATCAGTTCATCTGTTAGCATGTGTGTGTGTGTGTGTGTGTGTGTGTGTGTGTGTGTGTGTGTGTGTGTGTGTGTGTGTGTGTGTGTGTGTGTGAATACCACATGTAATCTTAGTCTGTAGCTGTGCAAGCTTTGCAATGCTGAGAATCCTGTGTTCATCTACACAAGATGCTGCTGCTTGGGGAAGAAAAAAGAAAAAGGTCATTCGGAATAGTCAACGTCTCTGTATGAATATTATAATGCAATGTTAATTGAGAGATAAAAGCTCGTTGATAAATATGTGCTCTGTCTCCGACCTGCCATGTCTGTATTGGCATGTCCGACCTGCCATGTCCGCCTCGCCATGTCCGCATTGCCATGTTCGACCTTCCATGCCCAGGTTGCCATGTCCGACCTGCCATGACTGCCTTGCGTATCCGGCTGGATATCCGGCAAGGCTTGCCATGTCTGACTTACCGTGTCCGGTTGGCCATGTCCTTCGTGCGATCTCCGTCTTACTGTATCCGTTTTGCCATGTCCAAATTATCAAGTTCGTTTTGAAATGCCCACTTCATCATGTCCGACTTATCGTGTCCATTTTGCCATGTCCAAATTGTCAAACCTTTTTTGAAATGCACATTTCATCATGTCCAACTTGCCACTTCCATTTTGCCATGTCAGATTGTCAAGTCCGTTTTGAAATGCCCACTTCATCATGTGTCCGACTTACCATGTCCGTTTTGCCGTGTCCGTATTGTCAAGTCCGTTTTAAAATGCCCACTTCATCATGTCCGATTTGCCGTGTCCGTTTTGCCGTGTCCGTATTGTCAAGTTCGTTTTGCCCACTTCACCATGTCCAACTTGCCATGTCCATTTTGCCATGTCAGATTGTCAAGTCTGTTTTGAAATGCCCACTTCACCATGTCCAACTTGCCATGTCAGATTGTCAAGTCCGTTCTGAAATGCCCACTTCACCATGTCCAACTTGCCATGTCAGATTGTCAAGTCCGTTCTGAAATGCTCACTTCATCATGTCCAACTTGCCGTGTCTGCCTGCCGTCTCTGTCATTCTCACTATCCACCTCACCGTCTTCTCTGCTTTACTGAGTTTGCATCGATACGGTTTCGGGTACTGAAAATGCCCCATCTACCCCTTCCCCCTCACTTGCAAATGAGTAATAACCTGTTGTAATAACACTTTGTCACTAATTTTCATGTGCTCACCTGACACTTTCTCGTACTCTTTTTTCTTCTTCTAGCTTTTTTGCTACCGTTCCGGCACAGACTCCGACCAGATATTGTTCTGGTGCACGTGCGTGTGTATACTTTCCAGCCGAAGTGATATTTCCCGATCGCCCTCGTTCTGTATCTCTCCTTAACGCGAGAAGCAAAGTAACGATAAGTGTTTAAAGACATGAGATGTACGCATTTAACTGGGGAGCGGGGATAGCTCAGTGTTCAGTACGCCGGACTCGTGATCGAAAGGTCGCGGGTTCGAGTCCTGGCGGGAGCGGTAGGAGAATGTTTTTCTCCAAGGTCAACTTTTTGCGCCGACTCTTATTTCGGTATCCGTTCCACCACCGTGTTACCGCAGTGGTACGTAGAAGATCCCGGTCATTCTGCCAAACGGGCAGGTGCCAGATTACAGATAAACGCACATGCATCCGACTATGCGGCTTTGCATGAAGTGACATTGTAAATCAGTGGTGCATGCTTGTATGGTGTACACAGAACGCGCGCCGAGACGGCAGCAGCTCCAAGTGGCACCAGCTGTGCAGCAACCAAATAGCGTTATACTGAGTACATCACTTTGACCAATATTCAAAAAACGGGTTATAAGAGGCTACAGTCACTCATTCAGATTCACATGCGAAAAGAGCGCAGTGGGTTTGTTCAGGATCGGAGAATAGTGCTATATAAAAGCGATTATCAAACTTGGAGTATAAAATGTGTATAACTCTAACATAGCTAAGGATAAAGTACTGACGACTGAACCCGGATTCACATACTTTGTGCACCGGGAAATTTTTTGTGGTTTCCGAAGGCTCATGGGCAAAGAGGAAAAAGGAGTCTCTTACTGCTACCAGATTTTGACCACAGGTCCTCCATAACAGCGAAGAGCAATCCTGTGCACTGTTTGGGATGTGTTGTTAAGTTGAGCAAATGTTGCTTTAACTCAGCTAAGAATGAACATTGGAATACGTGCCAAACTAGCACTGACACATTTTGTAACTCGGAAAATAAGGTTGTGATGGGAAGATGTGAGGCGTGTTCAACGTAGTGCGCAGCTTTAACTCAGCTTAATGCGAAGTGCTTGAAGCAAGGTTATCACAGTTTTTTGAAGACCCGGGAAGCGTTCAGCTATAACTTTACTACTCTAAGCCAAACTTTAAGTGCTTTATTGCGGAACTCGAGCCGACACATTTTCAGTCGGATTGTGATAGAGTTTTTAAAGTCCTGAACGCGTTCAGCTTTAACTCTATCGCCTTTGCTTTACTCAATTAAAGCGAAAGTTCTTAAAGGCGGCACTGGAACTGACACGTTTGAACTTTCTGTACCTCCACACGTGGTCTGTCTGCCTTTCTGCCTCTAAAGAACCTCCAATAATACGTCAGCCGTGCTCCTAGACAGCAGCTGGCGAAGAGCGACTTCCTGCAGCTGGGGTGTCAGCCCTCGATCACTCCCTACCACGCACAGAGGAGGCTCGTGCAGCACGAAATGTGAAGGGTGTGAAGAAGTGTGAGCCGTTGAGAAGCGCTTCTTGAGCCAGGTTTCCATTGTCTGTTTCGTCCTTATCCATGATCGAGTTCTTGTAAGCAAAGCGAAACGGCTAGACGCTGTGCTAGTAGTACGGCTTTCAGGAATAGTCTACTGGGATCTGCCACTGGCCATTCCTAGGCATAGTCCGTGACCGGGATCTTTTACAGGCCGCTTTTAGATATATTCAATGACGATCTTTCACGGGTCCATTTTGGACATAGTCCATGGCCGGGATCTTTTACAGGCCGCTTTCAGGCATAGTCTGTGAGGATCTTTCACGGGTCCATTTTAGACATAGTCCGTGACCGGGATCTTTCACAGGCCGTTTATGGATATACGTAATCAATGTGGATCTTTCACGGGCTTTCTTAGGCATAGTCCATGAGGATCTTTCACAGGCCGGTTTCACTTTTAGGTATAGTCCGTGAGGATCTTTCACTGGCCGATTTCACTTTTAGGCATAGTCCGTGAGGATCTTTCACAGGCCGGTCTCACTTTTAGGAATAATCCGTGAGGATCTTTCACGGGCCCCTTTCAGGATTAATTCACGAGGATCTTTCACGGGCCAATTTTAGACATAATTCGTAAACTGGGTTCTTTCTGAGGCCATTTATAGGTATAGTATATATAATCTATTAGCATCTTTAATAGGCCACTTTTAGGCATTGTTTTTATGGATCCTTCACAGGCCACCTTTCAATATAGTACGCGAGAATATTTCACAAGCCAGTTTCCAGGCACAGTCCGTAAGCATCTTTCACCGGTTGCTTTAAGCATAGTTCATGTACCAGAGAACACCAGGATTATTTCTCAGCCTCTCGTTCAAAGCCCAGAGTAAGTCAGATTGTAGCTTAGTACTTTTCATCTGCTGCCATGAATTTTGCACTTTTCACCTGCTGCCACTAATTCTGCTTATACGGTTCCGTTGTTTCGCGGTAATAAATATTAAATGCAATTCTAATGCGCAGAATCCTTCTATGACTGTAGCCTTCATGTATGAGCGTTATACATGTAACATTACAACAATTAATAATCCATTACATATCTCGCTCTATTCCTTATTCTCCCCCACATCCACCCACGCGCGCATGTACACGCACGCACACGCACACACACAACACACATATCAGACACACACACACACACACACACACACACACACACACACACACACACTCGCTTCCCTCTCTCTCTCCACCCTCGTGACATCTAGAAGAGCTGTCTCCGTACTGTAATGCGCACGGTAAGCAGACTGCAAGTTATCAGAGATTGTTGGTCAACAAATGGTTGTGAAGCTGATGCAGCACCGCCCTGATATAACCGTACTGGTTGACTGGGCGTAAAACACCAAGTTACTTACCACCTTCCCAAGCAGTTTGGAGAGAAACTGCAAGTTTGACACAGGTCTGTAGTTTTTGCAGGTCTTGGTTGAGTGTTGCTTTACGTCCACAGAAACCGTAAAGCTTATTAGGGACGGGAGTCCAGGACGTCTACCTCGACTTTCACACAGCTCCTGAGCTCTGATTGCAGGTCTGCAGTCATCTTGAAACATAAGATGACGCGTAACTTGAAAACTGAGTGGCACCTTTTCTCGACATTTGATGATGATGATGTGGGACTTAAATGTCTTCAGATGTATGGCTGACGTATTAGGGACAAGAACTGGTGATTTATTAGTTGCTTGGCCTTTATATGGACCTCGCGGACTTCGCGGTTGACTGGGCCCTAAAGATCGAAAATCAAAGCAATAGTTTAACAGAAGCCAATCCCCCGAAGACCGTTGTGAAAGTCGCTGTGACATACTGGTGTTTTACGCCAAGTCCATCAGTACGGTTATATCACGGTGATATTAGAGGAAAAAGTAACCGCTTTAACGGGGGGGGGGGGGGGGCTTTTGCCCCCGATAAGTGTATTTCGTGCGTTCGCTTTGTTAGAACCATGGGTATATATAGGTCCATGGTTGGAACGCACTCGTTGGTTCTGATCACTATCCATTGAGCTGTAGTGGCAGCAGCAGCCCCCCCCCCCCAACCCCATCCCCACCCCAAATGCACTCCCATAACGCCTCTCCGGTCCATCCTTGCTCCCCAAACCTAGTATAGACAGCACGGTTCTGGAAAGTGCCTTTAATGTACCAGGGAATCGATAGGTTTACCCTGCTCGTCGGAAAACCTTACTGGAGAGAGCGGTCGTCTGATTTAGGTCTTCTCGTGATGAGAGGATTATGGTGTAAAATCCGTTTTGAGTTTAGAATTCCAAGTTCTTTGATCTGTGTGCTGTGCCGATTTGTCTTTTTCTCTCCCGTCTCCCTCTTGTACATCTGAGGTCCTCTTTCTTTCTCTCTCCATGTCTGTCTGTCTATCTGTCTGTCTGTGCGACTGTCTCTGCCTCTGGCTGTTTAGTTCTATCTCTCTGCCGCTGTTTTTCTCTTTGTCTCTGTCTGTATGTCGGTGTCCCTCTCTATGTCTCTCTCCGTGTACGTCTGTCTGTCTGTGTCTGCCTCTCTCCCCCTCTCTCTCTGTCTGTCTGTCTGTCTGTCTGTCTGTCTGTCTGTCTGTCTGTCTGTCTGTCTGTCTGTCTGTCTCTCTCTCTCTCTCTCTCTCTCTCTCTCTCTCTCTCTCTCTCTCTCTCTCACACACACACACACACACACACACACACACACACACACACACACACACACACAACCACACAACCACACACACGCACATTGAAAATCGATTATAAATACCTCACACACGCACAGGCAGACAAACGTAAGGGTGTGCAGACGGACAGAACCAAAGGAAGAGGAAGGAGAAATATGAGAATAAAAGACAAAGAAAGGACAAACAAACAAAACATGTCTGGATGGATGGATGGAGGTGAAAGCACTCACGAGCGCCCGAATGAACGAACAAAAAAGCAAGAGAGAAAGAACGAAGAAGCAACCGAACTAATGAACATTAGAAACGGACAAAAGAAAGAAAAAAATGAGTGAAAGCAAAAGGACAGACAAGGACACAGAACGATGGACAAACGTGGTTTTACGTTGAAAAAACAACAACTGGTAAACACATTCTATAAAACAACAAGAGCGAAAAACTAAACAAAAAGACAATAATAAGAAATCAACATTAACTGGAAGGGACATGAGCCCCCCCTTCCCCCATCGAGCGCAGCTTGATCTAACTGTCAAGGACAGACTCAGTTCTCATACAGCGCTCCAGTGCAAACTCACGCATCTCTCGGAAGATTTGGATCGGGAAAAGAGGATTGTTTTTGTGCGAATCCAGTTAATAATGCACAATTCCAAAGCAAAGACATAAGACAAACGCTAGGAGAGAGAGAGACAGAGAGAGAGACAGAGACAGACAGAGACAGGGACAGAGAGACAGAGACAGACAGAGAGAGAGACAGAGAAAGACAGAGACAGAAACAGAGAGACAGAGACAGAGAGAGAGGAGCATACTGTGTGCGTGTGCCCCAACTGCCTTGTCTCTGTTTTAGCTGGACTTTCTCTCTGTCTTTTGAAGGTTTCTCCCCAAATGGACCCAATGCTACTATGTTGTAGTATTAGCTCTATTCCCGTCGCTGTTTGTCCCTGGCTGTCTCTCTCTTTCCTTTCCCCTCACTCTCAATTCAATTTCGATTTTCCCTACTTCATTTTCTTTCGTGTTTTGGGCAGGCTAGCAATTGAAATTTGTTTCCAAGTGCTCGTCGTGATTTATTTTCCGGGGAAAAGAAAGTAGTCGACCAAGACAGTGATAAATTCACAGTGACAGCTCGCAGTCGGTCGAGTGACTAAAAAATGTATGAGAGGAAATATAATCCTGTTAAAAGATAACACTCATGCGTCCAGGAAATCCATAACATATGCGATAAGAAATGTTCTTGGTTAACAACTCTAAGGGAGACGACCGACAAATAAATAGGTAGAAACTGATATTAAAAAAGAAAAAAAGATGAAGACACACAGAGAACGGGGTGTGGGTGGGGCGTAGGGGTGGAGACGGTTTTATATACTGGGTCCAGCTAGTGCGTTGGACCAGTTCTCTCCCTTCGTAATCTCTCTCTCTCTCTCTCTCTCTCTCTCTCTCTCTCTCTCTCTCTCTCTCTCCTCCCTCCCTCTTGTTTTCCCCCTGTCTACAACTGTCTGTTTGTCTATGTGCCCCCATGGATCTCCATTGTCTTTTACACAATCTATTTTTCCTTTTGCTCTATTTCCCGTGGGTGTAGTGCTCAATAGGCCAGCCTGTGTAACTGTTTTTATGTATTAGCATCTGACTCAGCGTCTTCGTTGTCGGGTTAGCGCCTCATCATTAATTTAAATGCAGGTATAATTTCTTGTGGTATTGTTTAGTGACCGGTCATTGTTTAGTGCGACCGGCACTGGACACGGAGGAGAGAGAGAGAGAGAGAGAGAGAGAGAGAGAGAGAGAGAGAGAGAGAGAGAGAGAGATATCTTCCTCCTCTCTCTCTCTCTCTCTCTCCTCTCTCTCTCTTCTCTCTCTACACACACACCACACACACACACACACACACACACACACACACACACATTTATACAGACAACCAAATGCACCTGAAAACGTCGTGATAATTTCAAACACTGGGCCTGTTTCAAAGGCAATGTTAGGGAAACTTCCGAGAGACGGAGTGGGGCACAGATGCCATATTACACGAGATATAAGAAATGTATTCTCGCCAAGTACAGGTACAAGGAATGTAACCTGGTGTTGGTTCATTCATTATCTCACTACCACACCCATCCAACCATACAACTCTTATCACCCAAAACGAGCAAATGTGCCAAATGCTACTATTTAGCACTAAGCCCTATCACACGATCACGCACTTTGAACTGAACTGAACTGAACTGAACAGTGCGGCCCGCATTATATAGCCTAGGCATGCAGTCTGAGGGCACCCCGGGGATGTCTGGGGATCCTTGTGTCCGAGTTAATCACGACCCTGCGCCACCTTGGGTGCTAGTATCGCTTGCAGCAAACACGCTATACCCCTCTGCTGGGAGTCTGGGGCTGCTAGAGCTAGTCCCCTCTTTATAGGCCGGCTGTAGGTCAGCTTCCCCCCCCCCCCCCCCCTTCATTCCGCCATCTCCGTCCCACTATCTTCTTCAAGTGTGTCGTGTGAAGCCGGATTAATTAGGGTAATGAAGTTATTTTAGTTTCGACAGAAAACTGAGTTATGAAACCAATTCTCAAGGAAAACACCCAGAGTGTTTTAGCCACGGCAGCTCTTTGCATACACCAGCCTAAGGCCAAATGAATAAGCAATGTGAATACAGGTAACTGGTTTTTAATGCCCAACCTTGTTGATCATGTTAGGGCGAAATGCATGCAACAGCAAACAAACCAAAAATGTACTACTACGTAAGAGCCGCGGACCACTTCACTGCTTGAAACAAAAGGTGAAATTGAGCTGGATCAGTTTGACATTGCCATTCATCTGGACTCTCTCTCTCTCTCTCTCTCTCTCTCTCTCTCTCTCTCTCTCTCTCTCTCCGTCTCGCTTTCCTTGACGGAAGATTTTAGATGCCACATTGTCATGATAGCGTGCAGGTGTCGGTTTATGAAATTCTGTATGCTGCATAAACAAAAGACGCGCTGATCGGTGTAACCGGATAGCATCAATCACTTCAGTGGCCTTCAGTGGCTGCCTGTGGATATGATTTAACGGCTGGAGCCCTTTCAATGATGATGTATACAACGGGTTATTATACGTGTACAGTCTGTGGGAACCCCATGGAGGTCTGGGCAGGGCTGGGCGGTCCCCAGGGAGGTCTGGGCAGGGCTGGGCGGTCCCCAGGGAGGTCTGGGCAGGGCTGGGCGGGCCCCAGGGAGGTCTGAGCAGAGCTGGGCGGGCCCCAGGGAGGTCTGGGCAGGGCTGGGGGAGCCCAGGGAAGTCTGGGCAGGGCTTGGGGAGCCCCAGGGAGGTCTGGGCAGGGCTGCATGCCATTCAGTCTTGACCCAGCACCATCTTGAGGGCTAGTATCGCCGATGCCCTCAGTAAGTGTCTGGCTTAAGGTATACACTGATCCGCAACCGCCGCTGTTCACATGGAGAGGAGCTATTCCAGCTCCAGCGCTCTGGTCCTCGCAGGCTCACAGACATGTACCAGCTGTAAGACTTTTTGACAGGACACACATTTTGTACTGCGTAGTGTTGCAATGTTGTATGTACGTGCGTGTGTGTTGTTGTCGGTGGTGGTGCGGACGGGTGTATACCTCTACATATGTTAGTTGATGTATGTCAGTGTTGTCGTATGCTTACCGCCTTTCGAGACACTTTCCTTGTTGTTAAACTAGGTGAGTAAAGAATCTGAATTGTCTGAATTGCATTGCAAAGTCAAATTATACGGTTAGTAACTAAGTTAGTTTCTTTCTTTCTTTCTTTTTTTGTTTTTAGTTGTTTTGTTGTTGTTTTTGCAATGCCACAGAATCCAAATCTACAGGTTTTATTATGTGCATGAATGCCAATGAACCCAAATCTACAGGTTTTATTCTGTGCAATGTCAGAATGCAGATATACAGGCTTTGTTATGTACATGAATGCAACAGAATCCAAATCTACAGGTTTTATTCTGTGCATGAATGCCAAAGAAGCCAAATCTACAGCTAGGTTTTATTCTGTGTGATGCCACAGAATCCAAATATACAGGTTTTAATTTGTGCATAAATGCCACAGAAGCCAAATCTACAGGTTTTAATCTGTGCATAAATGCCACAGAAGCCAAATCTACAGGTTTTATTCTGTGCAACGTCACAGAATCTAAATCGCCATAGACTCCAAATCTACAGGTTTTATTATGTGCATGGTTGCCACAAAAGCCAAATCTACAGGTTTTATTCTGTGCAGTGTCACAGAATCCAAATCTACAGGTTTTATTCTGTGCATGAATGCAAAAGAAGCCAAATATGAGGTTTTATTCTGTTCAATGCCACAGAAGCCAAACGTACAGGCAGTATGACTCGACACGATCCGCTTACCTGGCGGAGACAGAGATGGAATAGGCTACAACTTTTTTTCGCTAAATGTTAAAGTTACTGCACAAGGTTAAAGTTACTGCACTAGGAATGTTTCATCTGGATTCACGCCAATCGTAAAACTACTGAAAGCGTTATGTTACGACTACAACAACAGCTAAAATGAGGCTAAAAGGTCGTTGATAAATAAATGCATTAAAGATGCAACCGACGTCCGAGTTGCACATATCAAACATTAAAACACAACAACAAAACAACAACAAAGGAACAAAACAAACAATATTTGTTTGTTTTTTAAGTAAGAGAAAAAGAAAAGCGACCAAAACAAACAACACATACTACAAAATCAATAACAGACACAAACAAAGAACGACAATTTTGAAGACAACTGGTCCTTTCACTCCCGCCAGAAAACAAGAACAAACAAACAAACAAAAACCAGAAACAAAATCACTACACAAAAAGGCCACAAGACGTAAAATAACACGTCAGCAACAACGAAAGAAAGAAGACCCCCACCCCCCTCACAGAAAAAAGAAGAAGAGAAGACGAGGCTGACAACACCAAAACTTAATAAACATCATAGAAATGCACAGGTATTTCTGGACCGGAGGACTCTCTGCTGACTGCAATAATTCAAAAAGAAGTTTGCTTCTCGGTAATAAGGTAGATATCGATCACATGACGCGTTGTCTCCTGTTTTTACCAAATCCGTCGCAGATGTGCTGAACATGTTCTGTTACACGGAGGCGAAAGTTCGATCGATGCTGCCTTGGGCTAAAAAAGAAGAAGAAGAAAAGAAAAGGGGGAGAACAAGAACAAGAACAAAAAGAAAAAGAAAAAACGCTCGCCACCAGTTTCAGTGATCCACACACACACACACACACACACACACACACACACACACACACACCCACACACGCCGCGTTAGCTCTTGGATCTAAAAGTCCCTCAATTAAGATTGCCATCATACCGTGCATTATTAAACCATCAAATAATGACAACAAAAACCCAAGGGTGAATCCCTTTTGCCTCTCAGCTGGGCAACATCGGCCACTGCAGCCCCAAGCCTCACAATATGACAGTGATAGTACAACTAAAACCTCGCTCTTTCCTTCTTTTCAAGTAGTCTTCGGGAGAGCAGCTGAACTCTTCAATATGGCGGACCGCTTGCCTCACCCTGATCAACACCTTTGATTTATGGCCTGTCGAATAGTCTTATAGCTAGTACACTGTTATGACCCCGCGGGGACCAGAGTGCTGGAGCTGGAACGTCTGCCTCGATATCTTGACTGGATGTGCACTGCAAGTGTCTGCCGACAGAACCCAGTCTTGGGTACATGAGCGGACAAGGTGGAGCCCCGATATTTCAGGAGTAGCGGGGAATTATGTTCTTTCCTGAACTGTCTGGATACATTCGTCTCTTCATTTTATATTGTTTTAGTCGATGGACGTTCCGGGGGAAACAGTTTCAGTTGTTGATGTGTCTACACTGTAACACTACGAACTGTTTTTCAATTGTTTCACAATGATTACGCTAATGATAAATACGAAACGAAGTTATCTAGGGAACCTGTATTATATCTTGTCACTCTCTCCAATCTGGCTGATCGAAAATAAAGAACTGAAATAGTACACAATCGTTGTTCTCCAGACATAATAACTGAATATCTACTTTTTTCAATCATTAGATTATGTGCAGTTATTCTTAAATTACAATTTACATACGGCTTTTCTTTTCTTTCTCGTTTCAAGTACTGTGAAATGAGATACGGTTATGGTCGCCTTTACAAATTTACTGCTCCTCTCTCTCTCTCTCTCTCTCTCTCTCTCTCTCTCTCTCAGAAATTATCTGAAATAAATGAAACCATAGAGAAATTATCCACCTTCTTTTTTAAAGCTTTAAACACTAGAAAACTGAGTTTAAGTCCGTCATTGGATCCATGAGAATTCGAATTGTCTGAATGTTCACTCCTGTTGTAATGGGCCGGAGGCCTGACAATAAAATAATCTCTCTCTCTCTCTCTCCTCTCTCTCTCTCTCTCTCTCTCTCTCTCTCTCTCAAAAATATTAAGCGAAGATGCACATATTCCGTTTCGATGTTTGAGAATCAACAAGGGAGTTTTGACGTTTGTTTTCATTTGAAAAAATAAGTCAGTTTTACTGTCGATTGGTGATTCCAGACATGATTAAAATGTTGGCTGCACAAAATGTGTTGCACAAATTTAACCCACTTGCTTGTTCGATTTATGAATCCATCAGAAGAATGCGTCATCATCCTGCTTATCCGTCATGCCTTTGTTGATTTCGTCATCCAATTCAATCAGACATCATCTGTGTATTCATACTACTGTCTGTACATGTGTGTTGTGTGTCTGCCTTGGTCGTCTCTTCCGTTGTCATTCTCTTGAACAGCCACCTCCAGATTTTTTCAGTTGGAATGTCATCTTTCTGGTACAGAAAGTGACAACCACAAAAAAACAGACGAAGAGACGGAAGGCTAGTGAAAGGATATACCCGTTGTTAAAACAACAGGATAGATCTGTGTTTTAGTTTTGTCCAGATCTATCGTGCAAACAGTGGGCAGGACCTGAAGCAAGCAAGTGGTTTCATCCAGCAAGTGACTTTGCCAAGATCAGAGCGATTTATCAGCATATACATAACACAGGGCATACATTTGTATTGATCGTTTAGTTTTAGATCGGCCAGCCACTACAGACAAGACCTCCAGCGAATGTAGAATGCCCAGTTCAAACCCGAAAGGCTGTATCCGGCTTGAAAAGAACTAGATCTAGTTACACGGATTTAGCCAACTGGAAAGGAACTAGTCACGCAGATTTAGCCAGCTAAAAAGGATCTAGTCGGGTTTATCCAGCTAAAAGGAAGAAGCTCAACGGACTGAGCCAAGCAGAAAGGAACAAGTCGATTTATCCAACTGAAAAGGAACAGTTGAACAGATTTATCTCGCTAGAAAGAAACAGATCCATCGGATCTCTTCTTCTTCTTCTTTTTTTCATTTTTTTCTTCTTTCAAATCCAGTATGGCGCCAAGTAAAGACGCAGCCAAGTCTAAGCCCAGGTATACGTCCAAATTAACATATCCGGGCGACATCTACAAGGGCAACACCGACCACTGGAGCATAGCGCGCGTCAAGGCGGACAACTACGTGGCCAGGGAGCGGGTAAAGGAGCAGCAGAAGCTGCTGGCCAAGCGACAAGCGGAGGACCCATTCCAGGACCTCAGCGAGCCCGTGCCCGGCTGCACCACGGCCCCCTTCATGTGGTCTCGCGACCTCGCCACCAGTCTCCGGGGCCCCGAGGACTTCCCCTTCGCCAGCCGCGTGCTGGAGGGCCTGGGTGGAGAACTGCCCGGGAGTCTGAGTAAGGGCAGTCACAAGTACTACAACAAGGCGGTCATCAAATGGCCCCTCAACCGCTGGCACGTCAACGCTTTAGACAAGCACTATAAGTTCTGGGCCTTTAAGGACATCACGGCCAAGTTGTCGCATCCCAGGAAGGACAGGAACAAGCTTGCTATTTGAGGCTAGAGAGAGCGGTCGGAGGGAGGGAAAGAGAGAGAGAGAGAGAGAGAGGGAGAGAGAGAGAGAGAGAATTTATTACGATAGTAATGGAATAAGTAGCAGTCAATACATTTTTACATCCAACCCTCGGGCAAACAGGCGGGGAGAGAGAGAGAGAGAGAGTTTAGTACTCGCAGGTTGTGAACCCTTTGAGAGAGGGGTGGAAGCAGAGAGTGGGTGGAGAGATGGAAGGAGGGAGGAAGAGAGAGTGGTGGATTGAGAGTGCTGGTGCCAGGGGGGAAGGGGGGGGGGGGTGAGCGGTCGGAATGGATTTTATGTTTGTGGCTCTACAGAACATTTTTCTAAGGATGTGCTGCGTCAAAGATAAGCTGCTTCTTCTTCTTTTTTTCCTTCTTGTTTTAACGTCTCTGTTTGAGTGAACAGTGGAGCCATGGTCTAATTCAATCGCTGCAACACCTTGTGGTCCATACTCGTCCAAATTGTAGAAATTGCCTTGCTGTCCATGTGGTTGGCCAGTGGTTATCCAGAACTGACCCTGCAACACTTCTCTTCTTGTTCATGACCACGCTATCCAACATATTGGTCAGTCACTACGAAAAATATCCAGAAGTGATTTTCAATGTGAAACATGTCGAGGATACATTCAAGGATACAAGGATATTCCCAGAAACATTAAATTAAATGTGCGATGGATTTTGTTAACGTTCCATTCATAGACTGCATTAAGAAACACACAACAATACCATTAGCCACGTATAAAACTAGATGACTAAATAAAAACATTTAACAATGTGATCTCATTAATTTTGTGCCGTCTAAACCACACACACACACAAACACACGCACGCACACACACATCACACACACACGATTTAAAGACTGAAGGCATGGGTAAATGTAAAATGTTTTGATTTGTGCAGACACACACGTGCGCACGCACACACAGTTACACACACACACACACACACACACACACAGATTTATTACCCCCCCCCCCCACCCACACACACACAGTGCACACAGCACACACAGATTTATACACGTCTACCCCCCCCACACCACACAGAGGATTTAAAGACTGAAAGCATGGGTAAATGTAAAATGTTTTGATTTGTGCAGACACGTGCGCACGCACACACATAAACACACACACACACACAGTTACACACGTTTACGCCACCAGCCCCTACACACACACACACACACACACACACACACACACACACACACACCGATTTATTACAACCACCCTTCCACCCTCGCCACACACATACATACACACGAATACACACACGCACACACACACACACAGATTTATACACGTTCACCCCCCCCCCCCACACACAACACACAAATGAACACACACACACACACACACACACACACACACACACACACACACACACACACACACAAATATATATATATAACGCACCTCGAGAACAAGCCTATACCAACAGGAAGTAAAGAAGAGAGGCATAAATACTGAACAGGAGCGGTAATAGATGAGGCCACTGATAACCAAACCTAACTACACTGCAAATAAATTGCAGCGATCAAACCCAGCTGTTGCCCGAGTCCCATTCTACTCTGCTTCATTTGTGGTCGCGCGTAGAT
>JABMCL010000472.1:222500-230339 GCA_018857735.1 Alviniconcha marisindica
AGAACACTTGTTGCTGGTTGGTCTGTTTCAGCGTTGCCGCCGCCAAATTACGAAGACGCCATTCTCTTCCCCGTGAGCTCCAGCTCCTGCGGCGACATCCTGGGCGAGGCGGCCGCAGCCAGCGCTCTTCACGCCCACAAGGACGTGCTGCCTTCCTACGACACGGCCTGTGCCTCTGCCGATCGCTTTCAGCTCACAGTCTCTCCAGCCTCTTCGCCCAGGAAAGCGGACGGCGGCGTATCCAGAAGCTCGGGCGAGGGAGTGTCCTCCTCCACGCCTCCGTCTGTTTCAGAGCCCTCCTTTTCTTCTTCTGTCACTGCTGTCTGTACAGCTCCATGCGTCCCCTCCTCCTCCTCCTACTCTTCCGCGTCGGCGAACGGCGCTGGACATGGGAGTTGCCACCAGTCACTGGTCGGTGACTTGGGCCGCGGGACTGGGCACGTGCACGACGTCGCGATACTCGTGACGCGATCCCAGGAGACAGAAGAGCGCCAGACTTCCAGTCCGACCTCGTCCTTGCTGTGCGCCGGTGATTCCGCAGCTTCGTCCCAGCGGACGAGAGACAGCCAGTGCTCCTCCGCGCAGAGTTCCCAGAGAAGCTGCATCGTCACGGACATCGATATGGCCGCTCAAACCATGCACGGGACCTGCTCCGCCAGCGTCCAGGGGCCAAGGCCCGTCAGTGCCGCGGACAGCGAGGGGATCGGCAGCGGGGCCTTCTGTTACAGGGCGGGGCAGGACACTCTCCCGCGACCCAGATCCGACGACCTCGGGAGGAGGACGTCTGACGGTTGGCAAAGAGCGCAGCCGACGACCGGCAAGAGGGCCTCGCGGGATTTGACCCTGTCTGGGTTAGGACCTCGCACCCAGCGAAGTTGCAGCGACGCTGTAGTGCATGCCGCGTCGAGGACTCGGGCTGCGGCTGCTGCAGCGGCGGCGATGGGGACGTCGTCCAACCTGATGTGTGCTCATCCTCACTCTCACCAGCATCCGCATCAGCACGGTGGAGAGCAGAGCCGGGTGTGTTCTCATCAGCATCACCATCAGTATCACCGGAGTCACAGCTGTATCCCTCAACATTTGGAGGTAGCAGACAACAGCGGAATCCCCAAGTAAGTGTGTGTGTGTGTGTGTGTGTGTGTGTGTGTGTGTGTGTGTGTGTGTGTGTGTGTGTGCGTGCTCGTGTGTGTGTGTGTGGTGTGTGGTGTTGTGTGTGTGTGCGATGCGTGCGTGTGCGTGGTGTAGTGTGTGCGTGTTGTGCTGACAGGGAGGGAAGCGCTATGCTGTGTGCCTTGGTATGATGTGCATGCGTGCGTATGTGTGCGTGCGTGCATGCGTGTGTGCGTGTTTGTGTGTGTGGATGCGTGCGTGTATGCGATTGTGTATGTACGTGTGTGCGTGTTTGTGCATGACAGAGAGAGAGAGAAGGCTATGCATGATGATGCACCTTGCAGACTAATAATGCACAGTGTATTATGATGAACAATAATTTATTGTTCACCATCAACTTCTTGCGTGACAAATGACATCGCAGGTGATACTTATCTGGTAGGAAATTGTCCGGACATCAAACTGTGATACGTATCAATCTTGACCTTTACTTAATAACAACAACAACAACAACAGTGGGGTCTTAGAGCACCCTTTCTCAAATGAGCCGCAGGTGAGTACGTTCATACTCAAGTTTAAAATTAAAAAAAGAAGAAGAAAAAAAGGCCTCAACGACAGCAACAACAACAAAATTCGGCCAGATATAACCGTCAAAGGTGACAAGGCTTTTTCCTTCCTTCCTCACTTTCCTTCCTTTTCCAATTTCCTTCGCTTCCTTGCAGCCCGTTCCTACTCTTTTGTCGCTGCACATAAAATTATGCTCTGTTGCCCCCACCCCTCTTCCCCCGTCTCCCAGCCCATCCCACCCTCCTCCTCCTCGCGTCTCCTGCAGCAGCACCCTCCCTAACATGGCCCTTCTCTTGTGTGTTCTGTTTACGACTTTTAACATAAAGCTCAGTTGTTTGTTTGTTTGTTTGTTCGCTCCCTTTTGGTTAGTATTGCTTTGACTCGATTTTCTGCGACTGTTTCATTTTTTATGCTGTGTGTGTGTGTGTGTGTGTGTTGTTGTGTGTGTGTGTGTGTGTGTGTGTGTTGTGTGTGTGTGTGTGTGTGTGTGTGTGTGTGTGTGTGTGTGTGTGTGTGTGTGTGTGTGTGTCCTACGGCTGTTTTCCTGTTACCAGAGATAGCTAAAAGTACCGTTGTTCCGTCTTCACACAATTTTACACACAAATCCGCTGTCTAGATCGATAACAATCTGACGTACCCGATTCGAACATGATCAAAGCTGTTATATCAAAGAATGTCTCAGACGTCAATTACGCTTTACCGTCATCGGGAGACGGCTCGGTTATTTTCCAGTAATAGAGCTAATTATCATTGTAAATTGCTTCCATTCAATATGAGGGGTGAGTCACCGTCAGATCACTTGTATGGTTTTGTGAAGTTGGCCTGAAGTAAATGTTTGGTTCGATATTATGGAGGCGGCACCTAGAATGACTTCAGAGATTCCTGAGCTATCAACATTTTCCAGTTGAGTCTTTTTCTTCTTCTTCTTCTTCTTCTTCTTCTTTAAAAAAAAAATTAATAATCTGAAAACAGAATTGACTGCTATCGTTCCGAAAAAAGAACACAAACAAAAAGAAAGAAAAAAAGGGAAAAAGAAATAACAAAATACACAAAAGGATGAGAGAGAGAGAGAGAGAGAGAGAGAGAGAGAGAGAGAGAGAGAGAGAGAGAGAAGAGAGAGAGAGAGAGAGGAAATAAAAAGCACTTATTTTATTCCTTTCTGAAGCAAAACAGGTGTTCTTTTTAACACTCTGTCTTGATCTGGAGTAGGTCAAAGTCTAACTATAGTTTTTTCGTGTGTGTCCACTAAGCGAATAGAAATTCTGCCTTCCTAATGTTTCTTCAGTCGGGCTTTCTTTCCACCAGTCCCCATCAGACATAAGACATCAGACAGTTACTTGGAATGAGATTATTTATCGAGGTCTATCGTGTGTATAATTATGTATGCATGCAAAAATATCACATACGCACGTTAAAAATGCTGTGGTCCATGTCGGAGTTCGGTGGATTACGGAAACGATAGAATAACCCAGCATGTATCTGAAACCTGCGTGACCCTCTCCCACGAAACCTTGGTAATTTTGTTCACTGTAAGTAAACTGTTCCTGACTTTCTCTGATGCTATAAAATTATTAAGTGCTAGAATCGTTTTGGACTTACCTAGTCAATAATTGTAAGAAAATTATATACAATTCAGAAGCCATCTTGCACACATTTGAGAAGTTTGAGAAAAAAACTAAAACATCTGAAACCAGGATGACTGCTACGTTCCAAAATAAGACCCGGACACATGTGTATGGGTCTACGTCCAATACGAAAACAACAACAAAACAACAATAACTCTAGAATAAAAGAATATTGTTCAAAACGACCAATTACCGTTATGAGGATCGTTTTTTTTTTCTTCCAGTGGAGACACAGGCATCGGGCGACGAGCCCACTCTCACACCTCCATCGCTCGGCTAGGGGTCACGGGTCACAGAGGTCACAGAGAGCATGGGTCAAACTCCAGCCTCTCCCGCGGGGAGGAAGCGGAAGTGTCGTACGTGTGGAAGGATGGCCGCGTTCAGGTGCACCACGCCCGCAGCGGTACGACGATGCCCGACCTCTCGGTGTCCGGGCAGCACGTGCACTACATGTGGAAAAACGGAAACGTGCAGCGAGTCGTCCGGGGATCTAACCATGTAAGCGTTTACCTCTCTCTCTCTCTCTCTCTCTCTCTCTCTCTCTCTCTCTCTCTCTCTCTCTCTCTCTCAGAGTAGTGAATATGTTTTGATGTTGACTTTATATCTTGTTTTGGATTGTTTGTCCGAGGGCTTGATGGAAAAGGGTATTGTACTTATTCCATTACCCTCGTTAATAAAAAATATAATTAAAAAAATCCGTTCTCTCTTCTCTCTCTCTCTCTCTCTCTCTCTCTCTCTCTCTCTCTCTCTCTCTCCTCCTTTTTACAATCAATAAAGACGGTCAATATTTAATAATAAATTACACGTGTCAAATTAAAATATACGCCGGTAAAAGCCATATAAATCAAGTAATAAAAATTATAGCAGCGCACAGCTTGGTAT
This sequence comes from Alviniconcha marisindica, assembly GCA_018857735.1. NCBI lineage: Eukaryota > Metazoa > Mollusca > Gastropoda > Provannidae > Alviniconcha > Alviniconcha marisindica. The sequence continues at coordinate 226,685 of JABMCL010000472.1, forward strand.
GGAACTGCATGGGTAAGGGGGGGGGGGGGGGGGCTGCACTTTAAACTCGCATCCAGAGATCTCTAGCTGCAGCTATTATGATGAAACAAGGGCAATCCAATTTTGCCGGTTGCATGAAACATTTATCATATCACCTCTACATTTGCTAATTCAAAACCGATTGAGACGCGTTCCCTGTTCCCCCCCCCCCCGCGAGAATGAGAGAGAGAGAGGGGGGGGGGAGGGGAGAGAGAGAGAGAAAAGGAGAGCTGTTGAGAGAGAGGGGATCGGAGAACTGAGAGAGAGGGGGCACAGAGAGAGAGAGAGACAGAGACAGAGACAGACAGAGACAGACAGACAGACAGAGACACAGAGAGACAGAGACAGAGATGTACGTATACATTTGCATCACACATGGTGGCACCATTGGGCTGGGCGGAACGGGATGCGCACGAAGGAATCAATCAAGGTCACCATCACCTTACACTTTCATCCAGCCTGGGTCTGTTCAACTCTTTGAAGGAAGTTTCCCTGACACTGCTATGAGTCACAGCGAAACACTGCACCACAAAACTGTGGTCAGTAGCACGAAGCGCCTAATCTGCCTTCCCCGGTGTTCTGATCCCATTATTTTACAGATGCTTATAATTATAATGTGCCAGCGGATTTTCATAGAACTTACGACGACTCTGACGACAGTGCAGTAGGGGCCATGACGATGGTGCACGCTAAAAAGCCCAAAGGACATAAATATTATTGTATTCGCCAGGATATATATCATCATTTTTGTAATTCCCTTGCGAGGAATTCAAGGATTGATCGCAAGACAACGCTGTCATTTCGAGAGGGATAACGTGGGGGGGGGGGGGGGGCAGAGGAGAGAGAGGGCAGAGAGAGGGGAGGGGGCAGAGAGAGGGGGAGGCGGGGCAGAGAGAAGCAGAGAGAGTGGGGGAGGGGGGGGGGCAGAGAGATTGGGTGGCAGAGAAAGACAGAAAGATGGAGAGATTGACTGAGAGAGGGGGTCAGAGAGAGGGGTGGCGGTTTCAGAGAGACACAGAGAGTGACTGAGAGGGGCAGAGAGAGGGGCAGAGAGATGGGGGGGGGGGGGGGGGTCAGAGAGAGAGTGAGACAGGGACAAAGAGAACGGGGGTGTCAGAGAGAGAGAGACTGAGAGAGAGGGGCAGAGGGGTGTGTCAGAGAGAGAGAGAGGGAGAGAGAGAGACTGGCTGAGAGAGAGAGACAGACAGAAGAGGGGGGTGTCAGAGAGAGAGAGAGGGAGTGACTGAGAGAAGGGGGCAGAGAGACGGGGGGGGGGGGGGGGAGGGGGGGGGTGTCATGAGAAAGTGACAGAGAGAGAGGGCAGATGGAGGGGTGTGTCAGAGAGCTAGTGTCTGAGAGAAGGGGGCGGGGGGTGGGAGGGGGGGGGTCAAAGAGAGAGAGGGACTGAGAGAGGGACAGAGAGAAGAGGGTGTCAGAGAGACCGGGGGGGGGGGGGGGGGGGCAGAGAGAGAGAGAGGGGGGGGGGCGAGCGGAAGAGGGAGAGAGAAAGGCAGACAGTGTGAGTCAGACTGGTGAGAAGAGAGACAGGGGAGAAGAGAAAGGGGGTGGAGAGAGACAGACGAGATAGATTGGGGGGTGGGGGTGGAGAGACAGAGACAGACAGGGGGTGGGTGGAGGAAGGGGGGGGGGTGGAGGAAGAGAGAGAGAGTTTTGATATTTTTTAATGCACAGCAGTCAGTCGAGAAGGGCATATTATCAGGGTAAAATACGATTCATCAATCAGAGGTAAGAGTCTAATTCACTGTTAGGTTACTGTCATGCACCACTTTATGCTGAAAGAAATTAGAAAATAAAAGTGAATCAACCGGAAAGACCAAAATTCCGGCAGTAGCCTTACTGGCTGAAGCATGGACATAATTATATTGCTAACTGTATTTGGGAAAGGCTTGGAAATAAAGTTTTAACTTTTCGCGTTGTCCAGTCGGCATTTTCTTCGTGGAATTACTCCATTGTGTTTTGACAGAAGTCTGTTCACACCAAGCATGCAACGCTAGACTCTGGCCTACCTCAGGCATAGAACAGGGAACATTTCAGTTCATAAGTCTAGATTCCTAGAAATGAGAACGGTCATTTCTGCGTCCTCGGCACCCCAATGCGAGGATGATGATGATGATGATGATGATGATGATGATGATGATGATGATGATGATGATGGTGTGTGTGTGTGTGTGTGTGTGTGTGTGTGTGTGTGTGTGGTGCCTGTTTGTGTGTGTGTGTGTGTGTGTGTGCGCGCGTGCGTGCGTGCGTGCGTTTGTGAGGGGGTGGGGGGGGGTGGGTGGGGGGTAGATGGGAGCAGGAGAGAGGGGACGCACGCACACATGCCAATTTTACATCCTCGGCACTCCGATGCGGGGACCATGTGAGTTGAGGAGGGACGAGGAGGTTAGAGAGGAGCGGGGGGACGGGCCGGGGTATCGACAGACGCTCGGTCCGGGTAACGTACAGGTAACGTTGCAGGCAACGCTGTATAATTCATGGCCACATAACCTGACTGCTGGCACTAGGGTACAGTCGCTAGGCTATTATTTTAGTATTAATACATGCATAAAACATAACGATGGGGCAGTTGCGTGTCAAACATCAGTATAAGTGCGTCAAAAGAATGGATTTTATACATTGTGCCATATGGGAACGTCGTTACTTCAAAGCTTCTCCACACACACACACACACACACACACACACACACACACGCACGCACGCACGCACGCACGCACGCACGCACGCACGCACGCAAAGCCACTAAGACGAATAGCTGGGTCTACCAAGAATATCTGAGAAAAAGCCGTAAAAAAGAAGCGCTTTCAAGAGACAGGAACCGTATGGAATGCTAAAGGAGAACAGAACCACCAAGAAGATGTGGGTGAAAGAAGACCTGAGCAAATTCCCTAAAAAGGACTACACTAAAGAGAAAGTCAAACAGTCGCGTCTTTGTAAAGTAGGTCTGCTGTTCTTACGGTTAATCACAGTGAAGCCCTCCCCTTGTGGGAACTTCACTACACCGACGAAACAATAGTGTGGAGAGACCCTGGAGATCTTGGGCAGAACAAAACAGAACATGTATCCAACAGAACTGAGTGAAAGGTTGCAAAAAAGAAAAAGCCCCGAAAAGAAACGCCCATACGCGAAGGAGCCCTACGAAGTGTTAAAAGACAATCGTTAAGAAGGACAGCTTGGTGGAAGAAGACCGCAGCCAAGTCCCTAAAAAGTGCTCATGAAAGAAAGAAGCCATACTTAGTACTAAAATGAGCAAAACTACGAAGAAGAATGTCAAGGTTGACGAAGCCCTAAGAAAAAACCTTCAGAAGAAGCGCTTTGAAGAGAAAGGGACCGTACGGAATGCTAAAAAGAACAAAACCTCTACGAAGAGCTGGGTGGAAGACCTAAGCAAATTCCGTAAAAAGGTCTACGCTAAATAGCTGTCCAAAAGTCGCGTCTTTGTAAAGCAGGTCTGTTGTTCTTACGGTGAATCACCGCGGACCCCTCCCCTTGAAGGAAATTCACTCCACCGATGAAACAATAGTGTGGAGAGACCCTGGGGGATCTTGGGCCTTTTTGTGACCTGTTAACATTCCAAATGAAATCACACTTCGTAAATCAGATCGTTTTTCTTACGGT
>JABMCL010003734.1:7500-10000 GCA_018857735.1 Alviniconcha marisindica
GGCCTTTTTCGCCGCTGCCACCACCTCCGCTGTGTCTTCTACCTCGCCTTCTTTTCCTTCTCCTTCTCCTTCTTCTGTCGCTTGCAAGTCTTCCTCGTTTCACGCCATGTCCTCGTCGACCTCCTCCTCCACCACCACCACCACCACCACCACGAATATGACGACGATAGCGACGACGCTGAGCAAACCCGGCGCCGGCGGTGGTGGCGGTGGTGGTGGTGGTGGTGGTGGTGGTGGTGGTAGCAGTGGTAGTGGTAGAGCGTTCCAGGCGTGGTTGGAAGGGAAGACCCGATCCCGAGATCGCTCCGGTCTGTCCGGACTGGCCGAGGCCTCCCGCCTCCACAACCAGCACAGCGTGGAGCTGGACGACCCCTCCACCGACTACAGCTCCGTCCTCTCCGGCGACCACAGCTCCGTCGTGTCCGGAGGGGACGACTCGAACCTGTCCAAGAGCTCCACGGTGTCGTCGCTGTGCAGCGCGCAGGACCTGGACGAAGGGTGCCGCGACGTTCGGCGCCGGTGCGTCAAGAAGTCCGCCACCACCACCGTCCTCAACAGCAGCAGCCACCACCACCACCACCACGTCTCCTTCGACTGCGACTCCACGCCGGACATGTCGGACAACGAGGCTTCGGCGGAGAGCTCGGGAGCGGCGCTGACGACGACGTTGGCGACGATGAAGGAGAGGAAGAAGGGGGACAAGGAGGGGGAGAAGGACAAGGACAAGGAAGGGAAGGAAGGGAAGGAAGGGAAGAAGCGGCGCTTCGGGAAGAAGATGCTGCCGAGGCCGCTGAGGAGGAGCCAGAGCGCCGGGTGTGCCAAAGACGTGCCGGCCCACGCCCTCTTTCTGCAGCACAGTCTGGGGGACAGGGGCATCGACACGGTAAGACTCTCGTGGCCTCTCTGCCGGGCATGCGTCTCCGTCTCTGTCTGTCGGGCTGGCTTCTTGTAGGCGTTTCTCTGTCACTTGGTCGGTCTGCTTGCTAAGGTTCTCTGTTTGTCGGTCTGTTTGGTCGGTCTGCTTGCTAAGGTTCTCTGTTTGTCGGTCTGTTTGGTCGGTCTGCTTGCTAAGGTTCTCTGTTTGTCGGTCTGTTTGGTCGGTCTGCTTGCTAAGGTTCTCTGTTTGTCGGTCTGTGTTCTTGTAGGCGCTTCTCTGTCACTTGGTCGGTCTGCTTGCTAAGGTTCTCTGTCTGTCGGTCTGTGTTCTTGTAGGAGCTTCTCTCTGAGTTGGTCGGTCTGCTTGCTACGGTTCTCTGTTTGTCGGTCTGTGCATGTTCTTGTAGGCTCTTCCCTCTGATCTGGTCGGTCTGCTTGCTAAGGTTCTCTGTTTGTCGGTCTGTGTTCTTGTAGGAGCCTCTCTCTGATTTGGTCGGTCTGCTTGCTAAGGTTCCCTGTTTGACTGTCTGTGTTCTTGTAGGCGCTTCTCTGTCACTTGGTCGGTCTGCTAGCTAAGGTTCCCTGTTTGACTGTCTGTGTTCTTGTAGGCGCTTCTCTGTCACTTGGTCGGTCTGCTTGCTAAGGTTCTCTGTTTGTCGGTCTGTGTTCTTGTAGGAGCTTCTCTGTCACTTGGTCGGTCTGCTTGCTACGGTTCTCTGTTTGTCGGTCTGTGCATGTTCTTGTAGGCTCTTCTCTCTGATCTGGTCGGTCTGCTTGCTAAGGTTCTCTGTCGGTCTGTGTTTTTGTAGGAGCTTCTCTGTCACTTGGTCGGTCTGCTTGCTAAGGTTCCCTGTTTGACTGTCTGTGTTCTTGTAGGCGCTTCTCTGTCACTTGGTCGGTCTGCTAGCTAAGGTTCCCTGTTTGACTGTCTGTGTTCTTGTAGGCGCTTCTCTGTCACTTGGTCGGTCTGCTTGCTAAGGTTCCCTGTTTGACTGTCTGTGTTCTTGTAGGCGCTTCTCTGTCACTTGGTCGGTCTGCTTGCTAAGGTTCTCTGTTTGTCGGTCTGTGTTCTTGTAGGCGCTTCTCTGTCACTTGGTCGGTCTGCTTGCTAAGGTTCCCTGTTTGACTGTCTGTGTTCTTGTAGGCGCTTCTCTGTCACTTGGTCGGTCTGCTAGCTAAGGTTCCCTGTTTGACTGTCTGTGTTCTTGTAGGCGCTTCTCTGTCACTTGGTCGGTCTGCTAGCTAAGGTTCCCTGTTTGACTGTCTGTGTTCTTGTAGGCGCTTCTCTGTCACTTGGTCGGTCTGCTTGCTAAGGTTCTCTGTTTGTCGGTCTGTGTTCTTGTAGGCGCTTCTCTGTCACTTGGTCGGTCTGCTTGCTAAGGTTCTCTGTTTGTCGGTCTGTGTTCTTGTAGGCGCTTCTCTGTCACTTGGTCGGTCTGCTAGCTAAGGTTCCCTGTTTGACTGTCTGTGTTCTTGTAGGCGCTTCTCTGTCACTTGGTCGGTCTGCTAGCTAAGGTTCCCTGTTTGACTGTCTGTGTTCTTGTAGGCGCTTCTCTGTCACTTGGTCGGTCTGCTTGCTAAGGTTCTCTGTTTGTCGGTCTGTGTTCTTGTAGGCGCTTCTCTG
>JABMCL010003734.1:22500-27500 GCA_018857735.1 Alviniconcha marisindica
TAAAGCTATATTGAACCAGTGCTTCGGCATTGGTCACAGCTTGTCCCTAATATGCAACTGACGTCTGAGGACATTAAGCATCACTTCATCATCACTGTTACTGTGCTCATAGTTCAGGGACTGTGTGAGAGTCGAGGTGGCCGTCCTGAGCTGTCCGTCCTAACGAGCCTTCTGGTTTCCGTGGACGTAAAGCTATATTGAACCGTGCTTCGGCATTGGTCACAGCTTGTCCCTAATATGTCAACTGACGTCTGAGGACATTAAGCATCACTTCATCATCCACTGTTTACTTCGCTCATAGTTCAGGAGCTGTGTGAGAGTCGCAGGTGCCGTCTGAGTGTCCGTCCCTAACGAGCCACTCGGTTTCCTGGACGTTAAAAGCATTATTGAAACAGTTCGGCATTGGTCAAGACTGTCACTAATATGCAACTGACGTCTGAGACATTAAGCATCACTTCATCATCACTGTTACTGACATAGTTCAGAACTTGTGTGAGAGCGAGGAAATGCCGTCCTGAGCTGTCCGCCTAACGAGCCTTTGGTTTCCGGGGAGTAAAGAAATTTTAACCGTGCTCGGCATTGGTAAAAACTTTCCCTAATATGTAAACTGACCTGAGGACTTTAAAGCATCACTTCATCATCACTGTTATTTGCCATAGTTCAGGAGCTGTGGGGAGTCGGGGGGGCCGTCCTGAGCTGCCTCCTAACGAGCCTTCTGGTTTCCGGGGACGTAAAGCTATATTAAACCCGTGCTTGGGCATTGGTCACACTTTCCCTAATTTTCCCTGCATCTGAGGACTTTAAGCAAACTACCTACCTCCCCCTCGGGTCTTTGTTGTTGTTGTATTTGTATTACGTTTTTCAGGGGTTTTTAACTTCTTGCGTGTTGTTTCTGCACGGAAGCAAGCAAAATGACGCTTAAACGCCCAAAAACCATAAGGCTGTTAAAGGACGGGGAGGGCGGGAGAAGGGGGTACGGTTTTGGGGGGAGGGGGAGTATTCCTATCGTTTCCTGTCACCGCCAGAATGATTCCCACATTAAGGGGGCACGATGAGGCCCTTTTTAATTTTTCTTTCTTGTGAGGGAAAAACACAGACGAGCAACAAAGCAAACTGACGTTTAACCCCAAGAAACCAAAAGGGGCTGTTTTAAGGACGGGGAAAAGGGCAGGGGGGGGTATGGATTTGGGGGGGGAGAGGGAGAGTAAAACCCTATCGCTACACTGTCACCGCCAGAATGATTCCCACATTAAGGTGGGCAGCGATGAGAGCCGTTTTAATGTTTCATTCATTGTGAGGGACAAACACAGACCACAACTTTGAAGTGAAAGAAGAGCGGAAACGGATTCGAACCGAGGTCCCTCTGCCTTACCGTTAGGCCAAACCGGCTCACTAATTCTGCACGAGCGCTCTAGGTTTCGTTCTATTTCAGATTTTTCTCAGCAATGATAGTTAAGCTCTTTGCGTAACAGCGTCCACAATCCAGAAATGGATATCAGTCCTCCGAAGACGGTGTTTGGCTGCCCATGAGGTGGGCTAGTAAAAACAACAACGGAACAAAACAACAACAAACAAACAAAAACCAACAACAGCAAGAACAAAAACAAAAATGTTCTGTTGTTAATGTCTTGTCATATATTAAATAGACTTTGTTTAAACAACAGCAACAAGAAGAACAAAATTGTTCTGTTGTTAATGTATCGTTATATATTAAACACATTTTGTTTAAAGAGCAGCAACAATAACAACAACGACTGCTCTGTTGTTGATGTTTTGTTACATATTAAATAGATTTTGTTTAAAAACAAAAAAACATAGATATTTTCTGTTGTTAATGTGTCGTTATATTTTAAATACATTTTGTTTATACAACAACAGCAACAACTGTTGTGTTGTTAATGTATTGTTATATATTAAATACGTTTTGCTTAACCACAACAACAACAACAATAACAGCAAAAACGGTTCTCTTGTTAATGCATTGTTATATATTAAGTACATTTTGTTATAATAATAATAATAATAAAAGAGGATTTCCAAAGCGCCCATCTACCACACAAGGTGGCAGCACAGGGCGCTTTACAATAACACTAACCACACACACACACACACACACACACACACACACACACACACACACACACACGACACACACACACACACACACACCACACACACACACACACACACACACACACACACACACACAACACACCACACACACACACACACACACACACACACACACACCACACACACACACACACACACACACACACACACAAGCATCGAAACGAGTGGATGGGCAGGGCTGTGCAAAACAGTTTAGAAATAATTATTAAACAGGTGCGTCTTGAGGCGGCTTTGAAAGAGGAGGTAGAATCAGAGTGGCGGAGTGTTTGAGGCAAATTGTTCCAGACAGATGGGCCAGCATAAGAAAAAGATCTTTCACCAAATGTTTTTGTGTTTACACGGGGGGTGACAAAGGTTCGTGTGTCAGATGCAGATCGTAACTGTCTTGCTGGAGTATAAGGTTGAAGGAGATCGGACAGATACTAGGGGCTGTTCCAGAGATGGAATTGAAACAGATAGTTGAAATTTTGTATTGAATGCGATGTGTTACTGGTAGCCAATGCAGTTTGAAGAATAGGATGGATGTGGTCAGATTTCTTAGCTTTACACACAAGCCTTGCTGCTGCATTCTGAACTTTTTGAAGTTTGTCTAGTAAGTACTGAGGGCAACCTGAAAGTAAAGAGTTACAGTAGTCTAAGCGAGAGAGGACAAGAGAGCATACAAGGGTTTGGGTTGCTTGAGTGGTGAGAAGGTGTCGTATGGAACTGATATGCCTGATTTGTATGTATGCGGCTTTACACGTGTTGCTTATGTGTTGAGACATGCTGAGATTCGAGTCCAGAGTTACACCGAGGTTTTTAACAGACGACACAAATGGGACATCGGTGTCTCCGATGTGAATGACACACGGCAAAGGACTGTGGACAGACATTCTGTTTGAAAGTATGATTTATACAACAACAACACAACAACAACAACAACAACAACAACAACTGTTCTGTTGTTAATGTATCGTTATATATTAAATACATTTTGTTTAAACAACAACAAAATCAACACCAACTTAACGGTCCCACGTACAGTGCTATCCTCCTCCGGAGTGTATCTGCCAATGTAGGCTATGCAGTTGCGTACAGCAGGTGACTGTCGATGTGTTCAGCTAGAAAAGGCTACAACAACAACAACCGTTCTGTTGTTAATGTATCGTTATATATTAAATAAGTTTTGTTCAAACAACAACAAAATCAACACCAGCGCAAAAACGTCTCACGTACAGTGCTAATCCTCCTCCGGGGTGTATTTGCCAATAACAGTGTAGGCTATGCAGTTCGGTACAGCAGGTGGCCGTCAATGTGTTCAGCTGGAAAAGGCTACAACAACAACAACAACAACAACAACAACAACACAATTAAGACACTTGAGGCAGACAGCCAGCCGATTACTTTAATGCCAGAAAGAACGGGACATGGCGAAGACCCTCTCGTCAGGGTAGATATAATTATAGCTTTACTGTCAAAAGGATCGTTAACCGAATAAAATTAAAGAACAGAGGGGGGGGGGGAGGGGGGGGGAGCAAAGCAATTAAATGAAGAGAAAGAAGGAAATATGGACCAGACAAAAATAGAGGCCGGTGGAGGGGGAAGGAGTGGGGGGGGGGGGGGGGGGGGGGGGGAGGGGAGGAGGAGGTGAGAGAGAGAGAGAGAGAGTGAGAGGAGAGAGAGAGAGAGAGGGAGGGGGGATGAGAGAGGGAGAGAGAGAGGGAGGGAGGAGGGATGAGAGAGGGAGAGAGAGAGGGAGGGAGGGGGAATGAGAGAGAGAGAGAGAGAAGGGAGACGGGGACACACACACACGAACGCGCGCGCACACACACACACACACACACACACACACACACGCACACACACACGCACTACAGCTACCTTGGTTGCGAAAGGGACTTGGCCTGCTTTAGCATTGCGTGCCGTATCTAGTCCTAACTAGAACTCTCTCAGCCCGATTGAGTATTGACAAGGTGATGTCACACAGGAGTACCACAGCGAGGCTACATCACGTTTCGCCATGCGGCGACTTCTTGTTCTTCGTACTCCGATACAGGCATTGTGTCCCACGAAGCACGGTTCACGTTATTTCCTGTTATTGCGCGGGGTCAAAAAAGGATAAGTTCGTCCTTTGTCGTTGATGGCATGAACATCAGCGGAGAAAGGTCTGGCTAGAATCGGTGGGGATCGGGAGTTGTTTTTGTTGTTTTGTGTTGCTGTTGTTCTATAAAAGAGAAGTATTTCGAGAAGAAAGGTGTGTGTGTGTGAGTGTGTGTGTGTGCACGTGCGTGCGAGCGTGCGTGTGTATGTGTGTGTGCGTGTGTGTGTGTGTGTGTGTGTGTGTGTGTGTGTGTGTGTGTGTGAGTGTGTGTGTGTGTGTGTGTGTGTGTGAGTGTGGGTGTGGGTGGGTGTGGGTGGGTGTTATTAACATGTGGGTGTGTGTGTGGAATGGTTGAGCTGTGTTGTATGTACAGTACTTTCCGTTTTACTGAATGTCTTGATTTTGTTGTTGCTGTTATTGATATGTACGGCACCGCGGGCTCCTAATTTGTTATGGGGCATAGCTCTACATAAGAGTTGTTATTACTGTAGAAAGTATAATTTGTGTATGCTTTTCGTGCATATATATATATATATATATAAAACTGATACAAATCAAAGAAAAACAACAAAATGGCATAAAAATTCCCAAATTTTCGGCTCACGCCATCCTCGGGGGTTTATTCTTAACAACTGAACGTAGGTAAAAACACAGTTCACACAACGATTCTGAAATACCGGGTGAATAAAACTCGATGATTAAAATAAAACCAATAACTAAGACCGAACTAACTGTTCACAAAGAGTCCAACTCGGCTTGTGAGTCGTACCCCCCCCCCCCCCACCCC
>JABMCL010003734.1:37500-50000 GCA_018857735.1 Alviniconcha marisindica
AGTGCGGCGTTAGGCTGTTTTAGGCTTCCGAAGTTATTTCACTTTGTAAGCGCTTCCTTTAGCAGTTTAGGATTTTGATTTTGCATTGCCAACATTGCGCTGAGCTCTGTCAGTTTAATAAACACTTTCATAGGCAATTCAAGCTTTTAGCGTCATTTCTGCCATCAATTTGTAAGAGCGATTTGTGAGAGTTTTTAAGCTGCTAACATTTTCGCCATCAGTTTGTCAAGCTTTAGGCACTTTAAATCTCTGACATAATTTCTGAATCAATTTGTTAGCGATTTTTTAGGCAGTTTAGCCCCTTCACTGCCCCAGCCTGTAAAATTATCCGGGCTGAAAGACTGAAGGACGCGCCTGCGAAAAGTATTTTGTATGTTCCGGTCCTGTAACAATCTACTTTCAATGATATGGTTTTTTTTTTGTTTTCCGTGAGCCGGTTTGGCCTAGTGGTAAGGCGTTAGGCTGGTAAGCGGAAGGACCTCGGTTCGATACCGCTTCGGCTCTCCTTTCTCTTCAAAAAGGTTGAGGTTTGTGGACACTGTCTTGTGACTTTGTCTCTCACAAGTAATGAAACATTAAATGCCTCTCATCGCTGCCCATCTTAATGCAGGTCATTCTGGTGGTGACAGTGTAGCGATAGGTATATATACTCTCCCTCTTCCCCCACCTCCATACCCCCTTCCCCCCATTCTCCCCGTCCCTAATAAGCCTTATGGTTTCTGTGGACGTTAAGCACCATGTTTACTGATATGTGTTTTGATGAAAATCCTTTCACATGCCAGTCCGAAGAAAAAGACAAAAGGGCTTAACGGCTTCAAATTTCACACTATTGGTCGTTTTCAGGTGACATCGTGGCAGTGAAGGGGTTAAGGTTCTGAAATTAAATTATGTCATCAGTTTGTCGAGGGCTTTGTTAGGCAATTTAAAAGTAGTATAAACCTTCACTTTGACCCCCAAATATTTTTCGATCGTGTTTGGCAGTATGTTTAAGCCTTTCTACCGGCATAGCTGTTCAGCTGATCCGATTCGTGTGTCCGATGTTATTTGCTGTGTGAATGTACCAAAAGCGAACGAGGGGAGAATAACCGAACAAAAAATTCGCTTAGCTCCCCTGGCGTTTGACGTCACACCAGTATCACATCGGAGTGCATCACACATACTTCTTGTTCTTCTTCTTCGTTTATGGTGTGTTTTTGTTGTTTTGTTTTGGTCTACATCCAGTATCACACTTACAGCTATTACTTTTTTTTTTAATGGTAAAATCCCTTCCAGCAATCTAACAAAAGCAAGAACACGGGGGAGGGGGGGGGAGTATAATTCCGTGATGCCTATGTTCAGTTGAAATTACATTCCATTTTTTTATTTATTTTTATTTGAAAGCATTTGCAAAGTAGGATATTAAAATGCGACTGTGACTGAGTTTTGAGACCGTGTGGACATCCCATCCCACCCCTTTAGAAGGAATGCTTTGCAAAGTGAACGAGCCGGGTCTGTTTCACACAGGCACAGACCACGCCCTACATGTAACCACGAGAAGAGAAGCATGCACCCGGCGAAAATGTCACGTCTAAATTCGACATCCACCATATGGGAAGCACGCACCCATCCAAACATGCAGTTCCTTAAATCTCTCTCTCTCTCTCTCTCTCTCTCTCTCTCTTCTCTCTCTCTCTCTCTCTCTCTCTCTCTCTCTCTTGTTGTTTTAATTTTTACTGATGCTATATTTGTCTATAGCCTTCTGTAATAATATTTAACTGAATGTCTTGGTTATTAGTAGTACTGTAGCAACGGCAGATATGTGAGTCGGCCTTTGTGCTAATATCTTCACCGTTGAGAAGTAAAGTTCAATCATATCATCGTCTCTCTCTCTCACTCTCTCTCTCTCTCTCTCTCTCTCTCTCTCTCTCTCTCTCTCTCTCTCTCTCTCTCTCTCTCCTTGTCAAAACGCACAAAAGGTTAACAAACAAGAAACAAAATAAACAACCTAAAAAAAGGTTTTAACGGAACGTAGCCGCAAATTTTCGGTAAATAATTATATCTTCTTCCTATAGCAGCTAGCTGACCTTTACCTGCCTGTATCTTCCCCGTTGTCCCTTTTCGTGGAGGAGGGGAGGGGTTGGTTGGTACTTTCATGTCGACTGCAACGTTGTTTTGTCCTCGGCAAAGTTGTTCGGTTATTTCTGTTTGGGACATATCCCAATGGTACTTTCATGTCGACTGCAAAGTTGCTTTGTCCTCGGCGAAGTTGTTCGATTATTTCTGTTGAAGACATATCCCATTGCAAAGAGGTCGTTGGGACCTTTTTAGTGCGTGACATTCACATGGGACGTGCGCGATCAATATCCAGCCGACTTTTCCTTAGTTTTCCGAGAGATGGTTTAATGAGCTACCATTATCTGTCAGGGGATGCCTTTTTCAGCCAATGAGAGTTGTATGTCATAGTTCCGTTCTGATCGCTCAAGGCAAGCATGAAGGAAGCGTTGCAACGTTCTTCGGGTTTGCTCCTTCACAGCCCTGTAACGGAAACGGTGGTTTGTTTACACACTGAAGGAAACGGTGGTTTATTTTAAATTCACGGAAGCGGTTGTTTTGTCGTTATACACCTATTGGCTCCAATGACAAAAATAATAGTTTATATACATGCTAGCGGAAACGGTGGTTTATCTGCACACTAAAAGAAACGGTGGTTTATCTTTTTGCACACCTTAAACCAGTTCTTAATCAAATAAGATTTTTACTCTGTAATAAGTGCCCTGAACTAGGTTCGCGAAGACAAAGTTCGCCCAATTAACAACGGGCTTAACAGAAATGGTGGTTTGCCTACACACTAAAGGAAACGTCGGTTTAACTACATGCATGTTAATGGAAACAGTGGTTTATCTATACACACCAATGGAAACGGTGGTTTACCTTCACTAATGGAAACGGTGGTTTATCTGCACACTAAAAGAAACGGTGGTTTAACTATTTGCACACTCACGGAAATGGTGGTTTACTTACACACTAAAGGAAACGGTGGTTTATCTACATGCATATTAACCGAAACGGTGGTTTTTCTACACAATGGTTTACCTGCACACGAAAGGAAACGGTTGTTTATTTACATGCATATTAACGGAGACGGTGGTTTATCCACACACTAACGGAAACGATGATTTATCTACACACTAAAAGCTTGGCTTATCTACACACTAAAAGAAACGGTGGTTTATCTATATACGTACTAACGAAAACGATGATTTATCAACACATAACGGAAGCAATGGATTTTTATATCTGCACATTAAAGAAAATGGTGGTTTATTTCTATACACACTAACCAAAACGGTTGTTTATCTACACACTAAAGGAAACGGTAGTTTATCTATAATTTATGTACACTAACGGAAACAGTGGTTTATTCCTATACACACTAACAGAAATGGCGGTTTATCTACACATTAACGGAAGCGGTGGTTTATCTACACACTAATGTTCACGCATACGCTGACGCACACACACACGCACGCACGCACGCACGCACACGCACACACACACACACACACACACACACACACACACACACACACAACACACCCCGAGCATTGCTTTCCGGCACCTTCCTCCATACGCTAGCTGTCAGAATTGGTTGCGTCTGCCATTGAAGGGACACTCTTTATCTCCGCACAGCTGTCCATCGACGCTGTCAGCGCCCTCCGAAAGGTCTGGGTACTAATAAAACGGTGGAAGCAAAATAGCGTCCAAGCACGCAAGTAGGCATTAGGCGTGACCGCCGTGGGTAAAAAACGGAATTCCATCTCCATTCAAACGATTTGGGTTTTATTTGTGCTGGCGTAAACAACGTGGGCGGTGGTGGGCTGATATAATTTGTATTGACTGTTACAAACATACTGCAATTTGAGCACCAATAAAACATTGTCAGTTAGATGACAGTGTTTCGAGACCTATGGCGTAATCAGTTATGGCAGTGATTCGAGGAAAGATGTCGTAAACCAGTGCTTGGAATTAGACACACGCACACACGCACGCACGCACGCACGCACGCACGCACGCACGCACGCACACACACACACACACACACACACACACACACACACACACACACACACACACACACACACAAGCCACCGAGTCGTTCCCTTGGCTGTATTCCGCCTGTTAGTGTCTGAGATTGTGTACACCATAGCTTCCATTGCCTTTCTATCTTTGTATGGGAGAGGCCTAATTTGCATTCATTGCACGGTCACACAGCTATAGGTAAAACACTGCTAGGATCCGTCAGCCATTTTCACCATGGCCGTATTATCGGGGCATTTTCGCTAAGGCAGTGGCTGGAAGAAGGATATGGTGAACCAGTGCTTTTGAGTCGCACACACACACACACCACACACACACACACACACACACACACACACACACACACACACACACACACACACCACATCACCACACCACCACCTCACTCACCACTACACACACGCACACACACACGCCGCCGCGCATAGCAGCACGCACGACCACACCACACACACAACACACACCACACACACACACACACACACACACCACACACACACACACACACACACACACACACACACACACACAACACACACACACACACACACACACACACAGGCTCACGCACACACACACACACACACACACACACGCACACGCGGCGATCATCGGGGTATTTTCGTCCTTGTTTGAGCACCCCGTGTGTTCCTGGCCAGTGTGCCCCATCAACTTTCCTGTGGCTAGGCGCGTTGTCCATTCACCCATTATAGCTCCGTGTTAGATCCGCATCCAGTCACGATCTGACATAAATAAAGCCTGTCAAAAGATATCAGCATCTTCTGTGGGCGTGTAGACTGAACTTTGCTGTAATAATGAGACATTTCGGCACACAGAAAAGAAAAAAAGAAGAAAGAAAAAAGCTTGAACGAACTAGCTCTTTTAAACCTCGACTTAGAAAACATTGACAAGCCGTCCCTTTGCTCGCGGCCTCATTCCGTTAAGCAGTTTTTAAGACAAGAAGGAGTCTATAACTATTATACGTTTCATATTCTCATCAAATAAATTTAGACACCGATTTCGGAACGTCAATCATAATTTGTCGAATCATTGACACTCTGGACGATCACTTGTGTAGATTTCTTCGACCTCTTCTTCTTCTTCTTCCCCCTCCTCCATTTTCTTTTGATTTTTGTTAGCTGTTTTCTGTGTACTTGGCGAAGGGCCTGCTGACTGCAAGCTGATACTTGAAGCTGTCTAGCAATTGCATGCCAAAGTTACTCGAAGTTTTGCCATTCAGAAGCATCAGTTTTGATGAATCATGAAACTAAATTATTGCACTCGTACTAGTTTTCAAGTCTCTGTCTCACTTGTCAAGTCTTTGTTACACAAAAGCTGCATAAATAATGGTAGCAAAACTGATAATGTTTTCACTCTTCAGGCACGTTTATTACGTGTCGTCCTTGTGGTGCACAGTGAACCATAGATAGAACCATTGATTAAGGCGTCTGTCTGTAAACATTTTGTGGAAATAGTTTAAATATTTAAATAGTTTAAATAATTTGTAGAAATAAACTAACAACGCACATGACAGTTTTCGAAGAGAAAAAATGGTACCTTTTTTAGGTGAAAAAGGCATATGATCAGATATGGAATGCTGGACTCCTGTGTAAATTTTGGAAGAAAACGTTGGTTTCTCGGGAAATGTCTATGTATATATCAGATCATTTTTGTCTGGACAAAAAATAGTCACGTCGGCGAAGAACATAGACATGGGTATCCCTCAAGGATCTATAACTGCACTTATTTCATTCAATATTATGATCATGGTCTATCTACCAAAATCTTTGGGGGGGAGGGGGGGGTGGTTAACATAAATTTCTATTGGTGCAGCATGCTGATACATGTTGTTAGCATGATTATAATTGTAAGATCAGTCTAATGTGACTTATGTGAAAAGACTTTTTTTTAAATTAAAAAGAAGAAAGAATGGAAATAGTTTATTGGAGCATCTGTGAATTGTTGTAAAGGCAGTTCAGATCTTGAGCTTCAGTCTGTGTTTTACAAGAAAAAATATAAAAAAACGAAACCGTTTCAGCGTACCTGAACGTTGCTGGAGTCTCACGAAGATCGCGAGGCCCACGAGTGTGTATACGTGTACAAATCATAAACACCACTAAACCCAAGTAATAATTACCTAGCGTTGAAAGTAATTCTGAAACTGTTCTCATTCTAATTTGTTTTTGTTGTTTCCTCTTTTGTCTATTACAGAGCGAAAACAATGAAGAGGAAGTTGCTGTTTCTCAGAAGACGTCACACAGATACCACACTTGGAACGGTGCTGAAAGGTGACGGGAAACAGGTGACCAAGATTCACCCAGATGATGCAATGCAGTGGAGCAGATCTTTCGAGTCCCTCATCCTCGATAAAAGTGAGCTATTTTGCAGAGGGTCATGGTGTAGTGCTATATGCACACATGCACGTGCACGCAAAATTTGAAAATAATTACTTCTTGTCTGCTTGGATGGTTTGTTTTTTATTTATGGTTTATGATTGGCGTGCATGTGTCAATATAGTACTATATTGTGGTTCATTTTCAGCATTATACTGATATTTTTGTATGAATGAGACTGATCATTACGACGAATGAACGAACCGACACCAAAAAAACCCACAGTCCTTGTGCTTTTACCTGGCGACAGTGGGAAACAGATCTTCTGTCTTATGTCTGAATTTCTATATTTTCCCTCGTTTGCAGCGGGGCTGGACGAAAATAAAAAGAACTTCTGGCTTATGTCTGAATTTCTATTGATTTTGTGTCTTATGTCCGAATTTCTATATTTCCCTCGTTTGCAGCGGGGCTGGACGAAAATAAAAAGAACTTCTGGCTTATGTCTGAATTTCTATAGATTTTGTGTCTTATGTCCGAATTTCTATATTTTTCCATGTTTCCAGGTGAGCTGGACGAAAATAAATAGATCTTATGTCTGAATTTCTACACATCTTACAACTTGTGTCAGAATTTCTATAATTTCACTCGTTTCCTGCGGTTCTGGACACAAATTAAAAGATCTTATTCTGAATTTTGTAGATCTTATGTCTTGTGTCTCGGTTTCTATATATCTTATGTCTGAATTCCTAAAAAAATAAAAAAAATAATCCCCTGCCTCGTTTCCAGCGGGGTTGGAACTGTTCCGAGGCTTCTTGCGGTCGGAGTTCAGTGACGAGAACTTGGAGTTCTGGATTGCTGTGGAGGAGTTTAAGCAGAGCAAGGCCAGCAAGGTGCCCTCCATGGCGCAGCGAATCTACACCGATTTCGTCGCGCCTCAGGCTCCCAGGGAGGTGAGTAGTCTCCTCTTTAGACCGACCCCCCCCCCCCCCCCCCCCCCCCCTCACACTCTCCATCCCCAGCGGTAGGGTTCTCGAACACGTAAATTATCACGCCTTCTTTAATCCTTTTTAATCCTTCTTTAATCCACACGATCAGAGGCTACTGGGATTGTAATTATAGGCATCTTAGTATGGTGTCTCTGGCAGGGAAAAAAAAAAAGTTTGGGTAAAACCAGAACGTACTTTGATGACGTACCTCCGGTGGAGTTTACGTACCTTGTATTTACGCGCATGACAGGTGAGAGTTACCGAAGGCGACTCCGGCCTTTGTTGTTGTACTTGTGTTATGTATTTCGAGCGCAAGTTAACTTCATGACCACGACAAAATTGCCCCTTGTGGGATAATTAAAGTTTTTTGTTTTTGTTTTAAATTGAATTGAATGTATGTTGTATTAATTAAGAGCCCAGTATCAGGATTAGTTTCTGGTATATCAGTCTTCATGACGTGACAGACGCCATTATTAAAACAAGATTTGAGATCTGTCAGATGCTGTGTGGCGATAACCTCCATGCATTGCACTTAAGTTTTGTACCAGTTTCGGTGATTTTATTCAAATTTCAAGACCACAGCGGCGTCTAGAAATGGAACTTAGTGTTGCATGTATTGTTTGTCTGTTACCTTGTATTGGTGTGTACTTTCTTTCTTTCATTCTTTCTTCTTCTTCTTCTTCTTCTTCTTCTTCTTCTAAAAACTTATTTCGGGGGTCATGTGCTTCTATCTATGAGTCCAAATTATGTATGCATGTTGTGTGTATCTAGGCCTGTTGACGATGATCTTAATTTTAATAGGCCCTTTTTATGTTTAGTTGTTGTTTCCTTTACTTTAGGAAAATAATGGATGCGTTTCCTGCCTCAACAAGAGCTTTAATGTTGGCCTTTTCTCGGAAACATTTTTTTTTCAAACTCTGCATGAGAATAACTGTTACCGAATTTTGACACATTCGTGCCAGTTTCAGACAGAGACACAGAGTACGCCGTATTACTCATTCACTAATATTCCTGCTTCTGTTTCATTCAGATAAACCTGGACTCCAAAACGAGGGTGAGAACACTGGCTAACCTTGACAACCCCAGCAAAGAGGTGTTCGAGGAAGCGCAGCGGAAAGTGCAAGCACTGATGGAAAAAGACTCCTACCCAAGATTCCTCGAGTCTGACGTGTATCAGCGGATCATTCGCAGCCAAAAATCCTGAGCATCAGGGTTTATTTGCGACAATAATCGGAAATGAATTATTGTTATACACGGAGCAGTTTTATCCTTGTCGTACAAGCTGTGACCGTTCCTTGGTTGGACAGCACGATAATAATAATTATTATGAGCGTGATCAAGGGACAGCACTTGGTGAAGATTTCAATCGTCATGTGGCACGTGACTTTACAGTGTTGTGATTTGACGTATTGTGGTGACCGTGCTTGTGACGTCCGTGCCGCATGTGTCGGCATCACTAGCTTGTCGTGTTTGTGATGCACGATGACAGACTCTGCGGATTACCAAAATATATCTTCCCCCTCACGACTCTTTCTCTCTTCCACCCCCCGCCCCTCCCCCCCACCCCCCTCCCCTCCCCTCCCCAGGAAAAGCATCCATTAGTGTTGTTTATACTCAAAGCCTTTTATTAAATACGGCAATGGTTTACGACCTGTTCTCGCGAACAGTTGTTGTTCCGTCTTCAAATTCATTCTATGTCAGGAAACGTCGTTTACAGTCGCAGCTAGTTTTGTAAAGATTGTTTCGACGTTGTGTTTTGGCCACTGAACGAAAACAGTACATGCAAACGAGCAAAAACGCTTGCCATTCTTAAAGTCACATTTGCAGCAGTCTCAGTGAGTACGTAGACAGCGATAATAATGATAATAATAATAATAATAATAATAATGATAATAATAGTAATAATGTTAATTGAAAGAATAAAAGTGGACAAGAGGAGTAGACAAAACCTCAAATGAGAAACCTCCAAATGCTGCAGCCACATTGTTGCGAACAAGTTGTGATGAAATTCGTCATTGAAATGCTTTTAAACATGTTGTAAAAAGGAGTTTTGTGTCAGTTGTGTTTTGGCCACTGAACGAAAACAGTACATGCAAACGAGCAAAAACGCTTGCCATTCTTAAAGTCACATTTGCAGCAGTCTCAGTGAGTACATAGACAGCGATAATAATGATAATAATAATAATAATAATAATAATAATAATAATAATGTTAATTGAAAGAATAAAAGTGGACAAGAGGAGTAGACAAAACCTCAAATGAGAAATCTCCAAATGCTGCAGCCACATTGTTGCGAACAAGTTGTGATGAAATTCGTCATTGAAATGCTTTTAAACATGTTGTAAAAAGGAGTTTTGTGTCAGTTGTATTTTATATACACGTGTCTTACGGATTGTATTTATTGTTATTACTTCTTTCTTTTTTTAAGTTAAGGGTAACGTCATTCTCCAAGCTGGTAATGACGCAATCTCCGCATGCTTACGCCGGGCAGTCAGACCTTCGCTTCTGAGAGGCTTGGTGTATGTGTCCTAAAGTAAAGTTTGTGTTCAGTTGTTGTTGTTTTTTGGTTTGTTAGTTTCTTTTTGTTTGTTGTTGTTGATGGGTTTTTTCTTTGTTTGTTTTGTAGTGAGCATTTTCCGATTAATTTTTCTGATCAGGTAGACGTGTATATTCTGAAAGGAATCACGTGTTTCTTTGGGAAGTGATGCCTTGTGATTTCTAAGACTAAGGAATGTATACTCAAACATATCTCATACATCGTGTTAAAGATGTTGTTTAGACTTGTTCAGATATACATGTACATCATATGCATATTTTTTGATTTGAAGCAAAATTATTGAAAAGTACAGTGTACTTGTATACTACTATGAAATACGATGTCCAAATTAGCATGGCTGCTTGAGTGTGTGTGTGTGTGTGTGTGTGTGTGTGTGTGTGTGTGTGTGTGTGTGTGTGTGTGTGTGTGTGTGAGAGAGAGAGAGAGAGAGAGAGAGAGAGAGATGTCATCATATACAGTCATAAAATTGTATGTTTTATAACAGTATTTGAATCGATTGATATTCGTGATGTCGTTGTATGATAGTTATAAGGCCTAACTCAAGTTAATATACCCTTTCTTTCTTCCCCCCCCCCCCCCCCCCGCCCCCCTCCCACCCCCTCTTTTTTTTTTTTTTTTTTTTTTTTTTTTTAAATAGACAGAAGTGAAGATATGGCTTGAAAACTGATTAATGTGCTTGTTGGAAGACACATTTTCAACATTATTTTCTTCCACTTGCACTCGTTTGTTTAACTGGTTTTGCTTTGCTTAATATTAGTAGGTGTCGGTACCTCCTCGTGTGCACATTAATGAAAACAGCTCGACGTTTATCATGTTGATAATGACGATGATGTTTAGAACGAAAATAGTTATTCCATGCTGCAACAGCATGCTCATACACATCCTAGTCGCTTTATAGTGTAAAAAAAAAAAAAATGTCCAACAAAGCACTGTACCGTAAGGTCAGCTCAGCAGAAAGAGTGTAATATTTTCATTTTGTTGTTAGTTCTCTACGTGGTTGGTTACCTGTATTTGCTTTGAAATCGGGACAAACAAACTTTTTGTGTGTGTGTTCCAGCCTACAGCAGATATGCACAACGAATCATATTAACCCTTTCCCTGCTTTTATGGCATCATATGACGTCACAGGAAGAGTGTCTTTCATTTGATAATTTGATGTCACACACGACATCCTCCTTGAAATCACACTTTTTCATTTTTGTATGCAGCAAATATCTCGAAATGAACGCTGCCTAAACCTCCATTTGAGGCAATTTCTCAAGAAATCGGAACCTGCAGTGTAAATACTTTGTCAAGGAAGGGGTTAAACAGGGTTACACGTCTAATCGAACGACAAAAAAACTTGTGGCGTCATCTTCTGTTCGCACTACAAAAAAATGAAGATATTGTTTCGTCAAGGAAACCTGGGACAGAATCAAGTGACTGCTTGCATACTGAGAGAGAGAGAGAGAGAGAAACAAATTGTCAGAACACACAAACAGTTAAAAATGAACGACTTTTGTACCGATGTTCAGGACACTGTCATGTTTGTGCACTTAGCCTTGTCTTACCAGGGTATAAGGACTCTTATTTTCATATTGTGGCTTGAGTTGGTTGAAATTTGTTTTCTCAGGAAGTACACTCAAGCTCGAAAGTTAAGCAACCTTTTAAAGTAAATGTATGTCTTGGTTAAAAAAATAAAAAAAATATAAAAAAGATTTATGAGGGAGTAGACTCAAGTTCGAAAGTTCAGCAACCTTTTAAAACATATGTATTCCTTGGTTGAAATTTGTTTTCGTAGGAAGTACACTCAAGGTCAAAAGTTAAGCAACCTTTTAGAGCAAATGTACAGATGTCCAAGCTTTCATGAACAGTCGTTTACGAAACCATTACAGATCAAAAGTGTATGTCTTCTGGCTACATTCAGCATGCGATCTGTTTACTCAGGCGCTACATCGCACGAGCGACACGTGAAGAACGTGCGCCATGTCTGTAAGAAAAACAAACAAACAGTTTTCTTTGTATTACGTGCGAGTGAAGTATCGATGTTTCGGGGGTAATCAAATTAAAGCTGATGGGTGGTTAAGCATTGGCGCAGTTCAGAATGCAATTTCCAGACAGTTTTCAACTAACAGCTTGCAGATGGCACCTAGGCTGTTTGCCAAGTATACAGACAGACAGCTCGGATAATTATGTGTAGGATATACCACAAAGAAGTTATCCACAAACTTAATGGCGTGGAAATTCATTATCGACTTTCTGAAGTTCTTGCCTTTTTTTCTTTTTTTCTTTTTGTGTGTGTGTGTGTGTGTGTGTGTGTGTGTGTGTGTGTGTGTGTGTGTGTAGAAAACAGTTTAGCCTAAACCATGTACTTCTTAAAGTTGTTTTAACTTTTTGGTTCGAGTATACTGTATTTGGTCATGATACCACCAGTGAAGTTGAATGGGCGTTAAAAATCAGCAACAAATAGCTGTAAAAATTATCGGATGACTGAGCTCACTTTGATAATTATTTCCGTTTTTTCCCGTGGTGCGTAGAGACTGATGACGCTACAGGTTTGTTTGTTTG
>JABMCL010003734.1:55000-57500 GCA_018857735.1 Alviniconcha marisindica
TTTATACAAAGAAAGACTTTTTGTTTTTCTTTGTTTGTTGAATTTTGCCGTCTGCTTCTAATTTGGGCGTTCTATGAACACTTACACAAAGGATGGGATTTTTGTTTGGCTGGTTGGTTGGTTGGCTTTTACTCCCAGTTTGAACTCCTTTGGGCGCAGCCCTCGCCCTGATATAACCGTACTGGTTGACTGGGCGTAAAACACCAAGTTACATGGCGCGGTCCTCACCTGATATAACCGTATGGTTACTGGCGTAAAACACCAAGTTACATGGCGCGGTCCCACCCTGATATACCCGTATGTTGACTGGCGTAAACATAATTAATGGCCTCCTCACCCTGATATAACTTGGTTGAATGGCGTAAAACCCAAGTTACTGCGCGTCTTGATAACCGTACTGGTTGACTGGCGTAAACACCAAGTTACATGGCGCGTTCCTACCCTGAATAACTTGTTGACTGGGCGTAAAACGCAAGTTACATGGGCGGTCCACCTGATATACCGTACTGGTTGACTGGGCTAACACCAGTTACTGCCGGTCTCACCTGATATAACCGTTTGGTTGACTGCGTAACCCAGTTACATGGCGCGTCCTCACCCTGATATAACCGTACGGGCTGACTGAGCGTAAAACCCATTTCAGGGCGCTGCCCTCGCCCTGATATAACCGTACTGGTTGACTGGGCGTAAAACACCAAGATACATGGCGTGGTCTCACCCTGATATAACCGTACTGGTTGATTGGGCGAAAAACCACCAAGTTACATGGCCGCGGTTTTCTCTAAAACGCTTGAGTCCTTTGTCTAATATTAACCGTACTGTTTTGTATGGCCTGGGCGTAAAACACCAAGTTACATGGCGCGGTCCTCACCTGATATAACCGTCTGGTTATAAACCAGTCGGTTTACCTGAAAACGCTGGTTGACTGGGCGTAAAACAAAAGTTTACATGGCGCGGTCCTCATAACCGTGGTGACGGGCGTAATTTTCAACGCCCGTGAAAACCTGGTTGACTGGGCGTAAACATCAGTTACATGGCGCGGGTCCTCACCCTGATATAACCGTACTGGTTGACTGGGCGTAAAACACCAAGTTACATGGCCGTCCTCACCCCATATATAACCGTACTGGTTGACTAGGGCGAAAAACAACAAGTTACATGGCGCGGTCCTCACCTGATATAACCGTACTGGTTGACTGGGCATAAACACAAGTTACATGGCGGTCCTCACCCTGATATAACCGTACTGGTTGACAGGGCGTAAAACACCAAGTTCCCTGATTACGTACTGGTGACTGGGCGTAAAACACCATTTCAGGCGCCCCTGATGATAACCGTACTGGTTGACGGGCGTAAACCTTTGGGCGCTCCCCACGTACTGGTTGATGGTAAACACCAAGTTACATGGCGCGGTCCTCACCCTGATATAACCGTACTGGTTGACAGGGCGTAAAACACCAAGTTACATGCGCGGTCCTCACCCTGATATAACCGTACTGGTTGACTGGGCGTAAAACACCAAGTTACATGGCGTGGTCCTCACCCTGATATAACCGTACTGGTTGACTGGGCGTAAAACACCAAGTTACTCCTCACCTGATATAACCGTCTGGTTGACGGGCGTAAAACCAAGTTACGCGCGGTCCTCACCCTGATATAACCGTACTGGTTGACAGGGCGTAAAACACCAAGTTACATGGCTGGTTTCACCCTGATATAACCGTACTGTCTGACTGTGCGTAAACACCAATTTCAGGCGCTGCCTCGCCCTGATATAACGTACTGGTTGACTGGGCGTAAAACACCAATTCAGGCGTGTCCTCGCCTGATATATAACCGTACTGGTTGACTGGGCGTAAAAAAACCAAGTTACATGGCGTGTCCTCACCCTGATATAACCGTACTGGTTGACTGGGCGTAAAACACCAGTTAATGGCGGGTCCTCACCTGATATAACCGTACTGGTTGACGGGGGTAAAACACCAAGTTACATGGCGCGGTCCTCACCCTGATATAACCGTACTGGTTGACTGGGCCTAAAACACCATACAGGGGGTCACCCTGATAAACGTACTGGTTGACTGGGCGTAAACACAATTACCTGCGCGGTCCTACCGATATAACCGTACTGGTTGACGGGGCGTAAAACACCAGAAAGGGGTCCTACACCTGAATAACCTCTGGTTGACAGGGGCGTAAACACCAAGTTACATGGCGCGGTCTCCCTGATATACCGTACTGGTTGACAGGGGCGTAAAACACCAAGTTACATGGCGTGGTCCTCACCCTGATATAACCGTACTGGTTGACTGGGCGTAAAACACCAAGTTCATGCGGTCTCTCACCTCGCCCTGATATAACCGTACTGGTTGACTGGGCGTAAAACACCAAGTTACATGGCGGGTCCTCACCCTGATATAACCGTACTGGTTGATTGGGCGTAAAGTTGACTGGGCTCAGCCAACCGTCATAATATTTCACATGAATGCTTGGGTTTTAT
>JABMCL010003734.1:65000-120596 GCA_018857735.1 Alviniconcha marisindica
GTCAAACAAAGTATTAAAGAATTTTACAAAGAAGTGGACAACCTGGTTACCAGAATACCTTATAATCTCCCCTATTATTCCGTCAGGTCCCGGAGCCTTTTTAAGTTTGATCTTCCTAAGTGCAAGCAAAACTTCGGTCTCTGATATTGGACGGTTCAAAGTGTGATTTTCATCATCATCATCATCATCATCATCATCATCATCATCATCATCAATAGTACTGTCTGTAATGTCATCATTGTTAACCTCTTTTTCTAACAGAGTCCTAAAGTGCTGAAACCAGTCATCTACAGCAATATCATTTCTAACAAATTTCCTCTTAAACGAAACTTTATGCACAGCTTCCCAGAAATCACGTTGACTCTTCACAGAGGCTAACAGCATGTTAAGCAAAGTGTCATTATGTTGTTTCTTCTTGTTCTTCAATAAATTCTTATATTCTCGTCTCTGCGTTTAGCGTACGACGGTATTTCCGTAGCTGTTTCCGTACATTTCGTCTGTTAATGCTGCACTCAGAATCAAACCAGTCATGAGACTTCCTATGCTAATTTACGACAATACGTTTTTTCATACACTCTGCCATTTCTTTAATAGAGCTATTAAAGATCTGCAACGCATTATTTATATCAACGTCTATCATATTTATCGCATGTTTTAACCTTGTTCGTGCTTCATCTGAGTTAAATGAATCTTTAAATGCTTGAACATTAGATGGGTTCCAGACGAATTTGTTAATACACACACCTTCATCGTCTTCAATAAACTCCTTTTCTTTCAAGTTACGTAAGTACAGTTCAACGGGCATATGGTCAGATTCGATACGCTCGGAGATAACTAGCTTACACGAATCACACACAACAGCAAACAAGTCATTTGACAGCAAGAAGTAATCATTCACACTGCTTCCAGCATCTGAGATATATGTGTAGCGACCTAAGTGGTCTCCATGACACATGCCATTGAGAATACACAAGTTTAAAGCAGTACACATATTCAACAGAGTCTTTCCATAATTATTCAATACTCCGTCTTCGGAACACCTGTCAATATTCGTTGGACTGCTTTTGCATAGTGACTCAAAAATAGTATCAGTTGTAATGTGTTGTGAAATATTTGAAGTCCTACTATTCAGGTCACCTGACAGTATCACAAAAACGTCATTAAGACTAATCAAGCAATCAGACAAACAGTCTTCCAATAAACCTATGCCATTATCTACATCACAATAATTGTAATAGGGTGAACCCTCTGGTGGAACATAAGCGCATACATACAATACATCCTTTGGTAGGCCGAACACACTTTTATCGATAATAAGCATAATACAATTACCACACTCTATGTCAAGTTTGCGTACATAAGGTACGAAAACATTTTTCACCAAACATATTACACCACCAGAATGCCTGCCCTGTCTTGTGAATTTGACGGCTGGCTTGCAAAACACGTTATATCCATGAAATACATCAGACTGAAAGTCTTCAACAAATGTTCCAACAATACAGACAAAGTCAAAAGAACACACATATGAGACGAACTCTGAGTCTTGTGTTTTAGAAAGCAACCCGTTTACATTCCAATGTAGGAAAGACAACGAGTTAACACGGCTTGACATATTTTTACTGGTTAACATATCATGTTCGACATTAGGGACAGAAAATAAACACGCATCACCACTTTTGTCCGGCAGACTAAGATCGGAATCCGCGTCTTGCACGGGCTTCTCATTTTGACCTGCATTGTCCCTACACTGAGCTAAGCTCGCACTGGCATTGTTAGCGCTGCTGACACCTACCAGGCAATTCATGTGCTCCACGATGGGCAGTCAACGACATGCACGCACCCAAGTTCCCATCTCCACTGACACTGTCACCCTCGTGCAGGTACCTACCCGGTGTCAACCCACAATATGTTCCCACAGCATCGCGCGCACTAATCGAGCCATAAATATGCCCAGGTTGCTTTCTATTGCAAGAGCGGCCAAGCCCCTATTTAATCTCCGTAAGATTGTTATAATCGTCCACCGTGAACCTCTTTCCATCAGCGAGTAGGTGATCAAACACCATCGAAACCCGACAACCCTCATTCCTTTTAGCCTTCAGGTGTGGAGTCAGTTTTCACCTAATGTCAGAGAGAGAGAGAGAGAGAGAGAGAGAGAGAGAGAGAAAAGAAACCGATAGCAATGCGGGTTAAATGGGCGTTAAAGACAACAGCAACTGTGTTCTTCTTTTTTTTTATTATATTTTTCTTTTTCTTTTGTTAAGTAAGTGTTGTTTATTCTTGTTATTGTTGTTCCTTTTTTTTTTTTTTTTTTTTTTTTCCTTTTCTAGAAGAAGAAGAAGAAGAAGAAGAAGAAGAAGAAGAAGAAGAAGAAGAGGAAGAAGAAGAATACAAAATAACAATACAAAGTTAATAAGAACATCAACATACCTGGCGACTTACGCGTGGTTCGCTCAATAATTTACACAAAGAAACAAAACAAAGAAAGAAACAAACAAAAACAGTAACAAATAAACAAACGAACAAAGAAAAAGAAAAAGGAAAAGAAAAAAGAAGAAGGAAAAAAAAAAACAACAACAAACAACAACAACAACAACAGCAACAGCAACAACAAAAAGAAAAAGTGGGTGGGACAAGGGGGCGACGAACATACTTTTATGCGCACAAACAAAACAAATTTGTCTTCTTCTTCTTCTTCTTCGTCTTCTTCTTCTTCTTCTTTATTACAACATAGGCCTGTTAGGCATAAAATATATTTAAAAAACAAAAACAAAACAAAAAAACGTTCTTAACGACCACAAAAAGTGCTGACGTCACATTGGTAAGGGGCAAAACGTCACAATCTAATAATTCGAGCTGTCAATGGACAGGTTCGTTGCAGACAGGTTTTCTAATCTTGCATGACTATTACTGTACTAGGTGCACACAATCCTGTCACAAAATATCTGATTCCATTCATTTTCAGCTTACCTTGCGGCCAAATATAACTGTAACCCGGAAGAGAAATGTAGTGTCATCGGCAGGATTGACCTGGAAACCAGACGTCAGACTCAAAGAAACTAAAAGCCCAGTTCACCCACTCACGCACGCACGGACGCACGGACGCACGCACGCGCGCACGCGCGCACAGGCACACACACACACACACGACACACACACACACACACACGACACACGACACACACACACACACATAGCCAGTGCAGTGAGGATAGATGGAGAGAGCAAGACGGCCGGGGGTCAAGGGTGGACGGAGACAAAGAGAGTCTCTTTCTTGTAACCCTTGAATAGATCAAAAAGATCAAAAATGATAAGTATTGCTTTGTATGTTTCTAATTCTAATATGTATGTATTCTGCCATCCCAGGTAGATTGTAGTGCCTTCGACCGAGCCCGTTAAAGTTAATTTGTTCGATATCGGCTCAGTGCTTTCTCTCTGTCTCTATCTGTCTGTCTCCCCCGCCCCCCTTCCCTTGTTTTGTTCATAGTAAGTAAGTAAACATGGTGCTTAACGTCTACAGAAACCATAAGGTTTATTAGGGACGGAAGGGGTATGGAGGTCGGGGCCGAGAGGGAGATAAAAATTAATGATACGGCCTATCGCTAACTGTCACCACCAGAACTGACTATGATGACTCCTGCATTAACTTGAGATGGGCAGCGATGAGAGCCATTTTAATGTTTCATTGTGAGGGACAGAATCACAAGACAGTGTCCACAAACCTCAACCTTAAGTTGAAGAGAAGGGAGAGCCGAAGCGGAATCGAGGCGAGGCCCTTGTGCTTCAGTCAGTACCAGCCTAACGCCTAACCGCTAGGCCAGACCGGCTGACGTTTGTTCGTATTTATTTAATTTGCTTTTAGTTCATGTACAGCACTTTTTTCAGCCTCACACATGGTAGTCTATCACACAGGGATTTAATGTGTTAGTAATGCCGCAATAAGGCTGTTATTATTATTGATCATTTATCTATTTATAAAATAAAATATTTAAAAAACCCGTCTATTTCAGTTCTTCAGTCGTGCTTTGAATAATTTAATATTCTTGTCTCTGGTTTCGTTGTGCATTTAGCTGACTCAGTGATTAACTCTGTGTGTGTGTGTGTGTGTGTGTGTGTGTGTGTGTGTGTGTGTTGTGTGTGTGTGTGTGTGTGTGTGTGTGTGTGTGTGTGTGGTGTGTGTGTGTGTGTGTGTGTGTGTGTGTGTGGTTAGTGTTATTGTAAAGCGCCCTGTGCTGCCACCTTGTGTGGTAGATGGGCGCTTTAGAAATCCTCTTTATTATTATTATTATTAATTGGGCAGACGTGCTCTGCTGTATTACCGTTTGCCTGATTTAGCCGGCTTTCAACACACAAGGGAGTTTATTAGCGCTCGACATACGTGACTTGACACAAGCCGTACGGCAACAACAAAGACTTGAGTCGCCTACGGTAACTCTCGCCCTGGCACGGTACATAAACCCCACTGACTGAGGTATATCCAGGGTACCAGGAGCGTGAAATGGAGGTGACGTCTCTCCGTCCTAATAAGCCTACGTTCTGTGGAGTAAACTTACATAACAGGTACCAGGCGAGATCAAAAGATAAGAATCTTAGAGAAGGGAGGTGGAGCTGGACCCTCAACTTAGCCCAGAAGAGATCATGAGTAGGAGGTGAAACTGGGCTAAGAAAGTGGACTTCCTTTGCTTGAGTTGTCCAAGTTGTTCGTCAACAGCAGTGCGACGGACATTGTCTTTGTGACTCTGGCCAGGCACAGCAGTTGAAACAGCAATTGCGCAGTGCACAAGTCGCTGGGCAATGGCGAGGGGACACCGCCCTAACGCTTCCATTGTTCTGGCGGCGGTCCACGGTCTCTCCTGTCTTTTTCGGGCGGTTTCCGCGGTCGAGCCTTCACTCTGTCGGCCCCTTCCCACTCGGCTGCCCCCGTCCCTAATAGGCCATCTCGCCTCCGTGGACGTAAAGCACCATGTACCGGCTACAGGTATATCCTCAATGGTGGAGTTGATGTACCTCAGTTGTATTTACACGCATGCCAGGTGAGAGCGGTTACCCGCGGCGGCGGCGTAACGCCGGGGCGACTCAGTCCATGATGTCACTTGTTGTTCAGTGTCACTGACTGACGTACTTTACGTATTTCGAGCGCTCCCTTGCGTGTACCTCTAGTGAGTGTACCTTGTATTTACACACATGCCAGGTGAGATGAGTTACCATAGGCGACTCGGGTCTCTGTTGTTGTACTTTAGTAAACATGGTGCTTAACGTCCACAGAAACCATAAGGCTTATCAGTTAGGGACGGGAAGAATGGGGGGAAGGGGCTATCATGTGGAGGTGGGGGAAGAGGGAGACGGTATATACCTATCGCTACACTGTCACCACCAGAATGACCTGCATTAAGATGGGCAGCGATGAGAGCCGTTTTAATGTTTCATTAATTGTGAGGGACAAAGTCACAAGACAGTGTCCACAAACCACAATTTTTGAAGAGAAAGGAGAGCCGAAGCGGTATCGAACCGAGGTCCTTCCGCTTACCAGCCTAACGCCTTACCGCTAGGCCAAACCGGCTCACTCTGTTGTTGTACTTTTGATGTTGAAGTGTTGCTTTACGTCCACAGAAACCGTAGGTTTATTAGGGACGGGAGCCCAGGACGTCCACCTCGACTTTCACACAGCTCCTGAGCTCTGTTGTACTTTTGACTGATGATCGCTTATATAGCGCTGATTCTCCGCTCTCTTGAGCAGACTCACTGCGCTCGCATGTGGTTCTACGTGAGTGACTAGCTTTGAGTCATAGCGCGTTTTTTTGGATACCCACCGAAGTGGCCCGGTGACGGTACTTACAGCGCTGACATGGCTGTGTGCCACATGAAACTGCAGCCGTCTCGGCGCAAGTTCTGTGTACACCATACAACCACTGATGCTCCACTGTCACTTCATGCAAAGCCACATACGTAAGGTGTATGCGTGTTTAGCTGTAACCTGCCACCTGCACTTTTGGCAGAATGACCAGGGTCTTTTACGTCGGTGCCGCTACTGCGGTAACACGGCGGTGGAACGGATACCGAAATAAGAGCCGTCAGCACAGAAAGTCGACCCGGCCTGGAGAAGAAAATTCTCCCGCCGCTCCGGCCTGCAGGGATTCAAACCCGCGACCTTTCAATCACGAGTCCGGTGCTCTAACCACTGAGCTATCCCTGCCCCCGGTACGCAGTATCATAGTTTGTCGCCGAGCCGCTCATTCTGCATTCAGCGCCGTCGTTCTGGGCCTCGTTCGGTTTCAGATTTTTCATTTATTTCAGTTTCGATTACTACGCGGTATTATTCATAGTTCAGGAGCTGTGTGAGAGTCGAAGTGGCCGTCCTGGGCTGTCCGTCCTAACGAGCCTTCTGGTTTCCGTGGATGTAAAGCTATATTGAACCATGCTTTGGCATTGGTCTCAGCTTGTCCCTAATATGTCAACTGACATCTGAGGACATTAAGCAACACTACCTACCTACGCGGTATTACATTATTCATTTTTTATATAATAATTTATTGTGCATTGCATTGATCCATGTTGCTTATTCTTTTTGTTTGTGTTTCTTTCTGACGAAGAAGTAAAGAAAGAAATGACTATCAGCTATTGAGCTATTTGCGTGAGCACTGCTAGAAGATATTGTAAAGGGAAATAATTCCTTCCAACTTTCAGTACTCTGGTATGAATATGGCCCCTTGAACAGAACAAGTTAAACACTGCCAGTGTAATGAAATTGGAAATTATAATAATATATGAAATTTGAGAGAGATTTTTGTTGTTGCTGTTTTTGATTGTTCATTTTTCGTTCTCCGGGTTCTTATTCACACAGCAGCATACCCAGGACTGATACTCACCTATACTGATGTTTTATCTGGCTCAATCTCCAAATAGCACAACGTGCGCCCTTGAAGAAGTTGAACCATTTTGAGATTCAGCCTGTCAGTGTTTCGCTCGTCTGGTGAGGGGCACGTTTTGTCGCAGTAAAATATTATTTTTTGTAATGAAACATCAGTTTGAATCGAATGCAGTTTGTTTGTTGTTGGGGAATTGAGGATAGGGGGTTGTAGAATTGTGTGTTGTGGCAAAGGTTGAGTTCACGGATCCGTCATTTGTAAAATTTTACTGCGAAATTGCCGGCAAAGGTGGAGATGTAGTGTTCACAGTGAAAATGGAGCTCATGGTTGGGGTTAGATCTGGCTGCCAAACAAACCTCGATTGTTATTTACCGTTTTTGTTTGCTTCTTTCATAAATTCATTCAGTTATTGACGTGTTCTTTTCCACGATCCATTTGACCATTGCATTGGTCTGATTGGAACAGATATGGAACATTCTCAATCTCAGTTTCGTTTGAAATGGAACTGGAACTGGAAGCTGTTGTGATGGAAAGTACCACATGGCACATCAATTTAGGAAGCAAGTACAGAAGAAATCGTCGCAAAAACGATAACATTTTACAACCAATTTGGGCCAGACCCACGTTTAGAACGCTGGGATCCATTTTGGTGTCCTTCCCCCACCCCCCAAGAATTTTTATTGTATTTTTATTATTATTATTATTTTTAATTACAATTTACATGGTGTAGTAATTAGTATGACTTGAAATTTTGGTTATGTTTAGGGCCCGGCACTGTTCACCCCCACCCCTCTGGACTTCCGCATCAGCAGTCCGTGTGCAGCTAGCCTCTAGTCTAGATCAGTAGACGTGTGCTCTGTGCTCTATCTGATAATCTGTTTATCAAAATAAAAGTAGCTTATGCCATATATTTTTTATAATATAATTATAAATTATAGCAGTCACACTAACAGTTTTGTGTTATCTGTGTTTGCTATACAAATCATCACATCATTATCATAACATTACACATGGCCGTGGGTAAGGGTTAGAAGATAAATAAATGGCAGTGGCAGGCTTGCAAACGTTTGCCTTCAGCCTAAAGGTAATTTATCCCACTGACAGTAACAAGTTGAATTCTTTATGAAAATATTCAAAGCAGGACAGTAACTGAGTAATAATTAATATTACTATTAACAGTAACACTGGAAGTGTAACAGTGTGTAATAGTAGGAATGTAATATTCTAATTATGACAGTTGCAGCAACAATGAGTGAATGAATCACATTCACAATCAGTGGAGAATCAAAAGTTGCAATGGAAAATGGCATAATTCCTTTATTTTATTTTTTCACTATTTTACTTTTTAGTGTGGGCTGTCTCAACATTATGAACATATTAATAATTAAAAAATAAAATGCTTTTCTTGAACATTATCAATTTTGTTTTGCTTATGTTTGATTTGAAGAATGGATGACAGTTTGTTGATCATTCTTAATCTTATCATTTCTTCTTTTTTTCACTTCCAGAAACACAGCTGAATCAGTGAATGCTGTGCTGACCAGAAAACAACAGGCAGTCTTGTCCAAATTCAACATAGCTTCATAATTATTTATTATTACAAAGTATTAACTAGCAACAACAATGTCACTCAGAATCTGCCATAGGTTAACACACTGGCATGCAAAAGGCCTGTCAACAAACAGAGCATTAGCATGTGCTCTTACCTATTTTCATAGACAGCCAGAGTCAGCTTTGACTTTGTGTACAAAATGTGCTGGTAATGGTATCTACACAACCAACAGAACAGTAAGGTTAAACTCACCTGTGTTGAGACAATCTTCAGTGGGAGTCAGAACCAAGAATTTCAGTCCTCTTCTCAAAGCATCATCAAACACTTGTTCAGCTCCAAGTCCAGGTTTACATGGCCCACAAGCTTCACAGTGCGGTTGCTTCAGCCAGCTGGTGCTAAGACGTTACAGCACAGTGCCATCGTCCTCTTTGTTTTCAAGAGGATCAGAAGACACTCCCCAGTCACCAGTTCAAATTAACCTTGATCTTGAAACTCGACTGGCAGGGCAGAATGTTGACCATCTTCGACATAATTTGAACGCTCGAGGTCTCGACTTGGATCTGGATCAGTTGGTAAGTTAACAGAAATATTAAGGGTTGCCGTTGGGGGGGGGGGGGGGGGGGGGGGGGGGGGGGGGGGGATTAAAGAACTTAAACTGCAGCACCTGCACCCCCATTCACCTGTGCTCCCCTCCCCCCACCCTCCCAATGCCTTTCTTGCCTTCCTGTGTAACTGTAAACCATGCTCCATGTTCTAAGGCAGTAAGGGTGAGTCAGTGTGACAATAGAACCATTACTTAGATTTGAGAACACACAGGTCTGATAGAGAAGACTGAACAGCTGATGGTAAAGCTGACAAGTTGCAGCATTTATAAATGCATCTTGTGTGAAGCTGTAATGGTGGCAGAATAATTAATAATAATAATGAATACTTAGAGCGTGTAACCCACACAGGTGCTAAGCACTTACACATTCTCTACAAATACATATTTGTCAAAAGTCAGTGCATACAACATGCATGCACACACAGACTTGCACACGCACGCACGCACAAACACACACACACCAGTCGCATATCAGAGCAATGAGACTGAAGAAAAGGTTTTTAAAAAGAGAAAGGTTTTCAAGGAAAATTTAAAAGAGCTGACAGTGGTAGAATGGCAGACAGAAACAGGAGTTGGTTCCAGATAACTGGAGCCTGGTAAGAGAAAGAGCGTTGACCAAATGACTGTTCAGAAGGATGGTATTCTGAACACTCAGGATAATTGACCCCTGTGGTTATGAATACTTCACCAATGCCTTTGAACAGCTTGCAGACTACAGCAGATGGAAGGAAATTGATGGGATGAAGACGCATCTGGAGGTGGAGCGATCTCTGATTGCCAAAACAATGGCATCGCTTGTCAAGAACAAGGTATAGCATCTCTCTGTCAGTGTCTGTCTTAGTCTAGACTCTGATTAAACTTCAGGCTAACAGTAACAGATCCAGACTGCTAAGCTAAGGTAACACTGTAAAGGTCAGGTCCCACCACATCACTCCAGTGCTGCCTTGCTCCATAATGCGGCAGATTCCATTGCAGGTGACACAAACCAGATGGCCATCAGGATGCGGCTTGCACTGCTGGCCCTCGTGTGCAGGGTCCGTTTCCATGCGGCTAACTTTGGCCCTTGCAGATTTTTTTTTCATTTCGGTAAAAATGGTGGATAAGATTAAGAACAGCGGATCAGTTGTGCATCCCTTATGTACTAGAACCAACAAGGACTCATTAAACTTAGCCAGAGTCAGGTAGCTTCTGGTTTTGAGATGGAAGGCGTGGTACAGAATTTGCATGTACACTGTTGCAAATGTCAGGGATGTCAGGCAAGTATTAGTTTATTATAATATATATAATTTCTGATATAACACCATTTTCAGTCAGGAACAGGAGGTGACCCTCTAGTCTAGCCGTACATTTTGTGCATCCTTTTCAGTTCTGGTGCATAAGGGACAGTAACTTTAGTTTGATATGAAATAGGATGCAATTGTATTTGTACATGATATACACATACTGCTTATACTTATAGTTATAGTTTATGCTAATACTGTCAGTAAATTTTGAAATTATTTCTCCTGCCTGACTTTCTGATTTATGGATTCCTCGTCTTTCAGACATCAGGGGACAAGGCAGCAGAGAAACAGGAGTTAATCGGGAGGGGCAAAGCCGTGAAGGAACAGCTGAGGGACCTTATGGTGATGATTCATTAATAATTATTTTATAATAATAATATTATTATTTAACTCTGGTTAAAGAATAGCGCTTAATAACAAATTTTTTTAATTATTATTAATAATAGTGGGGTCATCACCCCCCCCCCCCCCCCCCACCCCCCCCCCCCCCCCCCCCCAACAACACAACAACAACACACACATGGACACACACATGCAGGGCACACAGACTTACTTAAGGCAGGCCGGAGACAGTTGGAAGAGTAAGACTAAGAGAGATAAAAGGTGAGTCTTGAGCTGTGACTTGACAGTCGAAGAGTTGACACACAACTACTGTAAGCACAGTTTACAAACTGTAACAGATAGTAAACACACTGTTATGGCAGAGGAAGATAGTAGCATAGGAGGGGGGGGGGGGGGGATGGCAGATCTGTTGTTTAGGAAAACAAAATGTCTTGAGGCCAGATTTGAAGGAGTCCCAAGAGCGTTTTTGTTTAAGGGGAAGGTTACTCTAGATCCAGAGAGGCTGGATATGTTTGCTGCAGTAAGTTGAATTTGGTTTCTGGTTTTTGCAGCAACAAATACTCACAGCTTCATAAGAGTGGCTACAGCCTGCAAAGATAGTTTGAACAATGCTAGTAATCTCACTGGAATAGACTATGGAGTTTGATTACTTTAGCCACTTTCCAACATTAATTTGCAGCTGAAAAAATGAAGGTCAGATTTGTTGCCATGAGATTGGTGTACTTGTGTTCCTTGAAACCGTTGCAGCTGAAAAAAATAAGGGTCAGTTTTGTTCCCATGAAGTTGGTGTACTTGTGTTCCCTGAAACCATCTGCAACACTGTAAGTGTAACCAGTATAAACTCTGCAGTCTGGGTCACTGGTGGTTTGAAGCATAAGTCCTCTTTATGTATAATGTAATAAGTTTTGATTCTTCTGCAAGATTGCTTCTCCAGCTTTTGCTTTTTGTTTCAGCCATCATGGTGGGCTGCTGAAGAAAAGGTGGTTCTGCAAGC
This sequence comes from Alviniconcha marisindica, assembly GCA_018857735.1. NCBI lineage: Eukaryota > Metazoa > Mollusca > Gastropoda > Provannidae > Alviniconcha > Alviniconcha marisindica. Next base: position 76,642 of record JABMCL010003734.1, read on the forward strand.
TCTTAAGCTGCCAACTGACCTTCATCCTCTGGCTGTGAGTGTGTGCGTGTGTGTATATGAGTGCGTGCTGTGAGCAGGCCTGGCTGTGAATCTGTATGCGTGTGTGTGCTGAGAGCCTGGCTGTGAATTTGTGCACGCGTGTGTGTGCTGAGAGCCTGGCTGTGAATCTGTGCATGCGTGTGTGTGCTGAGAGCCTGGCTGTGAATCTGTGCATGCGTGTGTGTGCTGAGAGCCTGGCTGTGAATCTGTGCACTCGTGTGTGTGCTGAGAGCCTGGCTGTGAATCTGTGCACTCGTGAGTGTGCTGAGAGCCTGGCTGTGAATCTGTGCACGCGTGTGTGTGCTGAGAGCCTGTGTGTGTGCTGTGCTTGAGTGCATGCGTTGCTTGTTTCTGTTTCAACAGCTTTGTGAGCATGTGTATGAGTGGAGGTGTTGTTCTTTCAGCAATAATGGGATGAACAAAGTATTCTGTGTGAATCTGTGCATGCGTGTGTGCTGAGAGCCTGTGTGTGTGCTGTGCTTGAGTGCATGCGTTGCTTGTTTCCGTTTCAACAGCTTTGTGAGCATGTGTATGTCATGTGTATGACTGGAGGTGTTCTTTCATCAGTAATGGGATGAACAAAGTATTCTGTGATCTTTCTGTGTGTGTGTGTGTAATACTGTAAGGACTATTTTTTCTTTCTTTCTCTCCAGGTTAAGCAGCTGTGTGAAAGTGTGTTCTTTTCTGTTTCAACAGCCAGTAGAAGATGAACAAATAGACAGTTGCAAGGGTTCAGCTGATGCCACAGGTAAGTAAACATGGTGCTTAAAGGACAAGTCCAAGGTTAGGGGTGATTTTTGACACGATTTCCGTTAAAGCTCGCTGAGAATAATGATATAGGTGAAACTGTGATCTGAGGGTTATAAATGCACGAAAAAAGGTATTTTCTGTCATACAGAAAGCGTTGCCATGACGCCCAAATAACGTGACCATATGCCTACTACGTCACTCTGGGGAGTCGCTGCAAAATCGCCAACTCGAGCTCCGAAGACGAAACTGATACTTTGCCTGAGAGACCCACAAGGATACAGCTGTATTAGTTTGAGCCTGTCAGGCAGGATTTTGAAAGAGTACCGGAACATCGTGTCAGCAAACCCCATGCAGTATTCCATGGAGTTTGCAAAATCTCACTCACTGAAGTGCTCGCTACATAAATGGGCGTGATGCGGCGCAGCAAGAAAGTCAGCTCGTTTGAATTGTATAAATTGAATCCACTTTCGCCTCACTGCGGGTCGATTGCACGGGAGCTCGTGCATTGTTATACCTGGGGCCGTCTGCGAATTGTTACAGTTCGCGGCAACACAGTAGACCGGCATAGTTAACTTTTTGTCGACCACAAGCATACACAGTTTACTGAAGAATCTAAGATGGCAACCGCACTGACTCCCCAGACTGACGTCACTTCCGGGAAAGTCTACAGAAAATAAAATCAATTAAAAACCCAATCAAACATTTTTTTAAATTATTTATTTCATTAAATCTGAAACTAGTGACTCATTTGTCAATCATTTCGATGGTCATTTTGCATACTTAAAAACCTTGGACTTTTACTTTAACATCCACGGAAACCATCAGGCTTATTAGGGACAGGTTCCAGGTGAAGCTTTGCAGCTTTTATAGCTCTGTGTGTCAATCAACACACAGGGATAGATCAGCTGTTTGGATGATTGATTGAAGAGCTATTTGACGGACTGGTGGTACCTTTTAAATAGCTGGATGTCTGTCGTCACACATTGATAGATCAATTGTTTGGTGGATTGATTGAATAGCTAACTGACAGACTGGTTGTAACCATTAAAACCGTATGTCAGCACACACTGATAGATCAATTGTTTGGATGATTGTTTGAATAGCTAACTGACAGACTGGTTGTAACCATTAAAACTGTATGTCAGCACACACTGATAGATCAGTTGTTTGGATGACTGATTGAATAGCTAACTGACAGACTGGTTGTAACCATTAAAACTGTATGTCAGCACACACTGATAGATCAGTTGTTTGGATGATTGATTGAATAGCTAACTGACAGACTGGTTGTAACCATTAAAACTGTATTTCAGCACACACTGATAGATCAGTTGTTTGGATGATTGATTGAATAGCTAACTGACAGACTGGTGGTAGCCAGTATAACTCTGTATGTCAGTCAGCACGCACTGATAGATCAATTGTTTGGATGACTGATTGAATAGCTAATCAACGGACTGGTGATACCATTATAACTGTATGTCAGTCAGCGCACACTGATAGATCAGTTGTTTGGATGACTGAATAGCTAATTGACAGACTGGTGGTAGCCATTATAACTATGTCTGTCAGCACACACTGATAGATCAATTGTTTGGATGACTGATTGAATAGCTAATTGACAGACTGGTGGTAGCCATTATAACTATGTCAGTCAGCACACACTGATAGATCAGTTGTTTGGATGACTGATTGAATAGCTAATTGACAGACTGGTGGTAGCCATTATAACTATGTCAGTCAGCACACACTGATAGATCAGTTGTTTGGATGACTGAAATAGCTAATTGACAGACTGGTGGTACCCAAATTATAACTATGTCAGTCAGCACACACTGATAGATCAGTTGTTTGGATGACTGATTGAATAGCTAATTGACAGACTGGTGGTAGCCATTATAACTATGTCAGTCAGCACACACTGATAGATCAATTGTTTGGATGACTGATTGAATAGCTAATCAATAGACTGGTGGTAGCCATTATAACTGTCAGTCAGCACAAACTGATAGATCAATTGTTTGGATGACTGATTGAATAGCTAATCAACAGACTGGTGGTAGCCATTATAACTGTATCTCAGTCAGCACACACTGATACATCAGTCATTGAGGTGATGGATTGAAAGCTAATTGATGGACTAAGTGATTAATTGATTGATCGGTTGTCTGACTGGTTCATTTGTTAGTTGATTGGTGAGTGAGTGATTTTTGTTTTGCTTTTCAGTAGTTTGTATGATGTAGGGTATATATTCTGTGACAATATGCAAGTGAAGCAAGTCTTCTTGAGTAGACATATATTACTTATTAGAATTAGTGTTTACCTTGATTTGCAATAACTCTAATTTACATGTATTCATTTTTCATGTTCAGAACTAAATTGAATCAGAATCAAAAGTGGTTGTAGGTCAATCTTTTTTTCTTTTTTCTTTTTCAGAACATGGAACCAGTCATGTGAAATTGGCTGAAGAGCTGGGACTGCTAAAGTTCAGGTACTTTTCCGTTTGTGTCTATCGAGTTGGTCAGAGTACAGGGAGAAGATTTAGAAAATACCTCAAATGTACCTTAGCTTATGCAACAGCATGCAAACAAAGGTGCTTGCTGAAAAGAGCACGCAAGCTAATCAGCAAGAAACGCAAAGATAATCAAACGGTAGTCGACCATGAAGTAATAATTTGTTATGGTAGCACTTTCACCGAAGTCAAAATTATAATGACGTATGATCAGTTAAGCATGCTGTGTTCACACACACATATGCAGATGCACACACAATCTTTTCTTTCTTTTATGGTGCTTTGTCTACAGAAACCATACGGTTTATTACGGACAGGGGAAGAATGGGGTAAGGAATGAGAGCCCAGGCTCTCTGTTCACACAGCTCCTGAGCTCTGGCCAGTTCCATTTTTCTTTCATGGTGCTTTTCGTCCACATAAACCGTACGGCTTATTAGGGACAGAGAAAGAATGGGATTGGGAATGAGTGTAACACCACCACCATTGTCCGGCTGTATGGGGCCCTTATGACAATGAATCCCCTGACTTGTGTCACCTCCCCATACAGTGGCCTACCCGGCCCATTAGCTCCCTTGGGGAGCACTTGCAGATTCGGTGCACGTAGCAAGTACGGTCATCAACCGAACAGCCCCGCAAGGCGCCCATCGCTACAGTCGGAGGGGGCACAACACCATTGTGTTTACATGAGAGCCCAGGCCCACCTCCCCGTTCACACAGCTCCTGAGTTCAGAGGTCACGCAAAGATATTGTTTGCTGTTCATACCATTAGTGTGCACAGTCATTTTTTTTCCAGCTAAATGAATATTGACCTCTCACCACCCTCTGACTGACCGATGGGCTTTCACCAGTCGGCACCTGCCTACAAACCCTCCTCCATAAAGGGCTGTCCACGTACCGTTACAGTGTTAACGAAGCATGTGCCTGTGCTGTTTTCTAAAACGATGATCCAGCACCGTGGGTCTGTGCAGTTCAAAGTGTGGCTTTGAACACACATCGTGTGGTTTACTCCGCTTGTCTAAGTGGGCAGAGCTGTCTGGCTAAAGGCGAGAGCCCCCTTTTGCAAAGGTGGCAAGTCAAAGTGTCAGGGGAAGAAACTCTGTATGGCATGGTTATGGCTGAACCAGTAAAGTGGTTTTCTCCCCTCTGTCATCGTGCACTCCGTCCTGTGGTTGCTGTTTTGTTGCTTCTGTTTATTGTTATGTTGAGGGGGATCTGCTTCAGTCCATACTGTCAGTTTACATCAAAACGACTTCAGTGTGCCATGGTTCATGTTAACCCATAATTTTCATGTGTGGGGGAATCATTTTCTGCTTCAGTCTGTAGTTTCAGTTTACACAAAAAATGACCAGGGTGAACGAGTAATTTTTGGGATTTTACTGGTTGAGATCAGCATATACTGGAAGAGAAATCAGCAGTTGGTCTGACATACTGGCTGTTATTTTGTTTGGCTGGTTCTCAACTCCCCCCCCCCCCCCCCCCCCCCCCCAAAAATACAACAAAAATGCAGCATATGCAGGGAGTGTGTGCATGCGTTTGTATGTGGTGTGAATGTGTGGGTGCTCTAGGCAGGGAAGGAAACAGGGTATTTGCAAGTTGAACTCTAGTAGACGGCCATGCATCCGACAGGTTACAGTTGTTATCTAACCAGTTTCCGTGAACCACTTTCGCCACCTTAGAGATGTCGCACTAGTTTTAAAAGTGCTTTGAGTCACTGTGTGTGTAATCATCTAATGATTAAAGTTTGCGATGTTTCCCAACTGGTTATTGTTACTGAATGGGTGACGTGATGTCCTGGACAGTTGTATTTGCAAGATTATTGATTGTAATGTAAATTGAAAATTACCCTCATCATTATTAATGTCATCATTGTCATCATCACAGTGTCTGCCATATGTTTAAAAAAAAGATCATCATCATCACAATGACATCTGTTAACAACTTTATTTTGTAAATTGATCTAAAGTAGAATGAAAAGATTTTATATTTTTTTCTGTGTCAGTAATGTGGGGCCGAGGGCAGTATACCTTCTCGGAGAATTAGCGGAGTTGGAGCAGTCCCTTCTCCACTGTGCCACAGCCAGGATGAAGGAGCAAGGGTACTCCCCCATCGCCTGCCCAGAAATCTTCCGCACTGTGGTTGTGGTATGTTGCCGTTGAGAGCGATTAGGTTCTTCGTTTGCTAGTGATGGTGATTTATCTGTGGAGAGGTGCAGTGGCTTTCAGTATGGGTTGTGTTTCTGGTTACACCTGTGCAAGATTCCCAGGCATTTCAAAAGTGAAGAATAGGTTGGTTGTTTTTTTCCTGGCTACCTTGGCCAAAAAAAAAATGTAGCTACTTGTAGTAGTCATTATTAATAAAACACTGCATAGTTTTACATGTGAATAGTATGACCTGCTGTCTGAAGGAGAAATGAGTATCTGAATGGGAGCAAAATTGAGTTATGGTTGTATTTGTCAGGTTTCAAAAATACATAGTTGTGCTTAAAGTGAACTCTGACATATGGAGGTTAGTTTTGGGGTGGGGTTTTACATCCATTTTCGTCATTTTTGGATGGGGTGGTGGTGGTGGTGGAGAGTATGCATTTTGTTTATACCCTATGACATTTTGATGTCAAGTATTGTGCATTTCAGATCGTTTTGTTTTAACCACTGATTCTAATATTGGAGGCTCTCTAGTCTAATGAGGTAATAGTGTTTTTGTAGAGTTGTTTGTTTTTTTGTTTCAGGAAGGGTGTGGGCTTGATCCAACATGTAAGGATGAGGTAAGGCTCAGGAATTACATTGCAGATGTAATTTGTAGTGGTGATACTGATTGGGTGACTGTGACTTGTTGAAGTGATGCATTTTGTTTCTCAGCTCCATTTCTGATAATGTTGGCAAGCATGGCTTTAATAGTTGTGTGTACTGGAAATCCTGTCATCGTCAATATTTATGTTAAATCTGCTAAATGAATCAGTTAAATATTTGCTGGTACTGTGCGGATGTTTGTGTGTGTACATGTGTGTGTGAAGAGAAAGAGAGAGAGAGCTTGTGTATAAATAGAGTCTGAAAGAGACAGAGCTTGTGTATAAATAGTGTCGAGAGTGTGTGCGTGTGTGTGTGTAAATAGATAAAGAGTGTATGCGTTTTAAATATATAGTCTAGTCTGTGTTAGACATGTGTGTGTGTGTATTTAGGAAGGGAGTGAGATAGTGTAAACTTTTAAATTGCGATCAAGTTAGCAACTGTCACCAAGTTGCTTTTCTCACTCACACAGATACTGACCCTTCAGCCAAAGGAAGAGGACCACTGGGAACTGAATGCTTATCACCTGAAGGGAAACTCACTGCTTTCCTATGCAGGTACTGTGGTGTTACCCATCTGCACAGTCACTGGGATAGCGCCCTGATTGACAACAGTAGGTGTTGCCTAACATCAGAGGATTGATCACTCCTGTACTGTGTTGTTACCCACCTGTACAGTCCCTGGGATAGCATTATGACTGACAACAGCAGGTGTCGCCTAACATCAGGGGATTGGTCACTCCTGTACTGTGTTACCCACCTGCTCAGTCATTGGGATAGCACCCTGATTACAACAGCAGGTGTCACCTAACATCAGGGGATTGGTCACTCCTGTACTGTGTTGTTACCCACCTGCACAGTCATTCAGAGCTGCCAACCACTACGTTTTGGCCGTAGTTTGCTATGCCCAAGGGCACTGCGCTACGCTCATGATCATATCACTGCGCGCTCCTCAGAAAAACAAAAATTGTTTATTTTTGATCAAATTTGCCAGCAACTGGTTGCGCGTGTGCCTTTTTTGTGTCTGAGATGTTGGTTGTGCCACAGCCAGTCAGCATTCATGTTGTAGCCAGCTGACCAATTGTAGCGTTTGGTTCAATTCCCGCTCTATTATATCAAATAAAGTAACTGTTCATTGATTTAAAAAAAAAATGTATAATGGAAAACAGTGTGTGCATTGTTTTGTGTTATAAGTACAGTCATTTTTGTCCTAATTTAACCGTACTGGTTGACTGGGCATAAAATACCAAGTTCCTTTACCTTACATACAATCATTCATTCTTGACTCTTTTTTGTGTGTGTGAATCAGGAAAGCAGACTTTATTTGATGTGGCAAATAACCTTTGCTGCAGGAAGTTCTTCAGTATGGTAGCAGGTATTTTGTCTTTCTGTTGATGTGAATTTGCTGATGAGGAACCGAGCATATTAATACAGGCTGAATCAGTGATTTGTGTCCTGTGTGTTTCAGCTTTCTTTGCTAAGATGCAGCTGAGGCACAAGTGCCTGCCGTTGAGGATGTATTCTCTTGGTCGTCACTACAGACCACAAAACGGTAGGTGCAGGATTTGCCCCAAACCACCAGATTTTGAAAGCAGTCTCAGGGGATTGGCACAGAGCAAGAATACTCACCCCCCTAAGCCAAAGTTAGGCACAATCAAGCGTGGTCACCAAATGAATGGGTGACTGTAAACTGCTAGTCTTTGGCACATCATGAGATTTCTGAGACTTGCTCAAAGCTCGCCTTTCCAATGATTCGAAAGACTTTATAGTACATTATTAGGCAAATAGTGATTTGCAGCACGGACAAATGATCATAGTAATAGTGGGGTCTCAGAGCACCCTTTCCTAAATGAGCACTAGGCACATACATTTGTAACACAATGGCCTTTGGCCCCCCACCCTCCCTCTATTAAAGCATTATCGGCTGCCCCTTTTTGGAGGACGGTCGAATAAGCAAGTGAGCGAGGCCTGTCAAAGATACGCAGTGTCAGTTGGCGATAGTAAGGGGAGGTAAGTCGTGAGACTATGAATTGCCCCTTTTGACGTTGCCCTGAGGAGCTGGGGGGTGCATGATCTGCTGTATGGCGCTGTGACGCGGCTGCCCCGAGTGTCCGCTGTCAGCGACTGACAGATGGCCAGTCAGCCAGGGGGGCAGCAGCGGCCAACATCTGCCACGAGTCTCTTTTGATAATTAACATTTGTCAAAAGAACCTGTTTTGATTAATAAGATCGTTGTGAGGAGTTTTGTAACCAGGCCGCCCCACGCCATTCGGCACCTGCTGCCGGGGACTGATGGATGGCCGGTCAGTCATAAGACAATGGTGACTAGGCTGTTGTGTTTGAGTTAGTTTTGTTGTTTGAGAGTTTGTAACTGATTTATTTGTTGGGTTTAGTTCACAGCTCTGTTACACATTTCATACTCAAAAAGACATAAAAACACACAATATTAACCTACTTGGCCCCAGACCAGCCGCTGCCGTTTCACTACGAAATCCCTTGCAAAGGGAAGTAACTGTGTCAAATGATCCCTGTATACAACTTTAAAAATCAATAATAAACACCAAACAAAAGTTTCAGCTCACTTCGTATTTTTAACAGTTTGCGAATACAGTGTTCTTGTATATCCAACAGGTTTTGATTTTTTTCACTAAAAAGTAAAAGCATCAAAAATTAATAAATCCCAAGTCTGAAATGTCCACATCTCAAAGGATTTAGCTCCAATGCCATTGCTAACAGTAGGGCTTTTGTTTATTTTTGGGCATCTGTTGCATGTCCACCTCGCAACGTTGAAAATTCACAGCGTCTCTCAAACTTTGCCGAACTTCGAAAAAAGGACATTGCCGGAAGTAGTAAACAATAGTGGAAATGAGGCTACAAGTCTCATGAGAATTCCTATTTGCATAAGCCGAGATGCTAATATGGAGTGTCTGCTAGCTGGCTGCTACCAGGTGGTCTGGGGTTTTGCGATAAGGCAAAAGAGCGGGCGGTGACGGGCGGTCTGGGGCCAAGTGGGTTAACACACAAATTTGTCGTCAAAACATTGTGCCCTTCCCCAAGGCACACGCATACATGCGCGCATGCACACATTCACACACATGTACTTGCACGCATGCACACACACATACAGTAAGAAGAAAAACTGTTAGTTGTACATGACATAACAACCTCATAATTTGGGGAATGAAATGGCATCCTCTTGTTTCAATAACATTGATCAAAGACAGGACCCCCAGTAGTATTACAGTTCTGCTCACATGAACATGATTATCAGTCAAGAGAGTCAGCACTCTCAGTCACCCGTACTTTACAATTTTGATCACGACTCGCTGGTTGTGTTAAGAGTGAACAGAGTGCTCTGATTATGAATCAAGAGAGACAGTGCTGTCAGTGACCCTTGCTTCACAATTTTCACAATCATGGCTTGCTAGTCGTGTTAAGAGTGAACTGAGTGCTGTCAGACATCTGTAATATAAAATACTGAGTGTTTACTGTTTGTTACAACAGGTTGGGATCTGCCAGGGTTGTATGGTGCTCTTCAATCAAACAGAGTAAGGCAGACATTGATGGTGTGTGTGTGTTTGCTTCAGTGCATGTTTGCTACAGTGTATGTGTGTGTGTGTGTGTTTTATTGTGTATGAATATGTGCGCGTGTACATGTGTGCTTGAGTGTGTATGTATGTGTGTGTGTGCACGCATTTGTGTGTTCCAGTGTGAAGGATTGCTCACTCTTGTCGGAGCAGCATTTGTCACAGTATCAGTTGATGTATGTCACAATTCACATGCAGTCTGACCACACTTCCCCTCACCAATGATTCCCACCTTTGCAGGTGACCATGTTTTCAGCATGCAAGTCGGAGGATGGAGTGACCACACTTCATGAAGAAATGGTGGACACGGTCTGGGAGATCATGCAGGGCTTGGGTCTGCCAGCCAGGTAAGCGTGCTTCTTCCTCCTGCCTTCGTATAGTGTCCACCTTCAACATTATCAAAACTCTGACACTTTTAGTTCATGCTTGGTTGTTTTGGTGCGTATATGATCTTTTTGCATGTGTAGACATGGGGGGGGGGGGGGGGGGGGGGGGACCTCGGTTTCTCATCTCATCTGAAGGACTTTTGTAGTCTGCACAGAATTTGACTCTGGAGAAATCTCAGAGATCCTGTAATGTGCAAAGCCTAGCAGTTTACAGTCACCCATCCATTTGGAGAAATCTCAGAGATCCTGTAATGTGCAAAGCCTAGCAGTTTACAGTCACCCATCCGTTTGGTGACCGCACTCAATTGTGCCTAACTTTGGCTTTCAAGAGTGAGTACTCTTGCTCTGTGCCACTGACTCTGCTGTGGGCTGGAGTGTGGTCATGGACTTGTTAACTGACAGCTTGTATGCTGTCATCTCAAGTGCTGAAAAGTCCTTGAGTTTTAAAAGCCCAGTGAAAGCTAGGCACAGTATTTGAAAGAGGGAACTGTGAAAGTGGTAAACGTAGAACTAGTAGAGTACCTTGACAGTTGTGTGTGTGTGTGTGTGTGTGTGTGTGTGTGTGTGTGTGTGTGTGTGTGTGTGTGTGTGTTGCATGCACTGAATCTTGAAAATATATGTATTTAAAGAATGTGTAAGCGCTTAGGGCCTATGAAGGTTAGGCGCTCAAAGTATCCATTGTTATTATTCAGCTGACTGAAAACTGACTTTTCCTCACTTATCCATACTGCTCCTGGTAGTGCTGGACTGAAGCTAGTGAAAGAGCTTGTCTGACCTGCTCAGCAGAACTTGGTTGTGAAAGCTGAATGCACACTACACACAGTTCTGGGATGGGATGACTATGAGTCTGAGTGTGACGGTTCAGCAGAGCTTGGATGTGAAAGCTGAATGTACAGACACAGTTCTGGGATGGGATGACTATGAGTCTGAGTGTGACGGTTCAGCAGAGCTTGGATGTGAAAGCTGAATGTACAGACACAGTTCTGGGACGGGATGACTATGAGTCTGTGTGTGATGGTTCAGCAGAGCTTGGATGTGAAAGCTGAATGTACAGACACAGTTCTGGGACGGGATGACTGTGAGTGTGAGTGGTCAGCAGAGCTTGGTTGTGAAGGCTGAGTTAGGAGATTAGACCTGGGACCAAACTCCAAGGATCAGTTTAGGGCATCGCTCCTCCAACCACTAACAGATGGGTTACATCATAGTTCAGTTAGGTTTGTGCTAGATATTATTACAGCATTCTTTCTCCAACCACTGCCTTACTTTGTTACGCCATAAGTCTCTGGAAACGGTCAGCTAAGTGACAGTTTTTCTTTGGTGCTCAAATAGCTGTAAGTTTGTAACAACACAGACAGCTGAAATTATATGACTTTTTTTCCCCATCATTTTTCCTCCAACCACTGCCATACTTTGTTACGCCATAAGTTTATGGAAACGGTCAGCTAAGTGACAGTTTTTCGTTGGTGTTCAGGTAACTGTAAGTTTGTAACAACACAGACAACTAAAATTATATGACTGTTTTATATAACTATGCCACATGGGCAGCCACATGCCATCGTTGGAGGATGGAACAAACCATTATGCAGGACACAGCTGTACATGACCTTGTAGTTATACTGTGTCTTTGTACTGCAGGAAAATGCGGATTTCAGCCAAACACCTGGCACCATCAGAAAGCCTGCGTACTGAGATACAGGTCTGGGCACCCAGTCTTCAACAGTATGTCCCGGTGAGTCAGGAGACCCTATGAAGACGGAATGCAGGTGCACAGGCGCCAGGTTGTGCTGCCTATGGCAGTGCAGTAAACTGACTGCATGTGCAATATCGCCCAGTTGTACAGGATCAGTGCACCTCAATGAGTTCAGCAAACTTCGGAGTTTGAATGGAATAGTAGGATAGTGGAACTTTTAATGAGGGACTTCCCTGATGCTCCCTGTATTGAGGGCACTTTTGTCTGAAACTTTTCCTTTTCACCATCCCACTTTGGCAGGGTATTTTGGTGGTCTTGAAACTTCCTTTTCACCATCCCACTTTGGCAGGGTATTTGTGGTGATCTTTATACCTTTCCTTGTCACCATCCCACTTTGGCTGGGTATTTTGGGTGGTCTGAAAACTTAACCTTTTCACCATCCCATTTTGGGTGGTCTTTAAAACTTTTATCATCCCACTGGGTATTTTTGGTGATCTTAAAACCTTTCTTTTTCACCATCCCACTTTGGGTGTTTTTTATGGTCTTGAGACTCACATTTCACCATCCTCTTTTGGCTAGGTATTTTCGGTGATCTTAAAACTTTTCATCATACCACTTTGGGTATTGTTGGTGGTCTTAAAATAGGTTCCACTGTGGTCTAAAAATAAAAATAAATATGTGTAAGCACCTTCTTCTTCACCCTGCCCGTTTGCTTCTGATGAAGTGAAGCTTAATGTCCTCAGATGTCAGTTGACGTATTAGGGGCAAGCTGTGACCAATGCCAAAGCATGGTTCAATATAGCTTTACGTCCACAGAAACCAAAAGGCTCGTTAGGATGGACAGCCCAGGACGGCCACCTCGACTCGCACACAGCTCCTGAACTATGCTGCAGTACACCCGCTGGCATGGACCTATATATACAGGTCAATGCCCGTAGGCACTTGCTGAGTGCAGTCCCCTGGATTTCTGTAGTGTTTGTGGTTCGGCAGTATCTGCTGGTCACTTTGCTCCCTTGGAAGTCTGAGTTTGATATTGCTTGTTAATTCACTGTTTAGAGTTTGTGTGTCTGTGCGCATGTCACGATGTGTGTGTGTTTGACTTTCTACATGTATTAATGTGTGTTTATTGCATGGGAGTGTGGGTGTATTCCAGAAAGTTATGAGGCATACTATTACTCATAGCACAATTTTTTTTAATATTGTTTATACGTGTTGAATATTATATATTGTAATTTGGTGTGGGGAACATAGTTTTGGTAAACTGAGGAAAGAGAAAGAAAACAAGTGTTTACATTTATATTTCAAGGGCTGGGTGGTAAATGATAGTGTATGTTTTCTCATTACTTTAGTTTGTTAACACAGCTGTAACTTATTTTGTTGTTTGTTACGCAGGAGTAACTTTTTGTTTTGTTTCTACAGATGGCTCATGTTTGCATTCACAATGATTATCCGAGCTGTCGTCTCATGTCACGCAGCCTCTCAGAAGGAACGCCTCTGCATATGGTAAGGGTGTGGGTTTGTGCATGCCTGTATTTGTGTGTGTATGTCTCTGTGAGCACACGTGTGTGTGTGTGTGTGTCATGAACCACAGAAGTAAAGGTGTGAGAGTGTATGAGTTTTATACTGCCTGTTAGAATAAGTACATTGATATGGTATAAGGTGTTTTTGTCTCTGTGTTTGTGTGAGTGTGTGGGTGCTTGTTATGTGTTTGTGTGTGTGTGTGTCACTAGGTGTGCTTTTGATGTGTTTGTGTGTGTGTAGTCATCTATGACGGGAAAGAGTTACACTCTGACTCTGTGTAAAACTTGGGTGTGTGTGTACTCATCTATGAGGGGAAAGAGTTACATTCTGACTGTATAAAACTGGACATCTAGAAAGGTTACATTCGACTGTTAAAACTTGGTGTGTGTGTACTCATCTATGAGGGGAAAGAGTTACATTCTGACTCTGTGTAAAACTGGGTGTGTGTACTCATCTATGAGGGGAAAGAGTTACATTTTGACTGTGTAAAAGTGGGTGTGTGTACTCATCTATGAGGGGAAAGAGTTACATTCTGACTGTGTAAAACTTGGGTGTTGTGTACTCATCTATGAGGGGAAAGAGTTACATTCTGACTGTGTAAAACTGGGTGTGTGTACTCATCTATGAGGGGAAAGAGTACATTCTGACTGTGTAAAACGTGGGTGTGTGTACTCATCTATGAGGGGAAAGAGTTACATTCTGACTGTGTAAAATGTGGGTGTGTGTACTCATCTATGAGGGAAAAGAGTTACATTCTGACTCTGTGTAAAACTTGGGTGTGTGTGTAGTCATCTGTGAGGGGAAATGAGTTACACTCAGTGTAAAACTTGTGCTTTATTGCCATTGATTTCTGTCTTTATGATGCCCATCCTCCCACATGCTCCATGTCCATGGCAAATTGCTTGATAACTTCCGTACAGTGTTACATTCTTACAATCATAAACTACACTGGCTTCAAAATGCAAGTTTTACAATAACTTGCAGTTTCATTGGGCAACTACATCCCAGGAACATTGTCATAATTGCATTTTGGAGTAGCAGTGTACATCTGTGTATCTAAAGCTTGTGTGCTTCTCCTTCCTTCTGTGCCTAGGTGTCTGGTGTTGCCATGGACACAACAGTCGTCTTGGCAAGCATTCTTGAACACTCCATTTCACAGGTGTGTCTCACTGCCTGTTATGCTGGTGTATTGATCATTGTCTGAGTGAATGTGAAGAGTAGGTTGCTATTTGTTTAGGTAAGTCTAGGTAAGTTCACAACACTTGAATGCCCCCAAGTGAGAGACATGTTACACTGGTGCCTCCAGCTTTATAAGATGGCGTGTCCTGTGAACAATTTTGGGTTGCTATCGTCAAGGTGAAGTTCGCAAAGTTTTAATCCTGAGAAATGGCTATCTGTAGCACTTTTCTCCCTCACGTAAGTTGTGTTTTGTTTTGTTTTGTTTTGTTGTCAAATTCATCCTTTTAAAAAGTTTGCGTAAACAGTGGTATCATAGTTTGAATGATTTTTGTTTGTTTCTTTCTTTTTTTCTGCCCAGCTATGACATGGCATAGCAAGATCAGTGCAGAAGCCCTGGGCTTTATGCTTTTGCCTTTTTGCATGCATACTTTTGCGTTGGTAGATTCTCTGACAACTTCACTTTGAACCGCAAGGAGCATGCTATACTTGTATTGTTCTTCGTAATTGTTCTTTCTGTTAGCGCTGAGATTTGCTTTGCATTGGGCATGAATGGCAGAATTTAAATGGATCAGCTTCTGTTATTTGGATCACAACAAAGACTTGGTGTGGTGTTGTATTTCATTTGTTCATTTTGGGGGAGGGACTGACAGTGTATCTGATGGGTCGTTTGTGGAGTTTTTTGGGGGTGGGTGGGAGGGGGGTTAGACTTGGAGTATCTTTTTAGAGTTGTGTCAGATTTTGAATTCACATATATATTAAAAATGCATCTGTGTCTAGACTGACAGTTAACTGGGCACTGAAAGTGAGGTATCAGTAATCAGTTACTTTCTGACCAGACCAGTTTCAGGCACCTGACCTGTTTTGAATGTCCTGGAAGAGGCTGAAACTGCTGCAAAAGTAATGTTGAAATGGTGTCTCCCCTTTTTTTCAGTGTGAATGATCTTCGCATTTCTTGTGTGGAACAAACCTTCTTTTTTTTTAAAGCATTTGTGTTGTTCTTATTTGCTTTTAATTTTTTGGTATAATGATATGGATTTTTGTTCGATGCATCTTTCACAGGGACAGTTCAGACTGATGGACGTGCCATGCGTGAACAGCAACAGGATGTGACCAGCCTAATTCCAATCACCCGCTTGTTTGTAAGCACAGCAGTGAGTTACTTTGATCACGCGCAAAGCCGAGGGACACTCAGAGAGACCGAAAGGGGGTCGGCTGCAGAGCGAGAGAGGGGCTGGTTGGAGCAGTTCAGTGTCATGTTGCTGGGCCCAGTCCCAGAAGCTCTGGAGAGACCAAGAGGGGAGTCGGCTGCAGAGTGAGAGAGGAATTAGTTAGGCAGCACTTCAGTGTCATACTGCTGGGCCCAGTCCAAGTAGCTCAGGGCAGTGTTGTGTTGCTGGGCCCAGCCCAAGAAGCTCTGCAGATAGATTGAACTTGACACCTCCAGCTGGTGCCACAAGCCTGCTGGAGTGGTGTGTTGCTGGGCCCAGTCCAAGAAGCTCAGTGCTTGCTGGTGTTGTGTTGCTGGGCCCAGTCCAAGAAGCTCAGGGCTTGCTGGTGTTGTGTTGCTGGGCCCAGTCCAAGAAGCTCAGGGCTTGCTGGGGTGTTGTGTTGCTGGGCCCAGTCCAAGAAACTCAGGGCTTGCTGGAGCAGTGTTGTGTTGCTGGGCCCAGTCCAAGAAGCTCAGGGCTTGCTGGAGCAGTGTTGTGTTGCTGGGCCCAGTCCAAGAAGCTCAGGGCTTGCTGGAGTGATGTGTTGCTGGGCCCAATCCCAGAAAGTCAAGACCACCATGATATAGCGCTGGACACCTACAGCTGCCGCTGGTGCCACAGGCCTGCAGGTCTATGGCCATGCATCCTGTCCTGAGGTGACTGAAGGGTGAACTTTAAGCCCTGCTTGCCAAGGATGAAGAGGTGCTTCTGATGTTTTGTGCATGCATGTAAATAGTACCGACAGGCAGCGTTGTAGGTTGGCAGACTTTTTTGTGTGTGTGTGTGTGTGTGAGCGTTCAGGGTGTTGTTGAGAGCATTACAAATGTAAATAATTAATGGTAATAGCTTGGCATTTATGAAGCGCCCCTTTCTCACAAGAGCTCATGCTGCTAAAGTTATTATTAACATTTACAGTTAAATCAGAGCATACAATTGCCATAGACTTACTGAGTCAAGCTTATTACTATTACTGTTATAGTTACTTGGTTTTTAACACATAAAACCATGTAGGTAATTGTCAACATGAGTAGATGTAACAGACAACTTGGAATCCTTTCATGCTCAAGGGTAGTACCATTACTACCTGTATATATTGGGTTTTGACCTGCTTTCAAATCATCACCAGAAGATGCTGGCATGGTCACTTCAGTGGAGTCCGTGGAATCTGTCTTCCTGTACTTTCTGCTGACTAGAGGTGTGCTCAGAATTATTGCTCTCCTCCCCAGATTTGTGAAATTTTCAAAATCAGTCCCACTGCGTTTGTTGCAGTCCTCAATAGATATTGCTTCTAGGATGGAACTCTTTAACACGCACAGCTGGCATTTTGCTAGTGGGTTACCTTGCCTTCATCCATGGCTTTTGGCCTCTCCGAGTCTGGAACTGTAAATTAGTTGCATGGTCAGGGGCACCTCTCTTTAAATTATTTTATGGAACACAGAAATTTTATTCAATAAGGCCATAGCCCCATTTGAAGGGGTGTAAGCACAATAAACCTTGTAATGCAATGCACACATTCCGTATTCCGTATTCTCTCTAAATTAGCTGCATGGTCATGGGTACTGCACCCCTCTCTCTCTCTCTCTAAATTAGCTGCGTTGTCATGGGTACCGCACCCCTCTCTCTCTCTCTCTCTCTCTCTCTCTAAATTAGCTGCATGGTCAAGGGTACCGCACCCCTCTCTCTCTCTCACTAAATTAGCTGCATTGTCAAGGGTACCACACCTCTCTCTCTAAATTAGCTGCGTGGTCATGGGTACCGCACCCCTCTCTCTCTCTATCTCTCTCTCTAAATTAGCTGCATGGTCAAGGGTACCGCACCCCTCTCTCTCTCTCTCTCTCTCTAAGATTGCGCATGTCAAGGGTACCGCACCCCTCTCTCTCTCTTCACTAAATTAGCTGCATGTCAGGTACCACACCTCTCTCTCCAAGTTAGCTGCATGGTCAAGGTACCGATCTCTCTCCTCTCTAATTAGCTCATGTCAGGTCCCCCCCCCCCTCACTAAATTAGTAATTAGCTGCATGGTCAAGGATACCGCATCTCTCTCTCTCTCTAAATTAGCTGCATGGTCAAGGGTACCGCACCTCTCTCTCTCTCTCTCTCCAGTTCACACAGTCTCTCGCTAGCTTCTGTGCTGTACTCCTGCACAACCTGTTAGAAATGCGGCTCTGTCGGCAGTCCAGTGGAGGACTCCTCTGCATGTCTGTGTAGATCTGCTAGTGTTTGGGTGCTGCAGGTGTTGAGATCTGCTAGTGTTTGGGTGCTATAGGTGTTGCTGCTTTCCTTATAATGCAGCCTCTGCTTGGGAGACAATGGCAAACCCTGTAATAAAGTGGCTGAAAAGTTCATTGCAAATGCTACAAGTACAACTACAGGAGCTTTTATGTGTGTGATTCATTTATAGGAAGACCAAGTTGTGTCGGTAATTCATCAGTTGTGGAGGGTTGAAATAGTTGAATGATTGTTTACAGTCCAGTAGACCTTTTGCTACTTTCATAAAGCCGCACATGCATGTTGGTTGCTTGGAACACTTGTCAATTTTTCTTCTGCAGTGTGATTGTATGAGTGTACTTGATAGCATCCTGAAACATGAGACGAATTTGTCGTGCAAAAACAAGCACAACTGCAAACAATGTATTCAGTGCAATACATTTAATGGTTCACATTGTTATTAGTCAACAGCCCATGGATTATGGAATACACCTGGAAGAACATTCTTTCATTGCCACTTTCAAAGAGTGTTTCTGCTTTGCATTTACATGTACAGGATTGGCATTTTTTAGCATCTTCCTGATCTTTTTTTCAAACTGTCATACTCATAGTTCTGTCCCACACATGGACTCCTTTTTTCTTTCTCTTTTAAGTTTTTTTTCTTTTTTACCTACATCCGAGTTTACACACAATAAATATTTGATTATTTTCTTTCCATAGCACATAATTATTGTTTTAGGTAAATGAACACAAAAGGCGTTTTTGCATGTATTTAATCATTTATGTAAGTTGTAACTCAAATCACAATTTCATCTCCACCACTGTTCTCAGCGAGTTTCAGCGGAGCTCGCGTCAACAATAATCCAAAACCTTGGACTTGTCCTTTAAGTTTAACTGAAACATCTGATGAATTTGCTGTGCAAGTACATTTACAAGCACAAGTGCAAACAATGTATACAGTGCAACTGTCGCGGACCTCCCGCTGCACAATGTTCCAGGTCTTCCACGTGACCAAGGTGTCGGTGTATTAGTCCAATACAGGTTGGAGCTTGGTGCGCACGGCTTCAACGCCACAGTTTCCGCATTTCCTGTCCAAGCAGGTCTCCTGGTGGTGGACTTGGCCCTTCTCGTTGTGGCACATTACGAAGCTCACACTTTTCTTTTTTTTCTCTTTTCTTTTTTTAAATTCAATATAACAAATATAACACAATTATAGAACATATCAGTACACCCGTTCCAACTGTGGATAACATACGTATACAAATATACATGCACATGTTATACATAAATATGCAGCTCACACTTGTTCGGTGGTATGAATTCGTGATGTCCCTTGCTGCTGATGAAGTTGCTGATAGCTTCTTGCTTCGGTGCCACATTAGCGCAGTACTCACAGCAGCAAATGTTGATCTTCGTATGTTTGACAGTCTTCGTCATCTTTGGCTGGAGTTTGGCGAACCTCGAGAGAGAGAGCTTTCATTGACGTGTTTGTTTCTTCCTCAGATGCTTTGTCAGGGTTTCCTTTAAACTTATTTCCATGACACGCTTGGGTTCCTGTGTTTTTAGGCTTACGGATGCAAAAGACAGGTCAGTTTTTGTTTGTTTGTTTTACAGTATAACAAATATAACACAGTTATAGAATATGTCAGTACACCCGTTCAAACAGTGAATAAACATACATATATATATATACAGATGTACATGTTATGCATACATAATAAACAAAAACGTACATCCATACCAAGAGCTGGACAAAGTACTTCATAGACAGATATTTGCCTTGCACAATGAGTGAGTGACTGCCTGTCACATGTGTATACATTCTAAATCTAAAATAACTACATATGCACTCAGGTCATCAGTTTTCTGTTGTCAAAAGAGGCTTATAACAGAGCCAATTCAATATAAAGGTGGGCAGTTCGCCGCTGATCTTGGCATTGTATTGACAGGTCAGTTTTTGACACAACCCCACGATTGAAGAAGTCTGTTGTCTTCTGCACAGTTTCCATCGACAGCAGAGCATCTGAGGGACGCTTGCGGACGAAAGCCTGGGAACGGCACTTCCTCATGAAGTTGAAGCTGATCCCATACTTCTTCCGCAAGCATTTGACGCTTTGCTGCCCAGAACTTGCAGAAAGCAGAATGCGTTTTTACCTCACGTCCAGGTGGAGATACCATGTAAAACGTCACCGGTCGGTGTGTTGCTGTGTTTAGTTTAGTCTGGAATTTTCCTTTTATTCGTGTTGCCGTTTGGCCTCTCTGATTTTGAAATTGAAAACTGGCCGTTCTGTATGTTACAAATGTGACACCATCAAAAATAAGTGCAGATTCAAGATTATTTCAGATAGCTACCTGTTATTTGAAAACAGTGTGGAACTGAAACATCCTCAGCAGTGGTAGTCTACGAAAACTGAATAAACTATTACCATGTACTATACTACTAACAGTAACAACATTCACCTGAAAAAATGTATAGACAAGCATCCATATTTTTTTAATGAACTGATAAGTTTGTAAAGTTTTTAAAATAAATCTATCTCACTGACACTTGCTTTCATTGCCACTGGAATTTGGATGGAGGAAAAAAAAGCCCACCCACCTGAGCTTGCAGTACTCCCCCCACCTCATGCCCCCTCCCCCCCCCCCCCCCCCCCCCCCTCCCCAATTTGTTATACTTTATATCTAATCAGTACAGCCAAAAATAATAAATACACGCCTTTGATATACTGTTTGAAACTGAGACGCCCGTTTGAACGTTATCATGGCCTCGTCAGTAGAAATGTCCTGTCCTGGCAAGTAGTGGGCACGACTGTCCTCAAGGACAACAACATTCAGCAGTGGGCGGACCTTGAATGGGGGATCATAACCAGGTTGGCCTTTGGGTACTGCAGCCCTGTTGTCATTTAAGTGGAAGTGCTGTGACAGCTTCTGGGATCTGCCTTTAGACATGACGTCAGAAAATTGCTGGGACCCGCAGAAGTGGATCTGTAGACCAGTACATTGCAGTTTCTGGCATGCTGTGTACTCCAAACATGAACTGAACAAAAAGAAAAGAAGAAAAAAAAGCTTCATTTCATCTGATGTTGCTTGTTTCCAGTTCTTGTCTGCTGCTCCCTTTTCTTCTTGCTTCCGTTGGGCGTAGAAGTTGGCCTGCTCTGCCACATCAGACCAAAACGATACTGGTAACAACAGAGAAAACAAAAAAATCAAATGGAGTGGCGTCGGCAGGCAAGTCATGGCTCACGCCCACTTCTAGCTTTCTCTCCTCACGCAACTCGTCAAACTTGAAGTTGGGCACAATTTCCTTCGTCTGAGCAGGCCAATGAGTAAGTAGTCAGCTCGTTCCGTTTCTTTTCACTCATTCGTTTCTGCCGTTTCGCTTGGCTAGGGCCAACAGCAACAGGTAAATCAGCATCTTCTTCTTCTTCGCCACCACTTTCACTTTCGTCGTCGTCGTAGTTGTCAAACCGTTGCGATGCATCTTGTTGGACTACTAAGTCGTCGTAGTTGTCAAACCGTTGCGATGCATCTTGTTGGACTACTAAGTCGTCGTAGTTGTCAAACCGTTGCGATGCATCTTGTTGGACTACTAAGTCGTCGTAGTTGTCAAACCGTTGCGATGCATCTTATTGGACTACTAAGTCGTCGTCGTAGTCAAACCGTTGCGATGCATCTTGTTGGACTACTAAGTCGTCGTCGTAGTCAAACCGTTGCGATGCATCTTGTTGGACTACTAAGTCGTCGTCGTAGTTGTCAAACCGTTGCGATGCATCTTGTTGGACTGCTAAGTCGAGATCGACGTCCGATTCTTCCCCTCTTACGAGTTCACGTAGTGTGAAACTTTCAAAAGCTTCCTCGTCGTCGTCATCGCTATTCCCCATCACATTCAGCCAAAACTGCCACGGATCTTCGGCCGCCATCTTGCGAAAATAGCATGTCAAATTTCTCAAAATTCTAAACAAATTATACAAAACGAACTGCTTTAGGTATCAACAAACGGAAAACGCGCCAATACAGTGCAGAAACGGAAGTCTCGGCTGAAATCACGCTGTACGCGATGTGCGCAATGCATTATGGGAGGTTCCAAACGAAAGTGAGGCGTCATGACCGACTTTTTGCGGGTTCTGTCGGGTGCTTCGAGTGGGATTGGGTTAAGGAAAAGCCTTGCTGATGATGCACACGATGTCCTGAAAAAAATAAAATGAGGGGAAAAGTGCACAGGAAATGTGACACCACACATACCGCGCACGGGACGGGTATATTTACAGTGGCATTATGATGTAACATAACAATAAAATATAAACACAAACAGTAGTGGGAAATATCTTTATTGATACAGTCTCAACGACACAAAAAGAAAATTAATTATCGGTGGTTGATTTTTTGTTTTCCCTCTCAGTGGTGACCGGCATCTTCTTGGCTGCTGAAGAAAGGTCCAGGAGAAAATGCGCATTACAGTATAACCTGTTTATTCATTTTTCACACTGGAGAATCTCCTTGCGTTTTTTCGTCCACCTCTTGTTGAAAAAGGTTTCATAGTCGCAGCTCGGTCAGTCATTATTCCAACCATATTTCTCATGAGATCTGCTGTTGACACTGGATTCACTTCAGCTGGATCCAGATCCTCCAGCTCTTCAAACATCCGTAAGTTAGACCGAGGAGAGACTTTGCGTCTTCACGGGCAGCAAGCTGAAATCCTAGAGAGGGTGTGGGCTGATCCTCAAGGGTAATTTGATGCCCGGTGAACATTTCCCCATCACAGTGCATATCGTAACATGTTCTCCCCATCTCTTCTTTAGCATGAATCGTTGCCATCACTTGGCCTGCATCCGCAAAACGAAGAGTGCTCCTCTGGCTTTGCACTTCTTCGGGTGCAATGTCGATATTGAAAACGTGGCGTCCTACTCTCTGAATGACTTTCCCAATTATCAGTGTGGGGATCAACGTGTTCCTCTCCCAGCTCCACCATTGCCTCAAACCTAAATTTGTTGTTAGCCCTGATATAACCCTTTGTGGTTGACTGGGCTCAAAGCGCCGACTAACTAACTAACACCATTGCAATGTTGAGAATTTCGGTATCCAAGTCCTGCTGCTTGATAACCAACAACGACACGTTCAAATAACGCGCAGACACAACTTCGGCTGCCACGTAGGCCTACTGCTCAGTCGCGTGCGCCGTGTCGTCCGCCCGGATTGTCACGTGACGTCTCAACGTTGTTGAGTCGGCTGTACAACTTCACACTCCACCTAATGGGCAAGTTCTTCATGATGGCAGTGCTGTCCGAAGAAACTCCACGATGCAGAGCCCTGTATACATCATCATGCTGTGGCTTTTTGTCCGAGGACATGCAGTGTTCGAACGAAGACCGGCTCACCTCCCTCGTTCCGGTGGTGTTGGGCAAGTTCTTCATGATGGCAGTGTTGTCCGAAGAAATTCAGGGCCCTGTGTACATTTATCATGCTGTGGCTTGTTGTCCGAGGACATGCAGTGTTCGAAGACCGGCTCACCTCCCTCGTTCCGGTGGTGTTGGGCAAGTTCTTCATGATGGCAGTGCTGTAGTACGACTGAAGAACGGTGCATGCTGTAAAGGCGCCATAGCGACGGCCGCCGTGGTGATCCGTCTTTCGCTGTTCCTCACAGCAGCCCCCTATCCTCTGTGCAGCTGCTCTAGAACCGTGTCAGATGACCCTGACCCTGACCCTGACTCCGCTGAAGATCCCATTTGGGACTGTGGACCCGAAGAACAAACAGCCTTGGGCGGAATGGCTAGCTTCACTGGGAGCCGGTGTAAAATCCGGCTGGGGCAAGTCATCCGCTAATGCAGTGGCATCTGGACCAGTTTGTGACTCTTCTTCAGGTGCCTGGGGACATGGCCGATCAGTGCCTATAGAGGGCACAAAGTCCACGTCGGTGAAACTTGAGGATGAATTCCACTGACTCGAAATCCGCTGATGATGTTTGATGGCTTCGCAGCTCCCGGCCACGCGTCCCTGAGTTGTCTTGGCGGGAGGTCATCAATGGTCATGATTTTTCCAGGGTTATTTCTCCCGCCGCTCCTGCGGGGACTCGAACCCGAGACCTTTCGATCAAGAGTCCGGCGCTGTAACCACCAAGGCCTCTAACCCTCTCCCCAAATATAATAATTATTATAGAGATGGAAAAAATCAACAGTATTTATGGAATTGTACACCACCACCCGCACACCAGCGCGAGCTCACACCACACAGTCGTAGTGGCACCGGCACCACAGCGAGTATATCGTGGGCATATTCAGAGGGTTTCTCCGAAGACCCACTTTTTCACCTGAGCAGGGACTGCATAGATGAAAAAGTGGGTCTTCAGAGGAACCCTGAAAGAGTGAATGAAGTCATCAAGCACGTAGATGAACTGGACAGATCGACTTGCAGCAAGTGGAATGCGAGCCTGGCTTGTGCGACCTACACTCCGGAACTGCACAACCGAGGGGTTGACTCGCGTTCACTCAGGTGCCTGGGTGCGTCACATGACCACCTTTTTTGGCTCACACGAACACTCACTTACAAATTGTGAGAGGATATTGTATACTTCTTCATCAGTCTTTTGCACAAACCTGAGAACTCGTCTATTTGTCAGCCGAGTGCTGAATGGGTTGATTCGACACCGACCTATTTCGGCTAGAGCATCGAGGAAGTTGGAAATGCAAACTCACCCTCCATCCCTCCCCGGGAGATGAAAGCGATATTTTTGTACGTGGGTTGACAACCCCCCCCACCCCCACCCCCACCCCCACCCCCACCCCCCATCCCCCCGGCCCCTTCCACCGTTTTATTGCGAGTCGATTGAGTGTTAATGTTCTACCTTAAGTGGAACAAAATCGAGAGGGTGTCGGGATTTATGTTTCGTTCATCTGACGTGTACAACGAGTGTGTATGCACCAATGCAGCGCCTACAAAGTCCTCTCATCTGAGAGACCAGAGCTGGCAACAGCACCTCCTGATTACTCATTCCTTTTTTTTATTTTATTGAAGTGTGGGGAACCACCAGTGCGCATCGGATGTAATCAACGCTTGACCATAAAACACATTTTACTTGTTCAGATTTTATTGAAACAAGAGAAAGCCGTTTTACAGCTCAGTCACTGGGTGTACTATCTGAAGAAGTCTCACTGGGAAAGATTTCAAAGTTTTTGAAAGATATAAATATTTTTTGACAGGATATAAACCTCCGTTGTTGTTGTTGTTGTTGTTGTTGTTTTTTTGTTTTTTTTGGGGGGGGGGATTTTACCCACTTTTTAAGTCTGTTTTTGAAAATCTCTCTGTAGTACTATGTCCTTTGGTTTCCTTTTCCAAATTACACTGCTGGTTGTCACATACATGTATGTAGTTAAAAAAAAATAAAAAAATCCTTCTTGCATGGTGCACAAAAACGTTTATCAGAATGTTCACTGTGTACCAAGTCTGGGAGCTCATTGAACTGCAGAGGTTCAGCTATGCAAGCTGTGTTAATGATGCTCCGTGGTAATTTAAACAGTTCACTCACAACTGATGAGTCTGCACATTTGACAAAGTCCTCATGCGGAAGAGGTGCTGGCTGATCTGGCAAGGTGGCCCCTCCAGTAAGCTGTATGTTACAATTGCCCAATGCTGAGGGATGTCGGTTCCGTTTCAAGGAGAAGTTTCCCAGTCGCTGTGCTTCTAAATTCTGGATAGCGCCTTTGTTCCATTGTTGATGTTCATCCGTGCAAGATTTTCCCGATCTTCCAGTTGCAGTGGCATACTGCAGCTGTGAACAAAAACAGATACACAGTACTTTATTACTCAGTAATATATTGTGATGCATACCCAGGTTCCTCCCCCCCCCCCCCCCCCCCCCCCCCCCCCCCCCCCTCCAGATTTCAAATGGCGAACGAAGCCGACGAAGTGCTGCTCGATAACCGGCCTCGTTAACAAGCTGCGGAAATTAAAAAAACCACCAAAAAAACCGGAACAAATTGCAATCTGAGAACGTCGAGTCGTGAGTACGATTGCCTTGCCAAAACGGGCACTAAGGAAGCGTTCACGTTGTGACTGGGACACTAGGTCAAACGTCAAAGGCCGGCAACATGCGCCGACTCGAAACTACAATCAGAGACAAAAATGTAACGATGATTATGTGAATTTGATGCCACTGCACAAAACTAAACAACGCCTGTGTAGTACAAGTTTACTAGCAGTCTGGTTACGACTAACGTGTTTTGAACATTACACATGTGTTTGCGGGTGTATGTTTGTGGAAAAAGCCGGGGCGGGCGAGAGGGGGAGAGAATGTGAGAGTGAGATATATATTTCTTTGACGTTTTATTTTATTTTATTGTTATTTTAAATGTACCTTCTTGAGTCTTGAGCCCATGTGTCAACGGAAAATTTTCATTTTTATGCTTTGCATATTGACGAATAATAAAGATTGATTTGATTTGATTTGATTTAAAAGCTCAGCATACTCCCTAGAAAGTTTTTTTTCTTTTTTTTTCTGTCGTCCTCGGCTGACGGTTGGTGAGAAATGTTCATAATATGGCAGACGTACATAAGAGCAACAAGTTCCTCTTTGTTGCCGGTATTTCTCATACTTCTTACGCCCAGAAAATCCTGCAGAGGCTTCATTTTCCATAACCGGAATTGTTCTCTGTTGACTGATTCCATAGCTACTTCGTTTGGATCTCGAAGACCTTGTACATACAACGAATATCAAATGCAACGACCCTTCCCTATGTTGAACAACTGCGTATAAACATCCGCTAGTAGGTACGGTGATCTCGTCTCGCCAAACGAGAGATCGCGGGAGCTTGGAATATCGATAGAGAGTATAACAAAAAGAAGATTAAGAGCGGAAGTGCGTCGGATATTTCAGCGGTTTCGGAACTGGGCCGTATGAAGACAATCACGTCTAGGAGCGTGAAGTTATGAATACCAGTCTTAGCATGTACACATGCTTAACATTTATTGTGTGATGACAAAATGTGTCTCGCCCAGATATAGCCGTACTGGTTGACTGGGCGTAAAAAACACCAAGTTACTTACCTGGATTAGGTCAGAATATAGCTGCTGCCAATATTCTCTCTTTTGTTTCTGCTCCCACGGCGGGGTACTGTGACGCAGAAAATAAGGACCATCCCGTCTGTTGAGTACGCAGAGCTGACAAATGTTCTCCTTTTAAAGCCTGCAGCAGGTCAGAATATAGCCATGCATGCTTCTGCCGCTGCCAGGAATTTCTTCCATGTTTTATTTACTATCTTCGCAGTTCGTTCATCATCTTATTATTATTATTATAAACTAGGAGATAAACCTAAATTTGTTGTTAGCCCTGATATAACCTTTGTGGTTGACTGGGTTTAAAGCACCAACTAACTAACCTCTCTCTCTCTCTCTCTCTCTCTCTCTCTCTCTCTCTCTCTCTCTCTCTCTCTCTCTCTCTCTCTCTCTCTCCAAATCCCCTCGATCCTACTTTTTCAACTGGGTAACGTTTTCATTGGCTAAGGCAGTTTCCATCGTTAAAATCCCATTACAAAGTGGTTTTATGGACAGCCGGTCAGATTAATTGCATGTATTTTGTAGTGTTTAATGGACTTGTGCTTGCAGTCACGAGCCATCGTTTGCTTTGCATGTCGGTCGTGTCGGCAACTTTCATAAAATTATATGCCTTGCAAATAAGGGAACGCACAGGTGAATCGGTAAATACATGAATGGAAAAGTTATTAATGATTCGATCAAAGTTTGAAATAATGAATACATGTGACATAATGTGTTTGAAAAAAAAGAAAATCAAATCGAATAAAGGATTGTTTGCTAAATATCTCACTGTCTTCTTCTCGTATGCGTGCACCTGTGTGTGTGTGTGTGTGTGTGTGTGTGTGCGTGCGTGTTGTGTGTGTGTGTGTGTGTCTGTCTGTCTGTCTGTCTGTCTGTCTGTCTGTCTGTCTCTCTCTCTCTCTCTCTCTCTCTCTCTCTCTCTCTCTCTCTCTCTCTCTCTCTCTCTCTCTCTCTCTCTCTCTCTCTCTCTCTCTCTCTCTCTGTGAGTGCGTGCGCGCGCGTGTCTGTGTTTTTCCTGTATTGTTTAGCGCCAGCCTAGCCTTAGACTTAAGGGGTTTGAATAAGAGTTTTTGAAACATGCACTTTCTTATGACAGAGTTTGATCCTCCTGGGGTGACCCTGACTGGGCGTAAAACACCAAGTTACTAGCTGAGGCTGTGCGGTTCACAAGACGTTAAACTCTAGTGACTATAACTCAGATCTGTCTGATATGACTCACAGTTCGATGGGCCAAGTATGGCCATCAAGCAATTATCAGTCTAATTATTGTCGTCGTTGTAGACCATTTTTAATGAGATAGGTCACGGTGGGTTAAGACGTCGAACACGATGTTGGAATGTGAAACTTCTTTGCAGGTGACAATGTTGCCGACAAATGTAGATCGGAGGGTAGTAAGTAGTTTGGTGTTTTACGCCCAATCAACCATTACGGTTATCTCAGGGCGATATACATTTTGATGACACATTAATGTTAAAAATTTGAAAGTTAAAAACTGGTATATATATTCACTTTTTTTTCTTTTTTTTTCTTTTTAAACAATCGTGTGAGTAAAACGCAAACAAAAAAACTTTTCACACACACACACACACACACACACACACACACACTATATATATATATATATATATATATATATATATATATATATATATATATATATATATACATCCAGGAAACCAATCACTTCGCAAACATGAAACAGAAATACACATACAAACATCAGACAAATTTTCGAAGTTAGTCCTTTCAATATTACCTCCGTTTAGAGAGCACATAAGGCTAGGACATGCTGGTATAGTCGACCATTCCGTCTGATTTATCGATACCAGGTTAAAGAAAAGTATAAGTATATATATAGATATATATTAAAGGAATGGATGAACACACTACAATTTGTTTTTTAACTTATATAAATGCATAATAGCAAATACCAGTGCCTTATGGCAGCAAGCTGCACATACCACCTACCAACTATCATCTCTTAGCTGCTCCACATTTGCCCAGGTCAGTAATGTGCCAACGCAGTCTCGCTTTCAATTTCGTGAACCCACGTGACCTCCGTCGTGAATGCTCTTACGAATGGCTCATGACAGTTTTTCCGGAAATAGAAACATATTAAACTCCTTTCTGCTACTTTTTGAGAAATGTTGAAAGATCGATGTATATATAACAGCATATACGTTTCAGTTTATTATTATTAAATAGGTGGGAGGGGGGGGTCGAAAAAATCGGATTTGAAATACATTATGTTGCAAGTAGAGTTTATGACAAGACTCGCGAGCCATACCGGATGCACTGTTTGTTTACGTAACAGCAGCTGGTCTTGATCCTCACGCATAGATTCCACACCAATCTTCGTCGAAGGACTGTTTAGAGACAGCTTACGCAATGGGTCTGAGTGAGTGACTACGAAATAAGGAACACGAGTTGTGTAAATTTGTCGTAGCCAGCGAGTCTTGACAAGTTTGGGAATGGAGTGGAGTGGAGATAGCTCTAGACTTTACGCCATCCCTTAGATTTCCCCGGAGACAAAAATTCTGTGCAGACTCAACAAAAGTCCTTTGGATGAGACATAAAATAAACCGAGCCCTCACCACTGTAGTAAGTTGGACACTATATTACTTCGGCTCGAATCTGCTTCGGCTCTCCGTTCTCTTCAAAGGTTGTAGTCTGTGGACACTGTCTTGTGACTTTGTCCCTCACAATAAATATTACGAAACATTAAAATGGCTCTCATCGCTGCCCATCTTAATGCGAAATCATTCTGGTGGTGACAGTGTAGCGATAGGTATATAATCTACCTCTCCCCCCACCTCCATATCCCCTCCCTCCCCCCCCCCCCCCCACCCCCTCCCCGTCCCTACTAAGCCTGATGGTTTCTGTGAACGTTAAGCACCATGATTACTTACTAACCCCCCCACCCAACCCCTGTACCCCTTTCCCCTCTTCTCCCCGTCCTTAATAAGCCTGATGGTTTTTTGTGGACGTTAAGCACGTTGTTTACTTACTATATTACGAAAGAAGAAAAGAAGAGACTTAATAACTTACGGCAGTGTTTTTTTCCCCCTACCACACTCGTGACCACCTCTCCATCATGCTTTCCGTCCGCGCTCCGAACAGCAGGCTAAGTAGCTCTGAAGTTTGTCTAACCAACGGCACAGGAAACTGCTCTGTCTTTGCCGAAATGGTAGCGAGTGTAGGTCAAATGAAAACCCGAAACGTCACCCTGTGAATTGTGCCTGGAACAATGGCGTGGGTGCCAGACACACGTTTTTATGTCGGACGGCTTTCCGCCGGTAGGCCGAGCTTTTTCTCTCTTTGTCGTCTTGGCCATACGTTGATAGTATTATTAGGTCTCTCGTGTCTGATCGTTGCTCGAAAAAAGAGAGAGAAAAAAAGGCTCTACGGCCCTGAAAATAATAACAACAACAGCAACAACAACGACAACAACAGTAATAATAATAACAACAACAACAACAATAATAATACATATCAAGGAAGTTTATTCTCTAAATTAACATTGCATTATAATATGCATGCAGAGATTCTGCCTATACAAGTGACGTTTCTCCAAACAGCGTGTTCATAGTAAGTAAACATGGTGCTTAACGTCCACAGAAACCTTAAGGCTTATTAGGGACGGGAGCATGTTCTTGCGCAGATCAGTCAACATGTTTCACATCACAAAATGTGCACAGTTTAAAACATACATGCATACATACATACATATAACAACAACGACAGTGGGGTGTTAGATCACCCTTTCTTAAATGAGCACTAGGCGCGTACATTTCATAACCAAGCTAAAACAACCGACATCAAAACGCACGATATTAACACACACACAAATTAAAGCAAAAAAAGAATCTGAAAAAAATATGGCTGCTAGCTTTCTAAAACAAGATACAAACACATAAAAGGTTCAAAAGAACGCTATATTTTGGACAAAACACACAGAAAAAGAAGAAAAAAATCTTCACAAAACATTTGTCATCAAACTAATTGGCGCATGTTTTGGATTGTCTCGTTAAAATTAAACTTTCATCTGAGCCTTGTGTGTGTTTTGATCTTGTTTCAGAACAATGGCAACCAACTTTGGTTGTCTTCTCCTCCTTCTCTCTCTCTCTCTCTTCGCCCCCCCCCCCCCCCCCCCCCCCCCCCGGCTCCTTTTGCCACCAGCTAATTGAGTTTCCGTTTCAGAACTGCAGTTTCGCTCTGCTAAGAAGCCCAAACTGTCAAAGGCTCTCTTTTTTCAAACCTGGATCAGGACGGAACATGGCTTTGTGATGCCGCACGGAGTCCTCTGCCAGGACACAGTTCCGCCTTTTTAATTTCCGCTTCCTTTGTTCACGGACCTCTCTCTCTCTCTCTCTCTCTCTCTCTCTCTCTCTCTCTCTCTCTCTCTCTCTCTCTCTCTCTCTCTCTCTCTCTCTCTCTCTCTCTCTCATCTTTTATGCAGTCGTAAGGCAAATTTCTATGTTATTCATAGACAATAGATTTTTCCTCTCTCTCTCTCTCTCTCTCTCTCTCTCTCTCTCTCTCTCTCTCTCTCTCTCTTCTCTCTCCTCTCTCTTCTCTCCTTCATGCAGTCGTAAGCAAATTCTATGTTATTCTAGATTCAATAGCTCTTCTCTCTCTCTCTCTCTCTCTCTCTCTCTCTCTCTCGTTCATCTCTCTCTCTCCTCTCCTCCTCCTCTCTCCTCCTCTCTCTCCTCTCTTCATCTCTCTGCTTTGTCTCTCTTGTTCTCTTCTGTCTCTGCTGTCTCTTTTCATAGTCTCTTGTCTAGTTGTCTAGTATGCTCTCTGTCTCTCTCTCTGTCTGCTGTTGTCTCTGTCTCTCTCTGCTCTCTCTGTCTCTCTGTCTCTCTGTCTCTCTCTCTCTCTCTCTCTCTCTCTCTCTCTCTCTCTCTCTCTCTCCATAACCTCTTAGTCCAACATCTACGCGTCACAGAAAGTCCAGAATCTAGTGCCCCCAGACCTCTACGTCCAGCATCTACTGCGTCAAAGAACCCTATTTTCCCCCAAAAAAACCCTCTTAGTCCTACATCTGCTGTGTCATGGAGAGTCTGATATCTACTGCGCCAAGGAACTCCATTTTTTCTCTCCAAACATCGTAGTCCAACATTTACTGCGTCACGGAAAGTCCAAAATCTACTGCGTCACGGAAAGTCCAGCATCTTAGTGCGTCATGGAACTCTACTACCCCCCCCCCCCCTCCACCCACTCACTCACACACCATCTAGTGCGTCATGGAACTCTCTCCCACCCTCCCCCTCCACCCACCCACCACACCACCACACACACACTCATGCTCATAACACTACACCCACCACCCAACCCACACACACACACACACATCTTAGTGCGTCATGGAACTCTACTGCCCCCTCCCCTCTTCACCACAGCCCACTGCATCACACATCACACACATCTTAAGACGTCAGGAACTCTACTGCCCCAACATCCCTGTGTTCCACCCACCCACTCACACACCCAAACTCTACTGTTTGGGTTTGCGACCACACCCCCCCCACCCCCTCCCCCCCCCACTCACACACACAATCTTAGTCTCAGGGAACTCTACTGCCCCCCCCCCTTCCCCCCCAACACACACACACACACACACACACAAAAAAAAAACCCCCCCCCACTGGGTTTTTAAAACCCAAATCTACTGGTAGAAATTCCACCAACATCACCCCTGTTGTTGCTCTTACTGCCAGCGTCACAATGAAACGGTTATTCTGGCTGCGGAAACGTCGGTACCTGCTCTGGGGTGTTGCGGACGCAGAAATTAAGGTCCCTTCACGCCCACCTCTCCCCCCCCCCCACCCCCCCCCCCCCCCTCCCCCCCCCCCCCCCCCCCGAGTTTCCTTTTGAGAACCAAAAACTGACAAATGTTTTTTCGCTTTTAAATATTGGATTAAGTCAGAATATAGCAATGCATGCGTGATTATTATTGTTATTGTTGTCGTAGTTGTAGTAGTAGTAGTAGTTACAAATGTTTCGCTTTTTAAATACTGGATTAGATCAGAATATAGCCATGCATGCTTTATTATTATTGTTATTGTTGTAGTAGTAGTTACAAATGCTTTCCCTTGTAAATATTGGATTAGGTAGAATATAGCCACGCATGCTTTATTATTATTGTTATTGCGTCTATAGTACTAGTAGTAGTTCACGCCCCCTCACGCAAGCTGACAAGCACTCAAATCTATCACTCTTAATCGTGCTACAGTGGACAGCAAAATTAACCTCAACAGTCTCGAAAAAAAGAATGGCCCTATTTGAAAGCGTCTGTCTGAGACAGCAGGTTTAAACCAAACGAAAATTACACTGCACGTGAAAGCCGTTTCAGTTCTAAAAACAGCGCACTGAGCTTGGCTAGACTGGAGGGTATTTATTGCCTAATTTTTCAGCCTTTTTGCAGCCATGTCTCAGAGACGACGACTGAGCGATGTTGACAAAGGGCGGACGCTGGCATGGCCGAATCGGCGGAGCGGCAGAGCTGGAAGCTGCCAGACGTCTCGTAGTCAGCCACTCAGTCACTCAAAAGTCTGAGAGACCGATCTGCCAACTCCGGAAGTGTGGCAGCGACTGAGAAGGCACCCTGGACGGCTCAGGTCTGCTGCCAGGTAACAAGACAGAGTCACTGTCCTCACGTCCTTCAGGAACAGCACATCCATCGCAGATTTACTGAGGGGTCAACTGCGGCCATGAGGCAACGCCACTGTCAGCGACCAGACCATGATCCCCACGACCAGACCATGATCCCCACGACCCGACCATGATCCCCAGGACCAGACCATGATCCCCACGACCAGACCATGATCCCCTGCGGCCATGAGGCAATGTCACTGTCAGCGACCAGACCATGATCCCCACGACCAGACCATGATCCCCACGACCAGACCATGATTCCCACGACCAAACCATGATCCCCTGCGGCCATGAGGCAACGCCACTATCAGCGACCAGACCATGATCCCCAAAGACCAGACCATGATCCCCTGCGGCCATGAGGCAACGCCACTGTCAGTGACCAGACCATGATCCCCACGACCAGACCATGATCCCCACGACCAGACCATGATCCCCGGGGGCCATGAGGCAACGCCACTGTCAGCGACCAGACCATGATCCCCACGACCAGACCATGATCCCCTGCGGCCATGAGGCAATGTTACTGTCAGCGACCAGACCATGATCCCCACGACCAGACCATGATTCCCACGACCAAACCATGATCCCCTGCGGCCATGAGGCAACGCCACTATCAGCGACTAGACCATGATCCCCACGACCAGACCATGATCCCCAGGACCCGACCATGATCCCCACGACCAGACCATGATCCCCAGGACCCGACCATGATCCCCACGACCAGACCATGATCCCCTGCGGCCATGAGGCAACGCCACTGTCAGCGACCAGACCATGATCCCCACGACCAGACCATGATCCCCATGACCAGACCATGATCCCCAACCGGTTTCATGACAGCAGCATCCGCTCAAGACGACCACAGTGCGACCTCCCTGGTCGCCAAGGCACACTGTGCTGCTGGTCTGGCCTCGTCTCCACGTCGTCTGCCATGGACAGCGGGCAGGGTGTTCTTCACTGATGAGTCTCCATTCACCCTGTGTGTGTGTGTGTGTGTGTGTGTGTGTGTGTGTGTGTGTGTGTGTGTGTGTGTGTGTGTGTGTGAGTGTGTGTGTGTGTGTTTGTGCGTGTGTGTGTGTGTGTGTGTGTGTGTATGTGTGTGCGCGTGCGTGTGTGTCTGTGTGTGCGTGCGTGTGTGCGTGTGAGTGTGTTGTGCGTGTGAGGGGGGGGGGGGGGGGGGGGGGGGGCAGATACGCCGTGACCTATAAAATACCTAGCTGTGCAGAAACTTGGAAAATGTCAAAACAGCAGCTGGCCTCTTGTACAAATAAAAGGACAACAAAGTCCTTTCAGAAGGGAAAAGCAGCTCTAGAGCTGAAATGGCAGGGGAAGTAAAATAAAGCCGAGTGCCGTCTTCATGAAGCCACATTTGCAGGCAAACCCGAGGTAACATCACACTTCATCGGTGGCACCCAGAGATGTCGGGTGTCCAGATGCTCTGAACAACCTGGCAGATTTATATACTGATTCTGAAAGACTCTGTCTCTCTCTCTCTCCGTCTGTCTGTCGGCCTGTGTGTATGTGTGAGTTTGTGTGTGTGTGTGTGTGTGTGTGTGTGTGTGTGGGTGTGTGCGTGTGTGTGTGTGTGTGTGTGTGTGTTTTTGTGTGGCGTGTGTGGGTGTGTGTGAGTGTGTGTGTGTGTGTGTGTGTGTGTGTGTGTGTGTGTGTGTGTGTGTGTGTGTGCGTGCGTGTGTGTGAGTGTGTGTGTGTGCGCGTGCGTGCGTGTGCATGTGTGTGTGTGAGAGTGCGTGCGTGCGTGCGTGTGTGTGTGTGTGTGTTTTACGCGGCAAGGCTGTGTTCTGTCCAAGCAATATGTGAGCCAGGATTACACTCGCGATTTGGTGTCGTCTTGTGTTTCGGTCGTACTGGGGTAGAAGAATTGTGAATGTGTGATTCCATCGTCCTGAGGTGACTGTGTGCGGCTGATCGGGACCTTAACGTGAGAGATGCAGGAAAGAGTATTGATGATTTATTAATTATTGTACGAGTGGACGAGCGGAGACTGGCGTGCGCATGTCACTGTGTGTGTGTGTTGTGTGCGTGTGCGCACGCGCGCGTGTGTGCGTGCGTGTATGTGTGTGTACGTGTGTGTGTGTGTGTGTGTGTGTGTGTGTGTGTGTGTGTGTGTGTGTGTGTGTGTGTGTGTAACATGGTTATTGTGTGATAGGCGATAATGGTAGACTACAATAGTTAAGGTTCTGTTTGTTTGAAATGTATGTTAATGTGTTTTTTTGTCATAAGATGTTTGTACAGCGCAGTGACTGAGTTTAACTCTGGTTAGAGAACTTGTTATTATTATGATTATTATTAAGAACTAATGGAACTATGCAAAGTGTTCCAACCTTGCCAATAAAAGCCCTGCATTGTAGGTCACAGGAACTCTATATTCTGAGATTTTTTTCCCCTTTCCCTTCTCGCCCCCCCCCCCCCCCCCCCCCCCCCCCCCCCCCCCCCCCCCCCCCCCCCGTGAGCCATTCGTCTTCGTGACACAGGACGTACAGCAGGAACAGCTGTCACGCATCCACTGTTAATTTAATAAACCTGCGAAGAGGGAAAGACGAAGGAAGGAAGGAAGGAAGGAAGGAAGGAAGACGTGCAGTGTCCATTTCCACTCACGACATGCTGCACGTGGACAGAGCCGAGCCGAATTAGAACCTCGCGCTCTCGTGGTCCAAATTGGTTCAGTGAACGCGTTATAATTACGGTGCCATTGACGCCATGAACGCGCGAACTAACTACTGCATTGTTCAGAGACAGAGACAGAGAGAGAGACAGAGAGAGAGAGAGAGAGAGAGAGAGAGAGAGAGAGAGAGAGAGAGAGAGAGACAAAGTGAGACAGAGAGAGAGAGAGAGAGACAGATTGAGACACAGAGAGACAGACAGACTGACAGACGCGCATAGACACACACACACACACACACACACACACACACACACACACACACACACACACACACACACACACACACACACACACACACACACTCACACCATACACACAGGCACGACAGACAAGGGAGACAGACAGACAGACAGAGAGACATGGAGGCACACACACACACCACACACACACACACACACACACACACACACACACACACACACACACACAGCCAACTTCAAAGATACCAGTGGCACCGGTGTAACCTGCATTCTTCACGAATTAATCAGAAAAGCTGATGGAAAAAGTCCACCTCTTACCTTGCACGTGACACTCAGAACGTGACGCGTGCGTGAGTGCGTGGTGGTGGGTGTGGGTGGGTGGGTGTGTGTGAGAGAGAGAGAGAGAGTGTGTGTGAGTGTTTGCGCGTGTGCATGGATTACGTTTGTCTATACTTAAAATATTTGAATAAGCCTTGTTCCTAAGGTTCCTCTTTTAAACCTCGGACTTAATCAGAATATAGCCATGCGTGCTTCAACCGCTGCCGGGAATTCCTTCCTTGTTCTAATTCCCCGTCCATTAACCTTTTCCCGTCCAAATCCTCCCTCCCTTTTTTAAAGTTGTACGTTACACTAGTTTCTGCTAATGCTGTGTCGCAAGTAAAATGTTGCTTGATGTCCACAGAAACCACACAGTGTCGGCTCGCAGAATAACTGAAATAGCTCACCAGGTTGCTGGTCGCCAGGAACTTTTGGGAAATGTTCCGTGACGTGAGCGCTAAGTACGTTGGCCCCGAACGGTGAATCGACTTAGACAAATTTGTGATTTGAAAAATTTTTTGGGCCTCCGGGGAAGACAGTTTTATCAAGCTAAAAAAGATACGTAACTTTGTTTGTTGGGAATTTTCTCTTTTTCTCTCTCTCTCTCTCTCTTTTTCTCTCCTTTTTTGGGTCCCTTTACCCCATACCCTCGAAAATAAAATTTTTCATTTCATTCATTCATTCCCCTTTTTTTTTCCCCCTCTCTCTCTCTCTCTCTCTCTCTCTCTCTTCTTTTTTTTTTGTTTTGTTTTGGTTTTGTTTGTTTGGATTTTGCAACGATGCACAGATGTTAACCTGAATAAACTACTCCCCCCAAAACCCTTTGGGCCCGCAGGGGGGCGGCCCTTTTCACGGATAACCTCAATAAACCCCGCAGTCTCGAGTTTACACCGCACGGGGAACGTGAGAAACGTGTGGTGTGTGGGGGGTTTTTGTGTGTGTGTGTGTTTTTGGTGTTGTGGTTATAAAAATTACCGTTTTGCCACCACAGCGTTGTGAAAACCATTTTAGTTTCATGGGTTTTTTACATGCTGAGCAATAGTGGCAAAGACGTGGCTGTTTATTTAGCAATATTTTATTGAGGCAGCTTAAGTTTTCTGACGGGACGTTACAATCAGAGGCGTCTGGTTTCAACAACAAAAAATCTTAATTTTAACAATAATTAGCAACAGAACAGTTGGGTCGGCAACAAGCAAAAATGTTTTAAATTTTATAGTACGGCCAAATATTACATGAAAAAAGGGTTTCCCTAAAAAAAAAAACAAAAATTTAAAAAAGCTGGGTCATGAGGAAACCAGAAAGCTACTTATTATACGGGACAAAAATTGCATAAAAACGTCACCCAAATCTATTTTTTTGAAACGAAATGGGCATAAAAGAAATTGTAAATTGGATAAATACTTTTAAAGCGCGTGGACGCGCGCGGAGAGAGTGTTGTTTGGGGGGTGTGTGTGTGTGTGTGTGTGTGTGTGTGTGTGTGTGTGTGTGTGTGTGTGTGTGGTGTGTGTGTGTGTGTGTGGTGGGTGTGTGTGTGCTGCGTGTGTGTTTGTGTGTGCCCGTGCGTGAATGTCTATGTGCATATGCATGGGAGAAGAGAGAGAGAGAGAGAGAGAGAGGAGATGGGGGGGAAAGAGAACGAGAGCAGAACGAGAGAACAGAGACACACACACACACACACACACACACACCACACACACACACACACACACACCACACACACACACACACACACACACACACACACACACACACACACACACAGGCAGAAGCAGAGAGACAGACAGACAGAGACGTGTACGTACCGGCTTCAGTCTGTTTCAGCACACCCTTTGCTAGGAATGCAGACAAGCAGGTAAAAAATGTCACAGATATCCACCATTTAAAAATAAATAAATGTATATTTATTTTATTATCGTCCTTAGTGTCATTGATTTGACAACTCACTGTCTAAAATCATGTATGATTGTATTTGATGAAAATATTAAACGCATATGAAGACTTTTCCCTTCTTTAAGTTGCGTAACTTTTTGGCTTGAGTGTATGT
The DNA here is from genome assembly GCA_018857735.1 of Alviniconcha marisindica. Lineage (NCBI taxonomy): Eukaryota > Metazoa > Mollusca > Gastropoda > Provannidae > Alviniconcha > Alviniconcha marisindica. The sequence goes on from JABMCL010003734.1 coordinate 115,457, forward strand.
CTGTTAGTTGTGATTAAGCAAAATGCGGATACTGAGATATCCTTATTATTGACTGTTTTGATTTCGTTGCCTTTTGCTGTTGTGTGACCAGAACTGTGGTCCAGCCTTTGGCATGTGATACGGTGATTTGTGTTTTTGAATTGACGAAGATGAAGTGTGTGTGTGTGTGTGTGTGTGGTGTGTGTGTGTGTGTGTGTGTGTGTGTGTGTGTGTGTGTGTGTGTGTGTGTGGTGTGTGTGTGTGTGTGTGTGTGATAGTGTGTGTGGGGTGTGTGTGTGTGTGTGTGTGTGTGTGTGTGCGTGTGTGTGTGTGTGCGTGCGTGCGTGCGTGTGTTGTGTGTGTGTGTGTGTGTGTGAGAGAGAGACAGACAGACAGACAGACAGGCAGACAGGCAGAAGAGGGACAGACGGGACACAGACGGGGAGACAGAAGAGACAGAGACACAGTGGAGAGAGACAGACAGAGATAGACAGACAGAGACAGACCGAGACCGAGAGACAGACAGAGACAGGGAGACAGACAGAGAGGTGTGTGTGTGTGTGTGTGTGTGTGTGTGTGTGTGTGTGTGTGTGTGTGTGTGTGTGTGTGTGTGTGTGTGTGTGACAGACAGATAGTGGTATTAGAGATTGTGTGAGGGTGTGGGTGTGTGTGTGCGTGCGTGGTGTGTGGGGTGCGTGTGTGCGTGCGTGCGTGCGTGCGTGCGTGCGTGCGTGCGTGTGTGTGTGTGCGTGTGTGTGTGTGTGTGTGTGTGTTTGTGTGTGTGTGTGTGTGTGACAGAGATATTGTGTGTCACAGCGAGTGTGTGTGTATGTCTGTGTGTCTGTGTGCACGCGCTACAATTTTTTGTCTCGGAATTCATAGACACTTCTTGTGGAATTAGTATTTTTTAAATTTATTGATTGATTGCTGGAGGAAGCTGGATGGCAGTTTACGAGCACAGGATACTTCCTGCGGAATAAATCCGAATGTTTTTGCTGTTGGCTCTGTTGTTGTTTTTTGGCGAATTTACGAGTGTTTGTCGCGATTTTCGCGAAAACGTCCATACCATTTGTCGGCACAGTGCGCACGTGCGTGCCTTAATTGCAGTCTTGCAACGCCTATGCTCAGCGGGCGAGTGTGGAACCCATTTTATTTTAGTGGCGGAGAGCAGAGAAGGTAGACGGTTCTGTTCAGAGAGCTCTGAAGAGAGTTATATATATATATATATATAGGAGGAATATAGAAGAGAGAGAGAGAGGGGGGGGGGGGGGGGTGTGTGTGTGTGTGTGTGTGTGTGTGTATGTATGAACATGCCGTTGAACTTTGTTTGCTAAATATCACCCCCCCTTTCCCTTTTGTGTGTGGGTGTGTGTGTGTGGTGTGTGTGTGTGTTGTGTGTGTGTGTGTGTGTGGTGGGGGTGTGTGTGTGTGTGTGTGTGTGTGTGTGTGTGTGTGTGTTTTGGGTTTGTTTGGCAGATAATCTCCAAATTTGTGGTCCCCGATTAAGCCTCCAGTCAGGGTGACAATTCGAACAGAGCTTCTCCCTTTTTTTCCCTTTTTTTCTTCTCAGCTTCATAGTCATCATAAAACGTTTTTTTAAAATAAATATTTGATGAGACTGGATTTTATATAATTGATATTATATATATATATTGAGAGAGACAGAGAGACAGACAGACAGACAAGAAAAAGAATTTTTTTAAAGACAAAAAAAGACTTGTGAACACTTCTTCCTTCTTCTTCTTCCCTTTTTAATTAAATCTTTTCACATATAATAATATGATATTAGACTGATCTTCCACCAATAAAAGTTCTGTTTTTTTTTCTTTTCTTAATTGCACAATCAACACAGAAGGAAGTTAATAGTTAGCGCTCGAAAGACGTCACCCAAGTACAACAACAAAGACCTGAGTCACCTTCCGTAACTCTCACCTGGCATGCTGTAAATACCAGGTACATAAACTCCACCAGAGGTACATCCTCCGGCTTCACCTTAATTAATCTAATTGCAGCCAACAAACAAACATAATTATATACATGTGTGTCTGTGACTACTGAACTCTGAAAGCAGATATTAGTAAGGAAGAATTCTTAGCAGCAGGCAAAGCATGCGAGTCTACACCCTGGCCCCACTACTCGGGGCAAAAATGCGAGAACCTTTTTTTAGTTCTGGAGCGCTCTCATCAGAGAGCGCCTGGCTATTTCTGCGTCCACAGTACCCCAACTGTTGCGGACCGAACAACACTTAAAGTGGACACTTTCTTGCCGTGTCATCACAGTTACTGACAGTCTGAATGGCTTAGAAAATGTTATGTCCTGGATTGGGGGGGGGGGGGGGGGGGGGGGATTTTTTTTTTTTTTTTTTTCTTCTTTTTTTTTTCTTTTTTTTTTCCGAATCCTATTTACACTTTCTGTTAACGAAGTTTCGCTTGCGGACCTGTGGAATGAAAATGTGGCCCCGGCTTAAAAGTTTACGCTCTTCATTTATTTAATCTTTTTTTATTTTATTTTTTATAGATCTTTCAGACTTGTATTTCACAGAACTGTTCTGCGTTGGAATTTGGCAGTTTGATGCATATCGTGGAAGGAAACAATCCAATAATATTGTTGTGGGGGGAGGGGGGGGGTAGGGGGGAGGGGGAGGGGGTCGGTGATTCAAAATCCATACAGGGATTAGGGGACAAAAAAAAACTGTAATAAAATCGATAAGATAATGGCAAGCAATTATTGTAGTATGAGCAGAAACAATTTGTTCCATTCAATGCCTGCCAGAAAAGAGAGAGAGAGAAAAAAAACACACACACACACACACACACACACACACACACACACACAACACACACCACACACACACACACACACACACACACCACACACACAGAAAGAAAAAAAAAACAAACACACCCCACACACACACACACACACACACACACACACACACACACACACGCCCCCACCACACCCAAAAACACACACACACACACAACACACACACAAACACGAAGAGAAGAGAGAGAGAGAAAAAAAAAACAACCCCACACACACACACACACACACACACAACACACACACACACCACACACACACACACACAGAAGAGAAAAAAAAAAACAACAACAACACACACACACACACACACACACACACACACACACACACACAACACACACACACACCACACACAACACACACAACAAAAAAAAAAAAAAAAAGAAGAGAGAGAGAGAGAGAGAGAGAGAGAGAGAAGAGAGAGAGAAAAAAACACACACACACACACACACACACACACACACACACACACACACACACACACACACACACACACACACACACACAAAACACACACAAAAAAACACACACACAAAACAAAAAAAAAAAAAAAAAAGACAACAAACCCCCAAACACACACACACACAAAACACACACACACACACACACAAAACAAAAACACACACACACAACAACAAAAAGATATTGATTGATTGATTGATTGATTGAAATTTTAATTACGCAAGGAAAAAGGTTTTAAGCACGAATGCTGTCTGGCACCTGTCCTTGAAACAGTTACAAACCTTTCCTAAAAACAGGGGGGGGAAAAATCATGAATCGAAATTATGATAATAAAAAAAAAAGAGTAATAAATAAATTTTAAATACACTGGGAGATATAAGATGTAGTATATCCCGTCCACATACAAACCCAAAAACGAGAGGGGAGAAAAATAGACAGAACAGAGAGAAGGGGGGGGGGAATAAGGGGAAAAAAACTCCCCCAAAAGCTTTATACCGAAAACGGAGCCGTATTTTTTTTTGTGGGGGGAACAGAATAGAAAAAGACGAGGGGGAGGGGGGGGGTTCGGGTGGCGGAGGGGGGGGGGGTAGGATGTGGGGGGAGGAGGGAGGGGGTGGAAGGGGGCTTATAGTGCCCTGTAAAACTTTTTACATTTTCCCCTTTCGAAGAATTTTTTTTGGGCTTTTTTTTTTCCCTTTTTTTTCCCTTTTCTTTTCTTCTTCTTCTTTCTTTTTCTTCTTTTTTTTTCTTTTTTTTTTTCTTTTTCTTTTTTTTTTTTTTTTTTCTTTTTTTTTTTCTCTCCCCGGGGACTAAAAATTGAAAGGGCGGTCTACCCGGATGGAAGGATATCATTGTATGCCACTGTCTGGCCCCAGATTTCACCCAATTTTTTTCCCCGACGACCTGCGATTTTGCCAAGTCACTGGTTGGGAAAATGAGTGCTAGCGGTAACTGATCGGGTTTTGTTGGAGACCAGAAGGCGTGTTAAGACCGGAAAGGGGGTGCTGACAGGGGGTTTGGGGCCAGCGAAGGCGGAAAGGGAAAGGGGGAAAAAAAAGTGGTGGTGGTGGGGGTTTTGTTTGGGGGGTGGTTGTTTTTTGTTGGTTGTTGGGTTGGGTGTGTGTGTGTGTGTGTGTGTGTGTTTTTTTTGGGGGGGGACGGAGTCAGAAGACCGGGTTGGGGGTTGAGACAATACCTGCGGGCACAAAGCCAAACATCCACCATCGATCGCCCGGAGGGAGAGGCGTGGAAAAAAACCCAAAACCCCCCCTGAAGGGACAAACCCTTCAACAATGACATTAATTAAAGGGGGTTTAAAACTTCTGGCCCCGGTCGTTTTGCCCTGGAATGACAAACTAACAAACAGTTACTGGATAAGAGCATTCTCTCTCTCTCTCTCTCTTCTCTCTTTTTTTCCCCCTTTTTCCGGTTTTTTATTTTTTTGGTTTTTTAAGGAAATCAAGTTGTTTCAAAAGATTTAGTAATTATGCTTGTGAGCATTTACTATCACTTGTTAATCTCATGCAATGATTTTTATTTTCCATATTTTCATGAATAAATAAACTTTTCTTAAACCCAAAAAGGGAACCATATGGGCTTTTCCGAGCGCATAGATACCATCTTGAACTGAATGCAACTGCTGGGAGGCTGCAAAAAAAAAAAATCAGGGGGAAAAGCCCAATGTGCGGCGAAACACAAGCTCCCAAACGCTTTTCCACTTGAACGAACGAACTGAACCGAACAATAACCGCATGGTCATGATATTAACCCGAACCTCTCTGTGCAAAAAAGACTATACAAAGATTACGTTTAGATAGTAGCCCCCTTCTTCCCCTCCCTTTTTCCCCCCCCTTTTTTTTTTCCCCGTAAT